>VZRO01001164.1:71942-106423 GCA_013397915.1 Daphoenositta chrysoptera | reverse complement strand
TTTTTTTTTTTTTTTATTTACTCACATTTTAGATGAGGAAAGACACTTCAGGGTGAAACTAAGACTGCAATTAGGTTTTTTTAGCCTTTCCCACTATGTTTCAGGTGTTGTTGAAAAGGAGTAGCTCACGTTTGAGTGTGATGATGTACCTTGTTTCTGCAGACACATCTGTCTGTATGTTCTGCTGTCACACGGGGACATAGGTATGTCCACATTCATTTAAGCTTCTTAACGCACAGATCACACGATCAGTGATTCCACTGTTTTTCCATTCTTGTGACGTATACAGTACATGGTACAACTGACAGTCTCCATTGCTGTGCCAGGTTTATCATACAGACTTACAGGATATGCCAGCCATACCAGAAGTAAAAAAGATAAGCTGTCCTGCGGAGTTCTGTCATCATTACTTGATAAAGTTTTAGAACGAGCAGTGGAGTCATGACTGAGTACTGCAGATCAACAAAGCTGCTGATTAAATACTTACTGTGCTGTGTTTTGTATGTGGCATGAGTTTATAGGAAATGTTTCCTCTCATGATGAAGGATCTCTATGTGGTGCTCGACACCAACTTTTTGAATGTGTAACATGCTTGTGTCCAGGTATTCCAAAGGGCCTTATTGTAGCCTCAAATGTTGAATGTACTGTGCAGATTCCAGCATCCCTCCAATGCAAGCGTTTATCCTGTAAGAAAGTCTTGTCCACAAAATACATCTTTTGACCTTTTAGTTGATAAAAAAGACACTTGTTAATCTAGGATGAATTTTGCTTAGCCTGACACCTGGACAGGTTTAATCCAAGAATAATGAAGAGCCGACAAACATTTTCAGGAGAATCTGATTTTCATTTTTAAAGACAACTCTCTAACGTAGTTGGACTGCAGGAGGCAGTGGTGCTGGTAATCATACACAGCATGAGAAACATAAAGTAATGGTTGAAGGTAATTGAAAAGGTCATTTGGGCATGGTGCAGTTATCCCAGGGCTGCAGTTTATCCCAAACTAACAGCTGTGAGCCTTTCCATCTACTTGTAGGCCTAGGTTAATATAGCAGTCACAATTGGATAGATAGCACAGAGAGGCTGTGAGATTCTTGAAATAAATTACATTTCTTAATATGCATTTGTAGGTTCCCAAAAAATGTGGCAATGGTACAAATATCTAATAGGAGAAGTAAAAATTGAAGCTCTAGCTAATTTTTGTTTAGTTATGTGATCTTAGATCAGGCTTTGCCCCTTACATGACTGATGACTTTGATAAATGTAGAATTTGTTATCCCTACTGGCATTCAATGTTGTGTTGACTTCATCAACACAGAGGCTGGCTTTCTAGACCGGTTTTCTGCCTTCAGTTTCTCTTCCTTTTTTTTTCTTTTTTTTTTTGCCTTTGGCTTTTTAAGTTGCATGTGTGTGAATATGCCTATAAGGTGACCCTGTAAAAGACCAATACAGTATGATTTTTTTAGGTAGTTCTGCTTAACAGGTCAGGAATGCAAAATCAATTCCATGTCAATTTAGCCAGGTAGTAAGTCACATAAATAAATAATTTGTGTTTGAAAGTAGTAAAACCAAGAGAAATTTAATTCTATCTCAACAAAATGGCAACTGACTTTTTCTCAGCTAGTATCACCCACTGCAACTATCTGATCAACAGATAATACAATAGATATTGACTGTGATTGGCTTTTCTTCCTTTTTCTTCACTTTACCTTTACTTTTCCCCAGTTATCCACCACCCCCAACTACCCACCACGAGTTAAAATATATGTATCATTTGACTAGACCACTTGGTCACATCAAGGTTCCTAATAATTTCTTCTCCTTATCCTATAAATTGGTTGTGGATTTTTAGAGCTGTTCATATGTTTTCCATTTACTAGTTTCATCCTAAAGAAGAGCTGTTTAAATGGAAAGAAAAACCTTTCCTTAGCAATACCATAAAAAGTTAAAAATTCTAATGGGGGAATTAACCAAATATCAATCTTTTTCCACCCATTTAAAAAGGAGAGCTAGAGAAGAAATGGGAGCTAAATTTTGTCCTCATTTTTCTTTTGAAGAAACACTGCTGTCTTCAAATAGATTTGGCTTGAAGTGTACAAGAGCTAGATGGTATAAAAAGTGAGTTGCATTTGTAAAGTAGGTAAAAGAAATTTGTATACCACAGATACTGAACTAATATAATTAATCAAAGGTTATTTCATTCTTGCTAGAGACAACCATTATTGAAGCATGCAGATTTTTCTGATGAAGCAAAAAGTTTGTAGGAAAGTTAGGCCAATTCAATTTGTTAAATTGGAAAAAACTTCTTTCCTAATATCTATTGTTATTTTGGCATATTATTAATCTCTGTACTGCTCTGCTATGTCATTGTAATAAACATTTTGCCATATTACCGCAGTTTTCTCCATTAAAAAGAAAAGCTGGTTATCTGTAATGAGTAAAACTATGAATCTTTACTTGATTTTACTTTTTTTTCTTTTTATAGAAGCTGCAAAGAATCGATCCTCCTTACTGTTGTTCAACCTTACCCTGTAAGTATTGTCAATGTTTTCTGAATTAGTTTCCTAGCAACATAGCAGCTTCTTTTTCTGCCCATACTCTGTTTGTGTCCCTACCTTATCTGTGCAATAAAAAGAAATAAGTGCAATAAGAGCTGTGTCTATTAAAGGTGCTGTTTAAGATGGCATTCCTGTGTCCTGAACTCAAAAGGCTACATTAGTAAGTTAAGAAATAACAGTGTCTTTAAACTCATACCAGGAAGAGTGACAGAGCAGAATGCTGAGTTCTGCTTTGATTTCTTGTTTGTGGCAGCTCCTGGGTTTTCCTTGATTCTGCCTTGGTCCCGCAGAGTTCACTGCTGTGGGAATCCAGCTGTACCTTGTCTAAGGGAGGGCTCTGTCTGCATCTCCAGCTTGTGGAGGTGAGGGGAGGGCAGAGACAGACAGGCAATCCCATCAGGTTGCCTTGAAGGCACTGGGAGAAACTGCAGCCCACTTCAGAGCTGGTTGATGCCACGTGCCTTTGCAACTCCCTCGGTGATTTGTGGGAGTGGGTTCATGGCCTGTCAGCTGAAACCCATCTCCCATGAAGAAAGGGGAGAAGCCAAGCCAGGGGAAGAAGCTCATCTGTCCATGCACAACCATGTGTACATTGTGGGCTGCTGAGGGGCCTCAGCCGTGCATCAGGAGTAATTCAGATCCAGCAGGTCCCTTTGGCTCCCTGTTGTCTAGCCTGATACACAGCAGTTTTCATTAACAAGGGATAATTGCATCCTTTTCACGCAAGAATAAGAGATGAGGTGGATTTGACACAAAGACTTGAAAACAAGTTTATCTGATGAAGCTGCCCAAAGGTACATCTTGCAAATGCAACTTGGCCAGTGCTGTGTGTCTTTGCACTAGCCATTAGCCTTTCTGGTTAGTTTTGAGGTGGCTATGCATTTACTTGTCCTGCACCCTTTCTAGAAGCCAATCTGCACTGCACCTAATTTGTGGGGGAAAAGCATGCATTCCACAGCAAAACCAGGCAGGGGCTGCCACCCTGCAGTAAGACCACTGTCAGGAAGGTGATCTGGGATCAGGTCAGTATCAGTCACCTTAAATGAAAATGCAGGCCTGGTCTGACTAAATAAAAAAACCTAACTGCCTTTAAAGCTTGCTGTTTTACAGCTAGTGGTTTAGGTCACAGTGAATATATCTAATATGGGGGAAAAGAAATCCCCAGCAACTTTTTTATGTAGGTTTCATCCATTGACAGACTTAATTCTTATCTATAAATGTCAGGTGAAGAAAGGACATTTGCTTTAGTGCAGATTTGTGTAGTCCTTAAAAGTGGATAGCAAAGTGTAGTACTACATCTGTGAGGTGCTGTGACCTGTTATCATTATGCTGGTCTGAGAGCAAGCCTGTATCTACTGAAAATAAGGGAAGCTGAAACCCAAATAAATTGTGAACTCCATGTACAATAGAAGAACTTACAGCACAGGTACAGTCCTTCTCCAGCCTTACACCTGGAAAAGAAAGAAATTCATGATCTTGTATCTTTCCCGAGGGCAAGTCCTGCCTGACCAATGCAGTGGCTTTCTATGATGGAGTTGCTGCATCAGTGGTCAAGGGAAGGGCTACAGATATCTTTTATCAGGGCTTCTGTAAAGCCTTTGACACTGTCCTTGACAACATCCTTCTCTCTGAATTGGAGAGAGATGGATTTGTTGGGTGCACTGTTAGGTGCCTGAAGAATTTGTTGGATGCTCGCATCCAGAGGGTTGTGGTCAACATCTCAGAGTCCCGTTGGACATCAGTGACAAATGGTGTCCCTCAGGGGTCTGTAATGGGACCAGTGTTATTTAATATCTTCATCGATGACATAGCCAAAGGGATCAGGTGCATCCTCAGCAGATTTGTAAGTGACACCATGCCAAGTGGGATGGTTGACACACCTGAAGGACCAGAGGGACTTGGAGATGCTCGGGAAATGAGCCATGGGGAATCTCCTGAGGTTTATCATGATCAAGTGTAAGGTGTTGCACATGGGTCAAGGCAATCCCTGGTATCAATACAGGCTGGGGGATGAACAGGTCGAGAGCAGCTCTGCCCAGAAGTACCTGGGGGTGCTGGTGGGTGAGAGTCTGAGCATGAGCCAGTACCATGTACTCACAGCCCAGAAAGCCAAACATCCTGGGCTGGATCAGTAGCAGTGTGACCAGCAGGATGAAGGGGGGGTGATTCCGCCCTTTTATTCCACTCTCATGAGACCCCACCCGGAACAGTGCGTTCAGCTTTGGGTTCTCCAGCACAGGAAGGACATTGACCTGTTAGAGCAAGTCCAGAGGAGACCACCAAGATGATCAGAGGAATGGAGCACCTCTCCTATGGGGAAAGGCTGAGACAATTGGGATTGTTCACCTTGGAGAAGAAAAGGCTTCAGGGTGACCTGATTGCAGCCTTCCAAGACCTGAAGGGAGCCTACAAGAAAGCTGGAGAGAGACTTTCTGCAAGGCATGTAGTGACAGGACAAGGGGCAATGGCTTCAAACTGGGAGTAGGTTTAGATTGGATATTAGGAAGAAATTCTTCACTTTGAGGGTAGTAAGGCACTGGAACAGGCTGCCCAGAGAAGTTGCAGATGCCCCATCACTGGAAGTGTTCAAGGCCAGGTTGGATGGAGCTTTGAGCAACCTGGTCTAGTAGAAGGTGTCCCTATCCATGGCAGAGGGCTTGGAACTAGGTGATGTTTGAGGTCCCTTCCATTCTTTAATTCTGTCAGTCTGTGATTCATAGTTATTTGTTCAAGCTCTGTGTGAAGCCTGACAAGGCAGAATCTGCTCCTCTCATTATGTAGCACCAAAATCTAATCAATAACTGAACTACCTCTAGATGTCACTGAGCTAATAAGGATGGCACTGAAACACTTTGTCAGCCATTTGGACTGATGTGCCCATTTTATGCATGAATTTGTATTACCCCACTCTGGTATGTCTGCCAGAGATACCAGCAGACAAACCACTTGTGGTTTTGGGGGTGATGGACATGTAAGCTCATGTAGGCATGAAAATTGTCTCCCCAAGAATGTCTACAGAGCAGTTAGAAGATGAGGATGATGGATGCATGTTGGTGCTAGCTTTAACTGGCCCGTTTTTACCCCAAAGTTGGGATGCTTAGTGAAATGAACTGGTTGGGGGAGCCTTGACTGCAGGACTGTTGCACCCGGCAGATCTTGTCTGTGCAGTATTGTTTGTACCTCCCTACCTGTCCAGACCAGGGTCTTACTGATTCATAGCATCCTTCCCTTACCACTTCCAAGTTTTTCTGCAGTGGAAGCAAGGGTGTCTGTAGGGGTGTGGAGCAGTTGGGATGATGCCAGTGTGTGCAGCCAAGTTTTGGCCCCGAAGCAGCACAAGACCTCTCAGTTTATGCAAACCTTGGGCTGCAAAGTCGCCTGGGTTCTCCTGAGTCACTTTGAACATCTGGCCCATGCTGGCCCTCACACTGCCACAACATTGCTGCCAGTAGTGCCTGAGCCTGCTGGCGTCTCCTTCAGCCTTGCAAGCCCTGGGTGTTGCTGTACTCCAGCTGTGTACCTGTCCTGGTCTTCTGTGCAGGGGATCCTCTGGCAAATGCAGTTTTGCCTTACTGTTTGGGAACAATATTGATGTCTTCAAAAATGACGATGCACATGTATTTTCCCCATTTCTTTAATTTTGCCTTCTCCATGTTTTCTTTTACTATTTTGCCAAAAAAACTGGAATGATGAAGTAGAAACCAGACAAAAGAAAATAAGAGCTTTTAAATAAAGATGAATTTCTTCCCCATTCTTGGCAGAAATACATCTCTACAAACATTTCATCGATCTCTTTTCTTGATGGTGATTTTCTGTCTACCATTGCATGAAAAATATCTGCCAAGATGGATTACAAGAGTGCTATTTCCTAATTGGTTTTATTTGCACTATTTAGAGTGTGTTTTGATTTTGCATTTAAGTAACCATCCTTTATGATTGAAGGTGAAAGTGTAATCTAGATTGATAGTACTCTGTAGTTCACTTAGTACTCTTTGAAAGCTTTTGCAGATCCTTTTTGCTTGAATGCATTCAGGTTTTTTTAATGCTTAAACACATTACAACACATTAAAATATCATTTTAATTATGACCAAGCCAAAGCATTAGGCTATCTTTTTCTTTCCATCAGTCTACAAATCTCTGCTAGAGGTTCTTATCACCAGTGCTCATAAGGAGGTCACCAAGCAGCTCAAGCAGTTGAAGCAGTTCAGAGTTTTGATTTCTGGAAGTATGGCATTTGATTATAATTTCTGACTGTTTTATTCTCTAAATGAACTATCATTCTGATTGTTGCCTTATTAAGTTTTAAGCATTACTTAAATCAAATAACTTGCCTGTTTGATATCCTTTCAGATTTTATGCGCAGAGATCATTTGATAGGTTGCTTTCATGATTAATCTCTTAAGCTCCTTGGATGAAGTCCAAGCCCAGCTGAGATCTAGTGCATTAAGTTTTGCAATGGGAAAAAGATAGGATCTTCTGTTTTGAAAGAGATGCTTTTTGTTATAACATGGTTATACCTCTGAGACACAACAGTGCAGAAAAACTACAATAAATAACATTTATGGATCAAAATGATTGTGGCAACAATCTTATTGAGAGTCTGTGGGACTAATGATCAGACTGTGACTACCATCTAAAAATGTTAAAATATAAATAATACAAATAATAGAATACAATAGTCTATGATAGATTGCCAGCTTTTAAAGAGAGAACGCAGATCTGACCACTATTCCAGCAATTAAATTTGTGCCAAGAATTTAACAAAGAAATACTCCTGATGATGATCTGTCAGTGCCATGTGGTTATCACAAATTACTGTGTGGTAAAACTTCTCCACATTATTTCTTCCATGTCCCTACTTGCTCTTCTGCAATGCTCTTGTGAGCCAGTGTCGTTGTTTCAGCCTTGTTCGCAGCTATGAATTACCATATTTAGTTTGCCTTTGGGCCTTATGTCCTGTTCCACTTAATAAATTTGATTCTTCCTCTTACTCACCTTTTATTTGCTTGTTAAATTTTGGCACTTGTAATTGCTGTTAGGAGTGAACCGAAAAGTCAACACATTTTTTGCACTCATGCAATTTTTTCCTTATTTTCTAGCAAACTTAATATTTTATATTAAACTAATGACTATTTTTAAGTAACAAGCTTAAAACTTATTGCATATATAGACTCTGTGGCTATTTAAAAACTACAATATTTCTGTAGTTTTAAATGAAATATTTCTTATTTTGATTCTTACTGTCACAGAGCAGGTTTTCTTTTCACCTTATGACTCTCCTATACTGGTGTCATTTTATTTTTTTATGATAGCTCAATACTACACTGTGCTCTTCTAGCTACTAAATCCTTCTTTTTCTTGAGCACGCATAAAGGTTTTGTTGTTGCAGCACCTCTACTGGCAAGAGCACTCAAAGGGGCTTTTTCACCAAATAAAAACCACTTCCCTTGCAATCTCCCCCAAATTATAGTTTACCTGCAAAAGTGCACGAGGCACTAGACATTTTTATTTTCATCCAAAAAGTTTCCCTCAAAATGTAGGATATTGTTTCTAAGATCTATTAAAAAATGACCCACTCTAAGGCTGCTGACAGATATAGGATCTAATTTTGAGAAGTCTGGAAAATGAGAAAGTAACATTTTCCAGAAAGTCTTCTCTACAATCTTTTGTGTTTTGACCCTGCTGATGGGATGCCCATTGACTGCAGTTGCTATAAGCAAGGTTCAAAGTAGGGTCTAGGTTTTCACTATTATTTCCTCCAAGTAAATCTCTGTGCAATGCTTCATTTTTCTTGTTAGTGGTTTCTCTAGGTAGTATTGAAATGATCAGCTGATTTTTATCCCTTGAATTCTGTGTAAACAAGTAAAAGTTATTTAAAATGCTGCTAAATTTGAGGTTTTAATAGGAAACAGGGCTTAGGTCACACAGAGTAAAGTTTTTGGGGTTTTGAGTTATTTTGACTCCTTGTTAAAACATGTGACCTCATTTTGCAGAAGTCTCTCTAATTAGGCTGGTTTTTATCTGTGACAATGCAAATACTTTACTTGCAGTGATAGATGTTCTGCATTAGTGTAAACACCTCCTGCTTAAGGTCATTAACTGAGGATAATGGCGTCCATTTGGCTAAAACACAGCATCAGAAATAAATGAACCTGGCACTATAAGAATCATTAAGTGATAGCTTTCTTCTACAAACCTAAAGACATTAAAATAGAATAGAGCTGCACATCATCTTGCAGAGGCTTTGTTAGACAAGCAAGTTTCGACAATCAAACCCAATTGTTTTCCTAGGTATTTGCACATCTTTTGGAAACACTTCTATTCTCAAAGAGAAAATGTGAAGTGTCAAGTTGATGCAGAGGTAGAAACAATGACATTGTGCAATTAAATGCAAGAGCTGTGCTATTACTCAAACCTTTAACCAGTGAATGTTCTCCCAAATACCTGGCACAGCTGTTTCATTTTCTTACACCCCTGGTTTATAGTTTGGAGCTTTTTGGAAAACAATCTGCTCCAGGCTCACCCAGAGTGCCTGGCAAAGGGCCAGAGTCCTTCCCATGTCACCACAGCAGAAGTGGAAATGGAAGGAAACCCCCCACTTTGGGGTAGACCATGGTGTGCTCCCCGGCTGTGCAATGTGCACATTAAACCCTGCATCCCAGAGGGGTTCTTGGAAACTCACATATGTTCAAATCTTTAGTTGTCCTGAACTCTCCCATTGTATTTTTGCAACAACATAATTTAAGTGTTTATGCCTCCCGCAAGTGAGTTTTGATGTTGTAGAGAGGAAAAGAAAGAGGTTGTAGAGAGCGACAGGGACACATTGTGGTTTGCCAGATTTGCTGTATGGGAATAACCTTGCCAGAATCCAGAAAAAATTTGGCAGTCTGCCTGTTAAGAGAGGCCAGACTTGTGACTCATCTGTAATGAGAGCAAACAACAGTACAGAGCTTTTTTCAGCAAGAATAGTAAGTGAAAGCCACTCTTTTCCCCATGTTCTTGCAAGGGAAGGCCAGTAGCCTAATCCTGCAGCTGTGCTGCCCTGTGGCAGTGGAGTCAACAGTTTGCAGTCTATTACATGGGTGCCAAATAGACCATCCCCCTTACTGCTGAGGGGAGAACATGGAGAGGAGGGAAATTGGAGAAGGCATCTCTAGAGTTGTTATATTAACCACGTTACTATTTTATACTGTCTTTCTAGGAAGTCATCTCCTAAGTACAATATGTAAGCTGCTTTTAGCATTTCCATGTTGTCCCCTCTTGCTGTAGAAGTCAACAGGGTCCCCTGTCATGAGACACTGTTTTATTTATTTTTCTTTTAAATTCATCTTTTTTTGGTGGTTGTTTCGAAAGTTCTGGGGACCTTCCACTTTTTCAGCACTGACTCCAGAATCTGGGCTTGGTTTGTTCATGGGGTTGAAATTTCTGTTATTTGCAATTATTGATTATTGTGTGATCATATGTGCTAGAGAGGTAAGAAAAGTCAAAGAAGCATGAAAGTGAAGAAGCATTTATTTTTATTTCTTGATTCTATTTTGTGCGTCAGGAATAATTGGATGTCTCGGATATTTCCTGGGAGAATGTGGCAGTGTTTGTTCCTTGTTCACTGGTTGATACTGAGCCTATGGTAATAGTTACCATGTTTTCAATGTAATAATAGATTTGAGGCATGCAGAAATGAGCTGCAGATTTCTTCCTGCTAGTTACAAGAAACAAGGCTTCTGCATCACAAGAAAATAAAATTTTAAGCAGTTTCAGAAGAGATCAGAGACAGAGACAGAGGAGCATGTAGCCTTGGACTACTCCATCACTCCTGCAGATTGTTACTTCAGTCAAATTTTGAGTGATGGCAACAAGACTTCCCATGTCTACAAGGACAGCTGTCATGCCACGTTGATCATCACCACTTGTGCCTACACTTATTTCTCACAGGCAAACCAATATGACTTAAGTCTTTATTCAAGTCTAGTAAGGCCACTTCTCAGGACTTAGGCTAAGATTCTGAAAATCTTAGTTCAGATTTTCCTGAAAAAAATGGACCAAAACCTGGCTGAAAAGAGCCCAGTGACTTTCAGCCAAAGCAAGGAAGTCTTCCATTGCCCACTATCATGGTTATGAAGAGAGGCAATGCCAGAGCACTGTGTTTGTAACTGACCTGAAAATAAGCCAGCTTCACTTCTGCTGCTTAAAATGGAAATCCCATTGACTGTGAATATTTAATTTGTTTCTAAAAAGGAGTTGTTAGTCAAGTTTCTCAAGTGAGGAGACTTTTTTCCAGGGGCTGAAAAGTTGATCACAGGTGAACCCATTGCATAATGTAGTAGGTAAAAGTCAAGTAGGTCCCAGAAGAAAATTCAGAATGCTTCTAGACTTCTAATCCATGAAGCCCTACAACTTATCTGACCTATTGAAGGCATGCCTTGCACAGGGTGCACCTTAGGGGATATCTAAGGGTGAAACCCGCTGGCCTGCAGGTGCCTCTTGGTGGGTTTCACCTGTATTTTGAAGTGGACAAATACAGTGAGATGCCACTGCATTTGGAGACCTCCCAGACACTTTTTTGGCAAAAGCTGTGTGTATGTCTATCCAGCAGATCACAGATTATGCAAAGTTTTTCCATTCAGTCTGTGAAGGAAGGGTCACTGGTAGGTCACTGGTCAGTGTCCATTCATGCAGACAAGGTTGGGTGACAGCAGTCATTGTGGGAGCACTACAGGAATGTGTGTGTACACCGAGAGCCCTTCTCATTGCTCCAGTCTAACAGTGGGATAATTTTCAGTATGTTCAGTGTGCATTGGTGTTTCCTTATGTGTATGTACATATATGTTACCTCAGGATACATTATGGTTTAACTGTATTTCCATTTCTGTATATAAAATGTTACTGTATGCATGGAGTTCCCAGCATATAAGAAACAGGGGAAATAACTAAAAAGAATGGAAAAGTTTTAATTTGAAGTTATGTGATACATCTTGTCATCATCTTTTCTTCCAGTCTCCTAAATCAGCTTTTATTAGTGCTGCAAAAAAGGCAAGATTGAAGTCCAATCCTGTCAAAGTGCGCTTCTCTGAAGAAGTAATTATCAATGGCCAGGTGTCGGTGAGTATTCAGCTATTTAACCTCAGAAAGGATTGAGCATTTCATCCAAAGGTACGGCTCAAGCCTGGAAAGGGAGGTAGAAACAACGTGGTAGAAACAATGGTGACAGGCTTGCAAAGAGAAGGGTTTTTCTGTTTCCAAAGTTTTCCAAAGATCTTTTTTTTTGAAGTTCATTAGGCCCATGATTTTATGAAAAATTTATCCCTTAAAATAAGATTAAGATGCCAGTGAATACGTTTTGTAGTGATAGCACATATGTTTGTCTTTATAGTCTTGATATTGCTTGCTTGTTTGTTGGTTTTTTCAGATCAACTTTGCTTTCACAAAACCCATAAGCTCAAGAGAAGCACCATGTCAGAAAAAACTGATTAAGATTACCTCACAGACCCTTTTAAATTTTGTTTTATCTCCTTGAACTTACTGTTTCCAGACTGCAGGCAATGTCAGCCTCCCTTTGAGAGGCACTGAACCCCTCCTTAGACATGAACTCCCAGCTCGTTTTCATAATTTGCCAGAGCATCATTCCACACTGATGTCTTTAGCCACCTCTCTTCCAAACCTAAATAGATATTTCATTTTTTCTAAAGCAATTTCTGCTTTTAAAAATAAAATGAAGCAAACAAAAACCCCCAAGATTGGTTTCTATTTCCCTTCCTTTTTCCTCTCTATTTTGCTATACTGGTTATGATTCATCAAATTAGGTAGCATTGTTATATGTTGCTCTTCTTAAGTGATGAAAGATATTAGCATTTAATATTCACCCAGAAAGAAAATGTAAAACACCCTGATTGTAATCCTTACTAACAAACTGTAGTTTCCATTTTCTAGATTTAAGACACTAAATAGCTCACTGTATTCAGAGAAACAGTAATCCATTTTTCTGTTTTATTGAAAATGGTCCAACTTCAGAGGTAATATTTATTGTCAGAGAGATAGTATTTAGGGAAAGACAGTACTCCAAGCCAGACATAAAATGTATGTGAACAGTTATATTTTTGCAGGACAGAGACCTGTAGAGGGCAGCTGTAATGAGCATGGCTAGACCCTTGCAGGACATTGATATGTCTGCTTTCAGTTTGGGCCAACACCTTCCTTCTCAGCTGTTGCCCTTCCATCAGAATGATGTACTTCTTTATAGAACAATGTTTATATTTCTCTTGTTGCATGTTGTAATCTGATTCACTAATTTGCTTGACAGGAAACAGTTAAGGACAACTCGCTTCTTTTCATGCCAAATGTTCTAAAGGTGTATCTTGAAAATGGACAAACCAAATCTTTCCGTTTTGACTGCAGCACTTCAATAAAGGTAGGCTAGCTATACCTTGGTATGAGACCTTCAGTAATTATCATTTACATGGAATGCTTTAAGAACAAAATTACTGGTGTGTTCAGTTGGGGCTGGACACTTAGCCCAGAAATAATGAGGATTTTGTCCATTTTTCTGCTGCTAAAAACATATTTTATTGTCAGTGAAGAAGAAGTAGAAGTGATCATTTTAATGTGCTTGGAGCACAATCAAAATTGTGTGGTTGTATCGTTTTGATATGCTGCCAAACACTAGCATGATTTGTCAGCAAAAGCCAGGAGCTAAGAAGATTAAGATGTTGGTTGCTGATTGAATATCATCTAGCTTATCATTCAGTGAACTTAGGATGGGATATTGTAGGGTTATGTCGGTGATGAATTACTCGCCTCAGTGCAGTGCCCTTTACATTTTCCATAGCACATTTCACATGCAGAAATAAAAAGATAAAGCCCTGGCACAAAACTGAGTCTGCCAGGGAATGTCTGTGACACTGTTCCATGTGGGTTCCTAAATCAGAGGCATCATCAGTGTCTGTGAGAGCCTTGGAGTAGCATGGTAAGCAGCAGGTTGGCACAGGTGAGCGCTGTTGGGCACCTTGCTGATCTCCCAAGCATTACTGTTTGGGGGAGTTAGTTTCAACATGGATTGGGTACCAAATGCATGCATGCATGCTTGGGACACGGAGACATGAGAGGTGCATGGGTGGGAATGATCAGTGAAGGCTGGGGATATAGTTCTCATCTGCATTGCCAGCTTTTGCTGGTTTTAAGGGATTGTAAAACCAGGGATATTTGAAGAAAGGCTGCCTTTGTGCTCAGTGTGATAGAGCAGCATTGTCAATCAGTTAGAGCAGCAGAGTTATTAACTAAAGCAGACAAGAAATTTACTCCAGTCTGATGGTAAAACAGATACTAAAGTCACACTTTATAAAGTATGGAATAAATGGCATACATGGGATCCATAAATAATAATAATAATAAATGGGATACAACATTTGTTAATAAATGTAGCATATACGCCTTAGGCATAAGTTGAATGCAGGTAATGGATACAAGCATTCCATCCATGGGATACATCCATGGGATACTGAATTCCTTGAGTCTATTTGAAAATTTGGTTAGGTGAAGAAATAGGACACATGATTCATGTAGCTAGTGAGGTCTTCATACCCTTCTAAGGCACACAAGCCCACTTTCTAGTATTTTCTGTTATGAGCATATAAACAACCAACATATTCCAGGATCTTTTGCCCCTGAAGACCAGTCTTTGGCTATCACATTACATTAGGTTTCAGTAGTTCTGTCATGGATGTGTCATGTACTATCAGACCAAATGTCAAATCTGAAGTCATTGGCACAGATACCCATGTGGCCTCAGTTACCTAGCTGTACTGATGTTGTAAACCTTCTTTGACCTTAGTCATTTTGACTATTTGTAGGAATAATTTCCTTTGCATGTAATTCAGGTAATTATGTATTCTGAGGCCTGCACAGCTATAAATTACATATTCTTGCATGTCTGTGTATATTCCTCAGTGCAGATAGGTGGGCATGGATTGTTGCTTCTTTGCTTAACTGAGGTGAAGTAGACATGCCCCAGGTGAGTCAAGGTAAATGCAGGTCTTTTCACCTCTAGCAGTCCAGTAGTTCACCACTTAAAAAGGAGGGTGCAAGCAGAACCTAACCTGCAGTACTCACTTTTGGTATTGCTGGGTCATAGCAGCTCTGCTGACTCTTATGTTATCAGATGAGAGGATATCTAGCAAAAACTTTGCTGCAGTAATTCAGAGGCTGTGTGCCTTAGCCTCTTATTTTAAAAGGTCCAAGAGAGATAGTGGTAGAAAGCAGTGCCATTATTACCCTCTCTTAAGAGCTTATATTTAGTATTATGCTGTGTCATGTTACTGTTATGCCCAGTCTTTTGGCATAGTTTAGAAGTATAAATAAAAGTAGATTTCATGTGTAAGCAATAAATTCCCAAAGAATTCCAAAAGAACAGTGTAATCTTAGCCTCCATTATTTAGAGTGATAGCTTGCAATTCATTAATACTGTCTTATATTCACTACATTGCAGAGAGCTGTCCCCATCCTCCCACATACATTTTTTCATCCTTCCACCAGTTTGGTCTTGATTTTCCATAAACACGCTGTAATTGATCAATTAGTCTTCCTAAACTATGTTAAAACACTTGGATTACAATTCGTCATCATCTCCTTAGTAAGTCCTATCCATCTGGATACTTACGTACATCTGAAAATCTTTCAGATGGAAAGAAATGTTTTAATCTTGTCACCAGCATACTGTGAAACTATTTCTAAATGATGGGTTATTATGTACTTCTCTTACCTACAACATTTGATAACGTAAAAGATATGTTGACAGATGATATTAACAATCTGCATACATTTACAAAGTGTTATATATAAGTAAGGTAGGGATTAGTTGAATGGTTTTGTGAAGAGGTTTGTTTAGCTATTGTTTTAGATACAGTCCTCTCCAATTAACTATCCTTAGACATAATTCACTGTGAAAAAAGCTAATCAGGAGTCTCTAAAACTTGATACGGTCCATCAATTTAGAGCTATTGTTCTGCACAGGTATCATAATCACTGACTTTTCTGTCAGCGTTTAAAACTCAAGAAGTGAACTTTTAAAAAAACCCCTTTGCCATAAGAACAAATAAAAGCCATTAATCTAATTTTTTTTTTGGTAAACATATAAATTTGGTTTGTCTGCTTGATGGTGTGGCCCCAACAAAGTGAAGAGAATAGTAGTAAGACCATCTCTCCTTTGTTGATGGGTTTTATTTCCAGGGAGACAGGTGTGATTAAAGGGCCATGTTAAACCACAAAAGAATGTTGTCCATTCCCAGCAATCCCATTAATGTATGTCTCACATTCATATCTGTTACCATCTTGGGGATGTTTGATTATAAAGGGGCTGATTTTTCCCTGGATGAATGGTTGTGATATCCTGTAAACTTGTGCAAAACAGGCAGAAAGCCTGGGCCTCTGCCCTGTGCTGGGTACATGCAGGTGTGTGGCAGTGAAGAACTGGGTCCCAAGCACTTTGTGAATTTAAGCACTTTTTATAAATCCTTTGTCAATTAGGATGTCATCTTAACACTCCAAGAAAAGCTTTCCATCAAGTGTATTGAACACTTCTCCCTAATGCTGGAGCAGAGAGTTGAAGGATCTGGAACGAAACTTCTTTTGCTACATGAACAAGAGACTCTAACTCAGGTTTGTGTAATGGTATATGAAAACAGATACTAATAGAGGGGTTAATCAGTAGTTTATCCATCTTTTTCATTACTCAAGTCAATTAGCTCCAAGCTTTATCGTTTGATGCAGTCTCTCAAATACCTGGCATATTTAGATGTGATTGTAAGAATAAGGTTCTCACAGGAATTTTCTCTTATGAAAACATCATATTTAATTGCTTTATTGGGCCTTTCAAAAATATTGAGAATTAAAAAATCAGACTGAAATCTGAAAAATACTTACCCAGCCTTTCCATATCATATGAGGCCCAGCTAGTGAACATACTCAACAGTTGGCAAATCTGTGGTAACAATTCTGAGAACCACGGTCTGCCCAAATTTCTTTAAAAACCTTATTTTGATATTTGGTTCCAATTACACAGATCTGTATCTGGGTGACAGGGAATACTCCTCTTTCTGATGAAATCAGGTTTGGCTTGTTTACCCAAAGATACATTATGTTACTTCAGTGATGATGAATTGTGACACAGAAAATGTTGGTGTGACTTTCTTCCTTAGATCATGAAAGTGTGACTAAAGTTAAAGTTGCTTCACAGTTACCAGCAGGGTACCCTGATTTTATCTGCTTATCGTTTTGCCAAATTGTTTAGCCTGAAATTTTCTATTCTATTTCTGTATTTCAGGAGAACATTCACATTTTTTTTAAATTTAAGTTAAATTGGAAAAAGAAGGAAAAAGGAGAAATGGATTCTTAGATTTTTAAAAATACTTAATTTAAATGACAGAATCCCTGTAATTATAACTAGAGTCTGTGTAATCATATGAAGGAACTTAGTTTACCAGCTAACAGTCTTTCTAGAATTTTCTAACCTTTAAGCACTTGGTTTTGCCATGTTAACATTCTTTTCTTGTGGGTATAAGCTACCCAGTGATTGCACAAAATCTGGAAATATTCAGTATTTGTCCTCCTAGCCTAGCCATCTCCTTGAAATTATTGGTAAAATTCTCACTGAAATCAAAAAGATCAGAATATACCAACACAGTGAGCTTTCAAAAATCTCATCTAGAGCTTTTATTTATATGTAAAGAGTATGTTTATATAGTTAGGGAAAAAGGCGAGACATCATGAGATAAATTGGCCTTTTGAAAATTATTTGAGCAAGACAGAGACTTCATTGGAGATTCTTAAAAGTATAGTTTTGTCAACTAAAGATGTTGATTATAAAGTACCCTAACTCTCTAACTGCATTAGCCTAATTGAATAAATTACATAAACTACATTAATTCAGAGGGTTTCTTCTTTGAAGTTCCTGTAAAATCAGCAATACTTTAATTTGCCATTATAATGTTGCTGCTGACCATGACTTACAATGGTGGGTTTTGATTGTTACCCTTTCATCCAATTATTCATTAGCTATGCAGTGGTCTCGTGTGAATATACCCAGATTACAGAGTTAAATGCTTAAAAAAGTTTTGCTGACCAACACAAAAGCAAACTTTTAAATTTTTTTAATGTGTTGGATCTCAGTCAGAAGTTATGGAGTAGATTTCTTAATCCAGAACAACACAGGAAAAGACCTAGTTTCTCGCAAATTGTCTAATGGATTAAAACAAGCAAGAGAAAGTGAGAGTAATAGCTGCCAAATTGGGCCTCACTTGTGTTCTCAGATGGTCTAAGAAATAAAATGTGACCTCTCCCCAAACACCTAGCTCTTCCCGTTCATAAGTATTTTAGTCCTGCTGGAGCTCAACTAAGCTTGCATTTCACTTGGATGGTTTTTGTTAAGGTATTTTTCCTCTGTTCTTTCACTCTGGTTTTGAGTTAGTTCTTTTGCTTTGAGGATGAGTTGTATCAGGCAGTCATGCCTGTATGAGTCTAAAAGTCTTTCCACAAGATTATATATATATAATGTTCTTAGATCAAGAACTTAGTAAGTAGCCCGTGGCAAAGTTCTTTTTTGGACAGAATTATTTTTCTTGCTATGGCAGGGCTCTGGAGCAGGGTAACATTGCCCAGGACTACAGACCATGTTGTTCCACCAGGGTTGCCAAGCTCTAATATTATTATTGCCCTGTCCTAGGTGACCCAAAGGCCAAGCTCGCATAAGATGAGATGTCTTTTCAGGATTAGCTTTGTCCCAAAGGATCCCATTGATCTTTTAAGAAGAGATCCAGTTGCTTTTGAATATCTCTATGTACAGGTAAGTGAAAGCACAGCGATTGCTAGTGTAAAGGAGGATTAAAGAATACACTTACTATATGTATGAATTTACATCTTCACATAGGAAAGCATGGTTGCAGCAAATCCTGGCTTTTATTTCTGCTGCTTAAAGCCAATGAATGCACTTGGGGAATGTGCAAATCTCTATCATCTGCAAAGTCCTCTTTCTTCATAAGTCTCTCCAAGTAGTAATGCTTTGATATCTTTCCAAAATATATTTGGCTTTAGAGAAGAGTGAAGCTGAATTAATTGTTAATACTTATTTGTGGTGCTGTCATATCAGACAGAAATGATGTCTGAAAAGGAACTTCCAGTAAAGTGGATGGGAAAACTGATGTTCAAGCAGTGTGGTTGTCCTGAGTATCTCACCAGGTAGAATCCTGCTCTCCTGAGTGCAGATATACTGATACCCTCCCAGCACTCTTTGTGATGGAGGATTACTCTTCTCTCCAGGAAGGCTGAAGAGAGCTTAGGTCAAAATAATGCCTTGTGCTCTTTGGCAGAAGTACTGGTATTCTTCATTAGTGCCCATATCGTGAATATAACACCTCTGAGCACAAAACCACANAAGAAAGAAAGAAAGAGAAAAGAACAGTAATTTATTTTTAGTGCAAGATTTTTTAACATGATGCTCCCTCTACTGGTTCTTTGGCAGAGCTGTAACGATGTGGTTCAGGAAAGATTTGGACCTGAACTGAAATATGACATTGCCCTGCGGTTGGCTGCATTACAAATGTATATTGCAACTGTGACCACCAAGCAAACTCAGAAAATCTCCCTCAAATACATAGAGTAAGTTGAGAATGCTGTGTGTTCGTTAAAAGTGAAACATTAGGAGTAATTTGGAGATTCTTTAAGGTTGTTTCTTTAGTATGTCTGTATGCATGCACCAATTTTAGGTTTATTCTTTGTCACTGAAATTGATCCAGGTGTGTTAAGAGTGGTACCTTTTGTCCTTTTGGTCCATTTACCTTTTGGTCATGTTTGGGCATATGAAATGGACTATAAATGTAAATAAGATTAGCTCATTTGCTTTTAGTGATTTAAAATCTAAGTTTATATGGTTTGTATCCTAAGGTTTTAGTAGAGATTATTATAGTAAGATTCAGATTATTGCTTTGTTCAGAAGGCAGTAGGTCATAGATTGGAGTTTAATATTTCTTAAATGCAGAAGTTATGTAACTGCAATGAAAAAGAAACATTGGAAAGTGCAAATGTGTGTATATCTCCTTGGATTAAAAAAAAAAGGCAAAAAAACCTCACAACAAAATAAAAACCCAAGCCCTAAAACTTTTGTTGCTGTTCCTTGTTTGCTTGAAGAATGGAAATAATAACTCTTAGACACTCAGAGTCTTGTAGAGTTTATCCATCATTTTGAAGACAATGCTATATTCTATCCTATTAATAAATCTACAAAAATAATTACTTTAAAGTGAAGAGTCTTCTGTCAAAAGGGGTGCTTCAAGCAGAAAAGTAACTTGGTAAATGGAAGCAAACTGGTGGCATTTGAGGAGGACCCCACCATTCCCCTCCCATTCACCCAACCAAAAGGTGACAAGAAAATGGCTCTGATTTCCATATTCTAAAAGAAGCTGATAAAATTAAATCAGACATTACTTTGTTAAACTATCTGGAATTTAATTCTGTAATCGTACTTTCCAATGTAATTAAGTGGTGTTTAACATAGACTTTAGATATTTAACTGAAACATTCTTTTACGAATTGCATGACTGAAGAGATGGAAGGGATAGAAGAGAGATTATTTATAATTTTAAAATACTTTTTTCATAAGAAATAAATTGTTTAAATTTAAAAAATAACATGTTATTTCAAAACTCTGGATTCGATCAACTCTCCTTCTGTTTTCAGGTAATCATTCACTTGGCATCGTAGTCACCAGTCTTTAGATAAATAATCATCACAGGAATGTGAAATTAAATATATGCCTTTTATTGCAGAAAAGAATGGGGATTAGAGACTTTTCTTCCATCTGCTGTGCTGCAAAGCATGAAAGAAAAGAACATAAAGAAAGCACTTTCCCACCTTGTCAAAGCAAATCAAAACCTAGTTCCTCCAGGCAAAAAGGTATTACATTTGCATCTTAATGGAAAATACGTTTTAAAGAACAGAAAGTGTGGCATGCATGGGACACATTTAAAGCTAATCCTTTAGAGAAACACCTAGCCACTATATTTTCAGAGATTTAACTTTGGGTGCTGGTGCAACATAGCCAAGAACTATTAAAAATAATTAATTATGCCCCAACTAAACTATCTTCCTAACTTGAGAATGATAGAGAACTGGTTATTAATACCTCATGTATGATAAATATATATATTTTTAAATTATCTTAGCATTTTCTATGAATGGCAGATTTGCTAGGAAAGTTTTTGTACTCTCTCTGATGCTCTCATCTGACATAAATGCTGTTTTTCAGATTGTTTTCTGTTACACTGTAGAGAAAGACTTTTCGCTGGCCAAGACCTAACTGGATAGATGATGGTCCTTGCAGTAAATGAACCTCCTTGCTGTTGTAAAATGCTTTTCTTAGCATTAAGCTTTCACTTCAGCTGGAAAAAACACGGATAAGATGATGTCTCTGAGAAATGCCTTTGTTACACGCAAGCTGAGACTGCTTTTAGACACCGTAATGTGGTTTCTTAGTGCAGGTCATCTTTTCTCTTTAGCAGTCAATGGAGAGAAATAGGCACTTGTAGGGAGCAATTCATCCCATCCCACATTCGGAACCAAAAATAGGTCAGATTGCTTGTGTCCTAGAAATGCTTATTTCTCTTCATGGACTATAAAAAGAACCTAAGAGTGACTAGTTGAGACAAAAAATGAGCTGAATCCTGCTTCATGACACTTAGCTTCTGAACCAAAAAACCTCAAAACAGCTGGTGCTGAGCTAAGGCTCATTGTGATCAGCAGAAATCCTGCTTGAGGGTTTCAGAACACATTGTGACTGTGAACATAGCTCTATGCATTTGACCTCAGGAAGAAAGGCTGAAGCACTCCATGTCTCCTATGCTGCTGAAACGAAAGCTAAATTATGCCAGTTGGTTATTATTTATCCTGGTAGTGTAAATTTGGGTTTATTTTGGAAGCCATCACTGCTGCAGGCCTTTCAGGTGTAAGATATGCTTTACAGTGACATACTAGTATCAGTTCTTGGTTAGAAGAGATATTGCAACAGTCCCTTCCTGCAGCAAGCAGACTTTGTGGGTTTGCTTCATTCTTTTCGTTTTGAGCTTTGGAAATATGTTGTTTTCCAACCTGCTTTTTTAGCAGGTGAGTCTGAGAAAGAAAGCATCTGAGTTCTTCATCACCTCCTGTCTCAGCTGTAGGTACTAACACAAAAACTAACTGATTTCTTTCTGGGGTCTTCTCTTCCTTCACGTGGAGGGAAGCTTGTCATTCTCAGGATTCTCATGTTTTTTTACAACCCTTGTGTATTTCTGCGCCTAGTGAACACCTGGTGAAGCAAAGGGGAAAGCATTACCACTAGTTGCTGTGCTTTGGATCCATTTCCTCCTTGTCGTCTAGGAAAAATTTAGGATAGGGGCCCATAAAATGCTGTTCAAGATCAAATAAGATTTTGAATTAGAAATCCAGTGACTGGAATGAAACTAGCAAATGACATGAGACTGTTTTATATTATCTTCTAAAAGTCCAGATATAAGGGTTTACACTAGGGAAGTGTAAGGTTTGGATTCAGACTGGGTAAAATGAACTGTTTCTTGTTTCCCTTCTGTCTCATAAAGTATTTCCAAGTTTTCTTTTTTAAGTAGGTAGTTTAAACTCAGGGGAAAAAAAAGAGGAGACAAGTTCTGACATGTATTACATTATATGATCATATGTATCGATGTGCTATATTTAGCTTTCTGATTTATTTCCAACTAAATATAGTGGAAAAGTGTTATTTTAGAAAGTAGGAAATGCACTAGCAAGTTGGAATAATATGCCAAACACCACAAGTACCAAGCAAAATGTAAAATACATAGCTGACAAATGAACATTTTTTGTTCTCTTTTTCTGTATAGGTACGTAAAGTTTAAAAACTGATGGAGTTTATGAATGGAAAGCTGCTGTCTTAGCCTTGAAATCCCTCAGTGAACAGATGTTTAATCTGAGTACTTTAACGTTTTCCCTTCATTAAAGCAGTTAGGATGTTCTTGAAGTGCTCTGATCTGCCCATTCCCAAGTCCTCAGTGCATTTTAACTAAACAAGCAAGATACTAATTTTAAGAATGAAACTGTTTCTCCTCATCTGAAGCTCAAGAATCTCAAGATTTAGTTCAGGCTCCAAAGAGCTGTTATGGCAGACCTTTCTCTTTATATTACACAAATACATTTTCTTTCTGAATTTTATAATGTGATGATTTCCACAACTACCTCTTACCCCTGTTTCTCCTTTCTCAGCTCTCTGCTCTGCAAGCCAAGGTGCATTATCTAAAGTTCCTCAGTGATCTACGGTTATATGGAGGGCGTGTCTTCAAAGCAACACTAGTGGTAACATTTCTCTTAAAATAGTCTCCTCTTTTGATTTTTATCTAATGCCTTTTTTTTTCAAAAGCTGGATCATATAATTTTCTTTAGAAGTTTAGGTTCTATTCATAAGCTTAAAAATAATTTTTAATTGAGCCAAATCACTTTTTGTTCCTTTTCATCTTGAAAGTAACATATCTGTCATAATAAAAATTTTACTGGGAATTTGGAGATAGATAGCACTTTCTTAGCAAATAACACCATCCAATTACCTATTGAATGCTAAAATTGTTAGTCTGGAAAAATCTTAATGACAAAGTTTTTCTTTTAACAGAAGCAGAGTCCTTCCATCGTCTGTCCATCTAACTATCCACCTAAAAACTATCAATCAACCAATCAACATCCAGCAAGAAATTCCTTTCCTTTTTTTTAATTATGAATCAAGTATGCTCTTGTGTATTGTATCTTCCTAGAAAAATATAATAATCTTTAATGTAGAAATGCCATGCAAATGTAATTCTGTGTATCTGAAAGATGGGAGTGGTGATTTCTGTCACTATGTAGTACCTATCATGTTTTTTACTTGTGCTTTTTTTCTTTTTCTGCTAAAGCAGGGAGAAAAGCGTTCAGAAGTGACTCTGTTGGTAGGGCCGCGGTATGGAATCAGCCATGTGATAAACACCAAAACAAATCTTGTGGCTCTCCTGGCAGACTTCAGCCACGTGAACAGAATCGAGATGTTTACAGAAGACGAGAGCAGTGTTAGAGTTGAGCTGCATGTCTTAGATGTGAAAGTAAGTTTGTTATTGATTTGTGTTGATACAACATCTTTTAATAATGTTTTTGTCTTTGAGTATTAGATCAAGCTATGCTGTTCTGAACGTTTTCATGCCAGTAGTACTCTGAGAGTGTGCTTTCAGCTCTTTTTTTGGTCACAGTGCATATATGCTACAGGTTGGGCTACAGTGTACCAGGCTGGTGTTTTCCATTCTATTTTGATTTTTCTCTCAGCTGACCCCCAGCAACTTGCTTTGTTATTATCTTCATGGATTTCCATGGTAAGAGGAGGTGATGGTGAAATTTGCCTTCTTTTGAAGCTCCTTCTAGTGTAGTATACAGTGTCATTACTAATGAAGAATTGCCAGCTGCACTGGACCAATGTCCCCTGTAATCCAGTGTTCTATCCACAAAGTCTATGCAAGTAACCACATAACAGTTCCCAATTAAATAAACTGTTAAAGTGCATGGGTTTTTTCTTAGCCTTTATAATCCAGTTCAGTGCTTTGCCCTACATAATATATTCACAGATGCTCATCATCTACCTATAGTCATTTAATTTCTTTTAAATCTCATTTAACACTTCCCATCTGAGGCATTTTAATGGCAAAATGAGTGGAGTTTTGTATGTTACACTGTCCTGGTTGTTTTTGGTGTGGTTTCTATTTGGCTTTGATGTGGAAGGCTTCATAGACTTTCTAGGACATTAATCTTAATAACCAGAGACTGAAGGAAGAGTTCTCATACTTGAAACTTAAATATTTGATTAAAATAAATAGAACCTAACAGTTCTTTTTGTCTACCCAGCCATACACAAAAAGCACACATGAGGAATATTTTACTAAGCTTTTGCTTTGAATGCTTTAGGTGTATTGACCTGGAACTGTTTCTCTGTATTTAAGGTAATGAAAAAAACATTGTTGTAAAGTAATCTAGATGTTCTTTGACAGCAACTTAAGAGAGATTTACAGGTTGGTGAACACAGCATCTCTTTCACTGTAATTAGCAATGGTAACATCTGAGGATCTCAGGCTGCTTTGCCTTCATTACTGTGCTAAACTCATGGCCTTCTTGTAAGAAAGCTATTATCACCTTTTTACAGATGGAGAAAGTAATATAGAAATTAAATCCTTCCCATCTGCCCATATGTAATATGCAGCACCATATGCCATAGTATTATGTATTACCATGGTGTTATGTTGTTATGTATTAGAATACTGTTACTGTCTTATTGCAAATTGTGCATATCCCCATCTCCTTGTGTTTCAACACATGTGATCTCAAACCCAGAGACACTGGCTAAAAATAAAAATCTAGGAGGCTCTGGGTAGAATTTTACAAAAAGTTGCCTCTCGTGGGGCACAAGTAGGGGTTGTGACAATGTCCTATTAGGGAGATGCAGGCACACACAGGTGGATATTCTCAACTGATGTTTTCATCCTTTGACTTACCCTCATGTCGCAGGTTCAAATATCCAGGTTCTGAACCTACCAGTATATGTTATATATGACATTATTTTCTTAATGAACAAACAGTTTAGATTTTTATTTTATTTTTGTTCCTTTAAATATGTTCTCAAGCATGTTTCAGTTGGCAGAAGCAGGGAAAAAAAGTTTAGCTGTCACAGGACTTTTCAGCAGATTAACCATACTTCACAGCATTGTTTTCAGCAATCTGAGGTTTCTGTGGAGTTCATAAATTTCTGCCAATCATTGCAGAAAATTTGAGATGAATGTAGCATTTCAAATGTCAGTTTTTAGTAGTTGCTCAAAAGAACAGAGATTAATTAACTCACTGTAGGTTTAATAATTTATAGTAACTATAATAGCTATAGTTGAATACCTTGAAAGAAGCATGTATTGAATAGAAGCTCAAGCTGTAGCAAAAATAGGTTAAAGAAAAAAAAACCTTACATATTTTTCCAAGTTGCTGAAAAAAGTTGATACAACGTTCAGGGCACCTGGAACATTTTGGCCTAAAATGCTGTAGCACAGGCTTTTAAAAACTCATCAGACCTGTTGTGGGTTTGGTAGTAAGCTGTGATCATCAGTTATGTTTTGTCCACAGCTTCCATCAGGATCAGTTGTCTTTCTACTAGTAAGGACTTGAGTAGGTTGGAGAGCCATCCTGGCTGCATGTGACATTCCTTCTGGAATGAATGGTGCAGTTCCTTGCATCTGTCTTGTGACAGTGAGCTCTGCATGCTAAATTATGATAAACTGTCAGAAATGTCCACATACTATGAGTCACTACAAACTGTGAGTGATAAGGTGGGTTGTCTATGGTCTAATTTCTATCTATGCATCATGGTAAGGGCTTCATTTTTATTTCCTGTCTAGGAGTTGTAGGCTAGCCACTTTAACATAATACATTTGAGGAGAACAGATTTTGGTATTAAAAGCTATAGAGATGTGAACAAATATTTTAGGCAAGTAAATGTATACATAATGGCAAAAGAAAAATGAATTAAAGTGTGTTTCACATGGATGTCTCAGGTTCAATGCTTGCTATCCTGGCAGCTACAGTTTTCAAAGCTCTGAAGTCTTGCATTTTTGTTAGGACTGGCTTTTTTTTTTACAGTGTTATGTGTTTGTTTTCTTTGCTGATCACTCTTCTGGGGATCTTTCTCCGGTCTCTTTGTCTCTGTTTATCTGCTTATTTTTTCACCACTTGTCTTTTCAGTAACACCAGGCCACAAACACTGAAATCTTTTAATCTGTCTCTGTTTCTGGTGTGTAATAATAGCTTTAACCTGACTGCTGTATTTTATGAACCTCAGCTTTCCCTGACTGTTTGCTTCCCTTGTCATGCTTCCTTGCATATACTTTCTGGGAAGCAGCAGATTCCCATACAACTGCAAGACTCCAGCACCTAATGTACCAGGTTCTAAGCTGTGGCAGATTCAGAGTAACATTAAATAGTGCTTTGGCAAGAGTAAGGTATCTATGCAAGAAAAAGATGGAGCAAGAGTCTTAAAATAGTTAGCTTCATTCGGAAAGCACTCAGTTGTTAAGATGCCCAGTTGGACTTCTACCTTACTACCTTACTTCTACCTTACCTTACAACTCCAGTCCTGACTAAACTTTTTATACTGTTTGATATTGGTAGCAAGGAAAATAAATTCTCACATATATTACTCAGCGTGGTGTTTGTGATGTAATTCCTTTTGCTTCGATGTAATAGTATTTTCAACAGGGAAACAAATTAAGAAGGAACAGCCTTAACTTTATTGTATTCTTCTTAGCCTATTACTCTTCTGATGGAGTCATCAGATGCAATGAATCTTGCTTGCCTAACAGCTGGATACTACAGACTGCTGGTTGACTCAAGGCGTTCAATATTTAACATGGCCAACAAGAAAAATGCAGGGAGCCGAGAAACAGGTATTTATTTCACAGTATGTTAACGATGGTCCAGTGTATGAAGCAGATGTAAACTTAAGCCAGAGCACCTCTAGATAAATAGAAGGCTGTGTCAAATGAGATCTGCTTGCTCGCTCAGACCTAGCACCACAGTATTCAATTCAGCTTTATAATGTTCTAATAACCAGCTCATGTTAGCATCTTCATGGTAAAATAAACTGTGTGTTGATTTTCTTTCATACCCTAGTAGACAGAGGCATGCTTCTGTGAGTGTTATTATTCTATATGCATATATCTTTTGTCAGAATACGTATGGTTGGAGAAACCAGCTGCTTTTGTGTTGCTATGCCTGGAATAGCATTTGTACCTAGCTGAGGTTTAGTTTTGTTCTAGAGTGCAGAAGTACCAGTTAAACTTTAAGTCATTAAATCAACAAGTATTTGAAAGTGCTTTTCTGATGTATTTGATGGTTCAGCTATCCTATTCAGAGTGTTTAATACTCAGCATCAACAAATGATTGTTTACAAATTACATGACTTTATTCTTTGATTTCACAATGTTGATTTTATTTCATCCTGCTATAGGACCTGAAAATAGAGGGAAGCATAATATCCTTGCTTCTGAGTGGAATTGTATACCAAAAACTACCACTTTCCTGGCTGAAGGAGATCAGGAGGCTCAAATGTCCTTTGCTGATCCAAAGCAGAAGACTGTAGATGTTTCCGAAAGTCTGTTATGTCAAAAAGAACACAGACATCTGTACATAGAAAATACTTATAATTCAGGTGGATTTGATCAGCATCTGGGCAAGCAAAGTGACCCTGCTGAAACAGAAGAAAGCAGAAACTTTAACCAGCCTTCACTGCTGTCACTCTCAGGTTTGGAACCTAGCAAGAAAGCACAGGATTCTCCCAGGGGAGCAAAAGTTTCCTTTATATTTGGAGATCCCAACTTGGATGGTATCAGTCCCCAGACTCTTGGCTATGAAAGGCTTTTGGATGAAAGTCCAGAAGTACTAGAGAAACAAAGAGCCATTTATCTTAGTAATGCCAATGATATTAAAGGCCTGGAGTTGTCACCAGATGCTGAAAGCCTTCAGTTTGCTACAAATTCTGTTTATGCAACTATAAGCGACGGTAAAATATTTGGAGCTGCGGAAGGGATAGAAGAGCCTTTGCTTCATGATATCTGTTATGCAGAAAACACAGATGATGCTGAAGATGAAGATGAAGTAAGCTGTGAAGAAGATATTATGGTAGGAGAAATCAATAGGCCTGCTCTTCTCAGCCTTTCTGGTTCTAGTGATGACATTATTGATTTGACTTCACTTCCACCTCCAGAAGGTGATGACAATGAAGATGATTTCCTTTTGCATACCTTAAACATGGCCATTGCTGCTCCTCCACCTGGTTTCAGGGACAGTTCAGATGAGGAAGACTCTCAGAATCAAGCGACACAGCCTAGAGACAACAAGGAGCAAGACAGTAATCTAGGCAATGATGACATTCCAGTGTCGCTTATCGATGCTGTCCCTACTAATACAGAGGGGAAATGTGAGAAGGGGCTAGATGATGCTGTAGTCTCTACACTTCAAGCACTAGAAGCTTTGGCTGCTTCAGAGGAACAGCAGACGAATGACAATTCAGGTTCTTTCACCATAGTTACATTTATTCACTGAAAATCATTCCATCTCATCCATTTAGCTTTGGAAGTACTCCACTTCATGAGGGTTGGTTTGGTTGTTTTTTTTTTTTTGTTTTGTTTTCCTTTTATTTTTTGCCGTCATTTTGCATACATCATATTTCATATTTAATGGAGCCACCACTGTTATTAAACTACCTGTCTCGGGAACTGTGCAATAAAGTCAAAGTATTCTTACAAAGAATATTTTTGTCTCTAATACACCCCCTTTTGCTTGTCACTTACCCAGGTGCCTCAGCTGCTGTCATTTAATTGACTCTTATTTTTTGTGGCTTGCAGGTGTAGCTATCCTGCGAGCATATAGCCCTGAGTCATCTTCAGATTCTGGCAATGAAACAAATTCCTCTGAAATGACTGAAAGCTCTGAACTAGCCTCAGCACAGAAACAGTCGGAAAACACTGCACGTATGTTTTTGACCACAAGTGAAGGCTACCAACCGCTTGTGGAAGAGCAGACTGAATTTCCCATCACTAAGAATCAGGCTGGAGGGCCAGGCATGAAGCCCTCACAGCCTTTGGCTGGTGGTCAGGCTGCAGAGCTACAGTCAAAAGTTGTGCCTTCAAAGCAGATTCTTCATTCCGATAACATGGAAATGGAGCCAGAGACCATGGAAACAAAATCTGTCACTGATTATTTTAGCAAATTGCACATGGGATCCTTGGTATATTCTTGCACTAGTAAAAGGAAAAATAAGATGACAGATAGCGAAGTAAAAGCATCCTCTGATGGCAATGCTACTGTGAAAAAGCAACAGGGAAATAAAAAAGCAGAGTCTGATGAAGATCTAAAAGCTAAATTTGGAACTCTTTCAGCAAGAGACAGCCAGCGCCTAAGCACTTTTAATGTGGAGAGAACTGCCTTTCGCCAAAGATGGTACGCTGCCGATGATGGGGCAGCAGATAAGCCAAGCCCAGAAACAGCTAATGGGAAGAGTTTTCCAAGAGTTCCTGTCCTTGGTAAAACAGAAACTGACTGTAAGGGTGAAGTGGATCCTGAGGTGGATCAGGATGATACCTCAGGGCTTAGCCAAGGTGAAAACTTCCTATCAGATATGGCTCCCGTGTCTTCAGCCAAAGACCTAAACGATGCAGAAGATACCGATTTATCGGCAGATGACCATCCTTCAAAGCTTCCAGAAGCTGAGCAGAGCGTGGCTAGACTTTGTGAATATCACTTGGCTAAGCGCATGTCATCTCTGCAAAGTGAAGGCCATTTCTCGCTGCAGAGCTCTCAGTGCTCTTCAGTGGATGCAGGATGCAGCACGGGCAGTAGCACTTGTGCTACGCCTGTTGAGTCCCCTCTTTGTACCTCTGATGGTAAGCACATCATCTCTGATCCATCAATGAAGGGCATTGCCTATGTTCCAGCTGATGAAAGAGCTGCCATTCTTCCAAACCATGGAACGACATACAAGGACCTGCACCAGCAGCCCGAAGCCGTGTGTCACAGAATGACAGTGCCTGTTGTGCACTCAGCAATCAATGCTGAACCGCTTTTCGGCACTTTGAGAGAAGGATGTCATCGGATCCCCAAGATAAAAGAAACTACAGGTACAGCAGTAATAGTGTTTCTTGTGTTTATTCTTAAAGCTACAAGTTCATGTTGAGGCCTAGGTAAGATATTTATATTGTCTTTATCTGGAACTACATCATCAAACTGTAGCAGACAGTGAGATTAGACCTTCAGTTTATCTCTTCATTTTACTTGTACATGTTGAGATATTCTGATGAGCTGCATACAAAGATCAACTTTTTAAAAAACCACTCATTACGGTTAAAATATTTGGAGGGACACTGATGGAGAGGCCTCCCTTCCACTCTTTGGAAGCCTCTCCAAAATCTGTAGTCGCTTGAGTTCCAGGATACTTGTTAGATTATAAAATTAATTCAGAAATTATATTCATGTAGGGGAGCAAAACCTTTGATTCATTCCTTAGGTATCTTATATGCTATTTTAGCGGGTTGTCAAAAACATGCCAATATGAATAAAAAGCTCTACATTTTAAGAATAAGAAAATGTCACTACCTTAATAAGCATGTATTTACTTCACAATCTGACAGTAGGTGTTTCTTTAAAGTTATAAAAAAATGCACAGTTTTTCAGAGATAGCATTGAAATTCTTTCAGTTGGATTTTAAATGTTTCCCTCTTCTTGGGTTGCAACCCACACATAGCAGTAGTGTGTGGATGCATGAAAATCCAAAAGTGGAACAGATTTGGAGTTAGAATGAGAAATAATCTTTCTCTGCCAAAAAACTGCCGCAAAACCAAACAAAAGTTACCATGAATGCGTCTTTCCATACTCTTTCAGGTATAGTTAAAGCTGGTATTTTAATCTGAGTGTATTCACCTAATTAGTTAATAAAAAATATGCGATCCATATATTAGGGGAGATTTAGGATGTTATGTACATGATTTGCTATTCCTTTTCTTGAGTAAGTCTGCTGTAGTGAAATGAACAATTAGTTATTCATAAATTATAATTTGTTGGCCGATTGTAAAAGGCATTTTAGTGAAATACAAAAGACTGGTAATGAATTTTTTTGTGGAATATTTTGAGGAATGGAGACCACTGGGAAATACCAGGAAACCATTTGTCCTGACTGTTGAAAGATATTTAAAAGTTTGGTCTATGAATATTATCAGGGTGATGCTTAATTATTCTGTCTGCTCTTCTACTACCCCTAGTGTAGCTTTCACAGAGCCTGAAAAGGGAAGAGAAGGAGGCATGCCTACAGCTTTTCCTAGACAGCCTCTAGCTGACTCCATCATGCTATCATCCATGCTATCAGAATCAAAGGTGCCAAGTCAAAATGAAGACTCTTGTGACATTCCCAAAGTAAATCAGGCTTGTGGGGCAACAGTTAGTTTACGGCCATATGACATGATAGGAGGAAGCCTCAGGATGCCGCAGAACAAGAAAGTGCTGAGACGCAGCAGCAGCAGCAGCAGCATTGGAGGATCTGCAGGCATTGAGATGCTGTTTGAGAAGAAGGCAGCCACGGCCAGCTTGAAATGCCTGGACAGCACCCGAAAGGATGAATCCAAATCGGAGAGAAGGGTGGAATTTTCTCTGGGCAAAAAGCTGTCAAAAAGTTACTCTCAGAGCTGTGTGTACGTCAGCACTGATAGGAAGGACAGTAAGAGGTGTTCGGGCACAGGCACCAGTCAGAAGGACTCCAGGCAGGGTCGAACACTGCCCTTGCGGAAGCTGACCACCAGCACCTGGAGGTGTCGGGGCCCCTTTAGCTATTGCTTCCTGAGCAGAGGAAATGATGACAATGAGGAGGAAGATGACCAAGACAGCCATCAGCTCTCACATCTCTTTGAAAAACAAACCCCATGTGAGCTTGCAGAACCAGTTGCTCAGTCCTTGTCCAGTGACAATGAGCAGAAGGTCTTGGAGTCCCCGAAAGCTGCTGAGCCCCCATGTGATGCAGTCAATGAGCATGAGAAGAGCAGTGCTGACACCCAAGGTGGCCAAATTGATGTGAATCTCAACGATGTAGCCTTCGATGCACAAATCACACGAATAAATGTGATGAAAGAGAAGACTTATGCAATGCCTGATGGATTTATTGCAGCACAAAAGGATGCCAATGAGCTACTCTCACTGGTCCGAGCAAGTATGGGCAAGAGAGAAGATTTACATCCAGAAACATATGACCTTAAACTTTCTAAGTACAAACAACTGTTATCTTTGGAATCGAGACAGTTGGGAAGTGCCTGCAGGAAAATGGCCATGGCTGATAAAAGCCCTGAGGAAATGCTTTTAGCTATGACTTCCAGCTTTCAAGTACTCTGTTGCTTAACAGAAGCCTGCATGCGTTTAGTTAAAGTCATGAACTCTGAAACACAGCAGCAGGAAATTATAGCTAAGATAGATGAGGTTGTAATAAACTACATTTGTCTTCTGAGGGCTGCAGAAGCAGTGTCAGGCAAGACCTCCGGTGATCCTAGCATTAAACTCTTGGCTCGACATCCGAATACCATGGCCGCTATTGTAAGCACACTAACACGTTCTCTTAAAATGCTTTTAAACAAATAAAATACAAAAGTCACTTCATAATCTACCTTTGCAAAGCCATACATAAAAAAACTTTTATTTACTGTATGTGTATGAACTACTGTAACAAACTCAGCTTTCTCTGTATATTTTGTTATTTTATATAAAATAGGTATGAGATTAAAAAAAGTTAAAATACTGAACACTGACAAAAGTAATGACTAGATCTGTCCTTTGGTTTATACAAAAACAACAGCCAAAAAACCCTCTCCCCAAGATCAGAAAAACAAGCAGAAAATAGTCCCACATAAGAGCAAATTGATGTTTGGCTATTTTTCATATAGTCAAATTTATGGTTGTATGAAGTGAACTTCTAAAGCCTGTTATGTCAGTGAAATTGTTTTCTGTTTCGTCCAAGTTTTCACTTGGAGAATGCTCCATGTTTAGAATGATTAATTAAATCATAATGTATATAACACAATATTTAATGTTTTAAAATTATAATTTTTAAGCATTGAAAATAGCAAAAAGACATTTAAAATCCAAGAGACTATTATAACTTACTAGAGAATATATATATAATAAATGACTCTTTTGTTCATATGGACTGAATTACCTGATTCTTCTTTTCTAGGAAATTCTGTACTTTAAAAAAAAAAAAGTATTGGGTATATGAATATACCAACTTCAGAGGGTATCTGATGTATTGAACTTTAGTGTTGGCATTTTAGACAGGGAGGGTAACTGTGGAGGACTGAGGACACAGAAAACAGAGTGGTGTTGGTGTTCTCTCTGAAATGAAAGATTGATGCCATAATGGTCATACCAGAATGTATGAGGCAGGTCTACACACCTTTTTCCCTGGTTAATTACAGACAGGACCACCAGAAAATTCCTATGCTGTTTACTGTTTCATCATATATTTATGGTGCATCTGAGCAACACGGACTGCATCTATTTTGTTAAATATTTTATACTTCATATTTTATGATTCTGAATGTTTAAATGTAAATAAGTTAGAAATAAAATGAAGTTTTCAGAATACAATAAATATCTCTGAAATATTTCCAGCTAGAGACAGTTCTTCTCTTGAGTGATGACAAAGGCAATTTGTGAATAATCTCTTCCATCTGAACCTTTCTGGAAAACGTTTTGTAGTCTTGTGTTTGAGAGGCAGCCAAAGCAACAGCCCTCAGTTCTGGCTGGCAAATAGGCTTTCACAAGAGCATCTGGTGAACTTCTCAGTGACTGAGGAGCAGCAGCCTCCATTCGCCAAACTGACGTAGGTAATTTTCACCTGTTTCTTGTAAACACCATGTGCAAGGAGTATTACTGCTCTTGTTTTCAAGATTTACCCTTTCAGCTGAAGCACATGTGTAGCTCTCTGTGCTGAACTAGAAAGATTAAACCAACAAAATTAAGGAAATCTTTTCTTCCACTTCATAAAACCAAGAAATGCCTTTCCTTCTGACTGCAGAGAAACTTCTTCAGAAACACTGTATCAGAAGCTTAATCTGTTGTCCGTGGTCTAAAATCTGATTTCTGAGACTAATTCACTGAGTACATGGACCCACTTCAGAGGGCAGCTCAGAGATAGGCTGCAGGCTGAGTTGCACTCTTGGGGGATGACAGCAGCTTCTCCTGTGTGGTGCTCACACTTGGTGCTCTCGTTCTGGCAGCTCAGAGGGTGGGGCTGTGAGTGCTGCTCATGTGCTGCAAATACCATGGGGTTTGAGTATTTC
>VZRO01001164.1:54776-67594 GCA_013397915.1 Daphoenositta chrysoptera | reverse complement strand
ACCACCATGCTCTTGTCTCAGTTTTGATAAATAGGATCATCTAGCCAAGCTCTCTGAGGCATCTCTTAGAAGGCAGTTTCTCCTTCCCCCAGGACTTCAGATATTCCCATCTGGCACCATGTGAATGTCTTTTTCTTAATGTTTCCACACAGATTTATATGCAGGCTTTTAAATGCTGTCTTATGAGAGCTTTGTACAATGGAAATAGTTTGTCTGCCGTCTCCTAGAATCACATGTATTCACATATGGATACATATTAGGCATGTTAGGTTAGTGTCTCACAATCATCCTTTGTCAGAAAGTATTTTCATCTTTCTTCTGGGCTTTGGGAAGATCTTATTGCAGTCTTTCAATACTTAAAGAAGGCCTATAGGAAGGATGAGGACAAACCTTGCTGCAGGGTCTGTTGCAGTATGGGAAGAAGTAATGGATTTGAACTGCAGATACAAGGAAGAAATTTTTTTATGATGAGGGTGGTGAAGCATGGAAGAGATTGCCCAGAGTGGTGGTAGGTGTCCCATTCTTGGAAACATTCAAGGTCAGGTTGGATGGGGCTCTGAGCAACCTCATCCAGTTGGAGATGTCCCTGCTCATTGCAGGGGGTTGGACAGGATGACCTTTAAAGGTCCCTTCCAAGCCAAACTGTTCTGTGATGCAAAGATCCTATCATTCCGCTTGTCCTGTCCAGCTAAGGACAGTCTTGGATGATACTAGACATAACTGTTATTAATTCTGGGACATATGACCTTGCACATCATTTGCTGCTGAATTATAGCCTATTTCTATTAATCTTGAGTATTAAGGTGACCTTGTCTTCCTGTGTAATCCTAATTGATTCCTGCATTAATTGTACATTTTAACTTCATGTCATGAGGGAATGCCATCAGTATGTACCTTGCACTAAGGCAGTAAAGAAATGCTAAATGGTATAATGTCATCTGGAATATACAATACTTTTATAAACTTTTCTATATACAATATATTTTTAGTGATTTTTAACTTGAAAAAATGACAGGCATCTTCATGTTTGAGTCCTTGAGTTCAGGCTCTTTTATGAAATAATTGGGCAAAGTTTACCATTTTGACATTAAGAAACAAAGCTGCATGCCTACACTTTTTTTCTTCTATTTCATTAGTATTCCATCAATTTATGATCACTGGAAGATCCAGAATGCTTCATGATGTCCTCACTGCTCACCAGACATGTGAAATAATCACACTAGCACGTTGTTTGAAGATGAGAAATGGATTCCAGAGTAACTTTGTCACACAATTTATATCAAAGAGAGACCTGATTACTGCACTGAAATCCAGTTAAATTTAGTAGTATTTTATCAGGGAATTATTTGGCTCTATAGGGTGTAACTGTAGCATTGTAGCAGCAGATGTTGAAAGCCAGAGCCTCATTGTACTAAGCACTAAACTGCTAGAATTGAAAACTTGGTTCATACTACAAATAGCTTAGAGATGAACTTGTGGCACTAACATTAACTAGTGTGCTAGCTTTTATAAATTGCCACTCAAAATTCAGTAGTAGCTGTTCTGCACAAAAAGAAGGTGATCACAGTCTTCCATTGCACTATCCATGGAACAGCTCTAATATGTTTCCAGACCTAGATTTGGCCAAAGCCATAGAGAACTTGAGGCACTCATCATTATAGTCTAAACTAAAATAAGTTAAAGAAATAAAATAGTAAATAAATTTTCCTATAGGTGTTTGCAAGGTAAAATCTGAAATTTTCTGTCAATGCTGATGGAATTTGGAAGACCCTGATGGGTGGAAATTCATTAGACTCGATCAAAACTCTTCCTTTAAAGCCCGTAAAGCAATGGATTCTGAGGAGAGCAAATTTTGGCCCGTGAGATCTGGGAGCAAATTTTTGATTTCATGAGGATGGGAGGCAAGGCAAACTAACCTAGCAACCTCTTGTACTATAGCAAATAGAAGCATTTCAGGTTTTTGAGGTGCATTTCTTTTATGAAAAGACACTGTGTCACATTTTTATGCAATAGGCCATACTTAATTGCATTTTAAAGCTCATTTTGTCATTCTGAAAAAAGCAATTATTTACTCTGAACCTTCAGAGTTAAGGAAAAGTAAAAGGAATGTATTATATCTCCTGCCCCACTTTTTTTAAGTGGTTGTCCTATTGCACTGGGTTTATGTGGACCTTATTGCTCAGGTTTTGAGGATATTTTTTCCTTATGGTACCCACACTTGCACCAGTTTTCTCTTATTCTCAAAACATTTAACAGATTTTATCTAGAACTATTTCAGTTTTTCTCAATGGCCAACTAAGTTACGGTTCATTTATTCTTCGACCATGCCTTCTTTCAGGATTACCTTTTTGCCTTTTTGATCAGAGAGATTTGAATTATATCTTGCCACGTGTTAAGGAGGTGCCTCTACTGCCTCAAAATAAGGCATGCACCTGTGTGATCCTTTTGCCATAGTTTTAAAAGTGGAATGAGAGGGCATCCAGGAGTTCATCTACCAGACTAAGAAGCCCCTTCTCGTCTGTGAGGCCCAAACTTCAAAACACAAATATTGGCCAAGATAAAATGCTTGTCACCTCCTCACAGGGGAGGGCTTTCATTTTGACACAGCCAGAAATGGTTGTCCTAAGGCTTATCCTCCAGGTGACGCTTCCCCTGTTCCATCATGATAAAATGAAGCAGAACCTTTCAATCTAAGGGACAGGGATTACAGCATAGACAAAGTCCCTGCATCAACTTTGCTATTCCTTGAAGTGTGAGAGCTTTCTCTTGTGGTGGCAGCAGCAAGGCTGGGGGATGATGCTGACATTTTTCCACCTTTCTAGGAAGCGGCATTAGGTATGTTCCCTCTGGTTTGACTGTCCATTTGGGCAACAGGATTAAACTAGGACTGGCCAAATGACTGGAAGCTTCACATCCCTGTTACGGAGTTATCCAAACTGCTGGAATGGCTTTCTATAATATCTAAAGTTGTTCACTCAAATGAGGACTTCACCACTAAACTACCCAATTTTAAACCTGATAACCTGGAAAGGGTGTGTATAGGTTTCCTTTCTCTTTTCCAGTATTTAGCCCTTGGCAGAACGTCATACAGAACTATATTCATTTATTAGTATTTCATCTACCAGGTCCTCCCCAAAAAATGGCTTTCTGAACTCTACCAGTAGATCTATCACAAGCAGATTGATGTATTAGTTTGTGTCCCACAATGCTAATTTTCCTCTATCTTGAACACTCATTCATGTGTCTTCAACACTTTCATGAGAGCAGTTGAACTATCAGGCTGCCTGTTGGACAGTCCCCTGATAGTGTGGTTGAAACATATCCTCCAGGCCCTGTGTCCCCAGTTTCACTGAAGATAAGGTGGGATGAAGGGTGCAGAATTTTAATGTTAAGACTTTCTTCCTTTCTCAAAGAGACCTCTGCTGCTACTCCTCTACCTGTTACTGTGGAATGTGGGCTATTTGGCTCATCTCATTCTAGAAATGCTTTTCTCCATGCTGCAGATGGAGAAAGACTCACTCTTCCGGCACTCTTATTTCTCTTGTGCCTTATAAGTAATGGAAGGGAACGTAAATTATTAGCTAGGTCAGATTTTTGTGTTGATGTTTTTGTTGGCCTTCCCATCAGTTCAGTCTGTTCCAAATTACCTGCTCAAACTGAAGCAGTCTGGTCTTTTGTTGCATGTTTCTTACCCTTAATGAAATCAGTTCACCATCCGTCACAGCCTTGGGCTGTTCTTATCAAGATCTCTCTCTCTGCCAGGCAAGTGACTTGCAGGAATTTTAATTTGGTGTTTCATGTTCTCATGGATTCTCCTTCTCCAAAAAAGTAGCATTCTTTGTTGTTATCTTCTTTGTTAGAAAAATCTGAGCAATCCATACCCCTGTGATTCCTTCTTTGACCTTACTCCTCAAAGATAGGCCAGGTCTTAAGATGCAGCCATCATTTTTGCTGAAGGTAGTGTCTTTAACATCACTTATTTGTTTATGCTTTCATTCACTTTCCCTTAGGCTTCTAAGAAACATACTTTATTTTGTACCTTTAATAGCTAAAGAGCTCCCTTTATATTTGTAGTCCAGGCTATCTCAGAATATACAGACTGTATTTCTCTGGCAGACCCAGCAGTTATCTAGATGGATGGTGGGTGTCTCAGTATTTGCTATAAAACTTAGGAGTTGATACTTCCAAGTGAGTGTACAGCTTCTGAGAGCCTGTTGAGTTACTGACCTGCAGTATATCCACCACTCTCTCCCCAGGCACTGTGCCATCTCTGATGAGCTCCCTCAAGAGCTGCCACAGCACTTGGTAGAGCCAAGAACGTCTGGTAGATAATTTGTGGCAGCTAATTTTATGAAGTCGCATAGTGCGAGCAAATGTGGATATTAATTTGAAAGTTAAAAAGGAAAGAAGCTCTATTAGCTCTGTGAGGTCTATTGGTGGGGCTTGCTTCAATGGTTTAGACCATGTCTGTGTGGCTGACCATTTAAACAATTTATGGCATGATAGGGGGGGTTTTATGCTGTTGTGTCAAAGGTGATGACAACAGTGTGAATACATCATCCATGGTTACTGCAAAGGAAAAATCTCTGCAGTCTGGAGGGATAAGGTGTAGGTGTACCCTCAGAATGATTTATTTATAGTCTGTGTATCCTAAAGAAGAATAATTACTGGTAAATTATGTTTCTTTCTCGAAGACCAAACTCTGTTCTCTGTTCTACTGTGGATTACAGTAAAGGATAATGGGACAGCAGTCTGTATCAACAAAGATGGAATTAAGCTTCTAATAAAACAGATTATTGTTGTTTCTTACTATAAACAGAGGACCAAAAGAAGATAGTTGCCTCTAACATAGATGTGCAGAGGACTTCAATACAAGCTATTTATCATACTGAATTTTGGCTTTTCATAACTGTGACCTCAGTTTTTGTTTTCATACATTTCAGATACTTACACTTTGCACTTGAAAACCATGGCTTAAAAAGAGATGTATGAAGTACGTTTCTCATCAAGGATGCATTTTTCTTCTTGATAGGGTTTTTACTTTTGAATGCAGTTCCTACCTTCTAAAAAGTAAAATGTTTACTGCAGCATCTTCTGTTTAAATCAATCAGTATTTTAAAAAATCTTCTTTAAATATATGGAAGAACTACAAGAGCAAGGCAGCAGTACATTCCTTGAGGAGTCAGGAAAGGTAAGTATTCACCAGAACAAGTGAGGACGTGCCTTTCAACTGCTTCATTTGTACAGGGATAGGGCTTCAGTTAAAATATGGTGTCCAGGAAAAAAACCAAACCAAACAACCTGTGCCTTTGAGATACTTCTATGGAGCTTCCTGCCAGCCTGTCCTCCGTAAAGACAAAGTTGTGTCTGGTGGAAAGGTTCAGGGACCTGCACCAAAACTTGAAGAATGTCGTGAAGAGCCTTGGACAAGTGTTGTGCCTCTGTGGAGGCAGCCTGCTCAGCCCACATGGCTCTGCTCATGGCATGAAGGTAAGATTGCAATTTAAATACTTTTTCACACTTTATAAAGTCATTTTCAAAGCCGCTGTTCTTTTTTCTGACTGAATTTCTCTTGCCAGTCTTACTGATGTAAAAAAATTAGTTTTCAATGTTTTTTCTCTCTCTTCTCTTGCTGTATGAAAAACCCCATAAATGAGTAAATTAACTACTGGATGATGAAAAGAAAACTGATTTTACACAAAAGCTTGTCTTACATGTAAAACAATATATCAGTACAGGCAGTATAGAATTGAGGTTTTCTGTAAGAATTGCAGTATTGTGAGTAAAAATTTTTAAAAGAAAATTTTGTGTAACTGAGTTATTCACTGGCAACTTATTTAAATGACATTGGAAGACACTGCAGTCTGCCTTTTTTTATTTGCTGCTTTTTAAGCTTTATTTTCCTTCCCTGCTTCTTCCAAAATTCAGGGAAATGCAGTTTTCTTTGCAAAGGTTGTAAAGGAATCTAATTTAAAATTGCATTAGTCTTCCTGAATGTCCTTATTTGTACTTCACAAGTTACACATTAATAGATTGGGAGTCTTTTTCCTTGCAGAAAAATTTGCACTGTTTATATCTCTTATGTCAATAGGACCTTTGCATTGAAAGGTACCTTCTTCTAGCTGAGTCTATTTGTTTTCTCTTTGCAGACAGGCAGGCTCAAGGCCCATCTTAAAAGCACCTGGGGTCTTGATGGTCTTTCTTTGTAGACAGCTGTTCCAGGACATCACTGCTTTTAATTCCTTACCAAAGCCTAGAATAATAAGCTAGTTCTAATAAATTTTTTATTTAAACAGTTCTCTTCTGTTACTGGTGCTTGTGCATCAGATTCCAGATGAGATCTGACCCATTTTTATATAGTGGTACTATTTCTTCTCTGTCTGTGGAAAATTTTTTGTCTGGCATACCACAGGATGCCTTTTACCCTTCATGCCTGAAGCACACTGGTGGCTTAGAGACATTCTGTGAATTACTGGTATGCTCAGTTCTTTCTCCTTGATCAATTAAAACTGATGAACTCCTAAGTTACCGTGGACTTTTTTTTCTTTCCCCAGGGCAGAATTCATCTTGCTTGAGTCTAGTTGTCTAAATGCTGGGTATTGGGTATAAATCACATAAACACTCTCTACAGTCAATGCAAGGAGAGAAAGAGACATCTCCAGAGGCACATTCAAAGATGTCTGGGATAAATTACCTCCTGGATGGGTTTTTTATTCTCTTTCTGCTGACAAATAAGAGAGCCTAGACAACCAGCTTGTCTCAGTGTTGAATATAGGGAGATGAAAATTTCTACCCCCTTCACCCCCACCTTCTCTTCACACTGTACATCAATTAGCATTTTTCAAGGTCATCTACTCCTCACTTTTTCTAGTGACATCTGATCATGACCAAATTGATGATGCTTCCTATCTTTGAGTCAACAAAGTGCTTTGAAAGGCACAAAGCACATTGTTTCTCCACAAAAAATGCATTCAAATCAAGGGATGTGTGGCTGTTTCCAGTATGTTTGAGGATGTTGTTTAGCCAGTTAGAACACATATCCCAGCTTTTCAGACTTTTTTCCTTGTGTGCCTTATTCATACTTGCATTTCTTAATTTTTGCTTACAAAGTTTTAATGCACTGTGAAAATTTAGAGGAAAGTTTCTCCAAAGCTACTGGAGACATTTGTGTGATTACTTACCATATTTTTCATGCCAAGTAAGTCCAAACTTGGTTTCTTTTTTTGGATCATACTGCTGATTTAAAACTGAACAGAGTATTAATTCCACCAAAGGTGCTTAAAAGTGAAGCTACAGCTCACTTTAGCAGTGAACAGTAAGAAACTGTTCCAGAACTACTAATGCTAAAGGTTTTCTTTGAGCTACTAGGGCTGAATACTGGTGCTTAAATGCATTTGAGGTCCTTGAATCAAAATTTCTTTTACTGGATCATCAGCAGAATATGGTTATTGAAAGAGGAAAAATTAGGATTAATTTAAAAAACCGGAGATGTTTTTATCAGAGGTCTTCAAATGTGAGCTAGTCATGCTGGGCTCCCTTTGAATTGGAGAGAAGTAGGCACTACTAGATGGTATTCATATCACTGGAAAGTAAAGATCAAAAATAGGTAAGTGAATTCACATCTACGAAATACCCATTTCTCTCTGATGAATTATTAAGGAAGTCTGAGCTGACAAGCTCAAATGTTCATGCTTGCCTTGTAGGTGCTTCAAGTTGTTTGTTTTTAAAGCTGGCAAATGAAAAAACTCAACTGAGAAGTTATAAGGGTGTTGAATTTCTTCAGTTCAGAAGGTTTATTAAGCTTTCTACATTTTCCTTTGTTGTTGCTTTTTTGTTTGTTTGCTTTTTTGTTTACATTTATTGTTCTATCAATAGTGTTTCCCTTCCTTCTTCTATGTCGTGGTATCCTGTTAGCCCTTTTGAAAAGCATATTTAAGCCAGTAGAGGACAGCATGGAAGAATAACTTTGATAATACTCCACAACCTGGTGTTGATTTTGGCACCATCATGTCTGCACTCCTTTGATTTGGGATGTCCCTGCCTCCCCAGTCTCTCTCCGTGCTCGGGGACCAGCACTGTCTGCCAGAGTCCTTGTTCATGTGCACTGGCCTCCCTAAGCCCTTCGTACCACCAGTGCTGGAGATAAAGCAGTGAGCTTCAACAGATGGAAAAGGAGGGTCTAGGTTCTATATAAATCTCAATATTTCATTTTGCATCAAACATAAATAGGAGTGATTAACAGCACTTCATAATTCTTCACAGTTGAAGAATAGATCTTTCTGAATCCTCATTAGTATTTGTATAGAAATTATGTAAATTGTGTTTTGCAAGATCATGAGTGGGCAGAATTCCCAACTATACTTTTCTCATATTTCTAAATCCCATTTCAAGTAAATTGAAGGTCAGTGTAATAAATAGCAGAAAAAAGGCAGATGGAGAATGTGAAATATAATTTCGGGAATAATGCCATAGTTATAAATGAGAAGTCAAAAGACTGTTTCTCTTTTTTTAGGCAAATGCCATGTTTTTACTTTGAGCATATGTTGTTATTTTCTCAGAGGTGCACAAAATCCTTGTGTAGGTCTTACATTCCAATTCAAAAGGCCAAGGTTTTCTACAAATGAATTTCACATTCTCAGATGGGCCATTTTAGGGGATTGTAACAGCTGTTTGTTTACATTTATTGTTTAGGATGCACATCAATTTCCATGAAACTACTCACATTGCATATTCACAGCTTTCATTAAATCTCTTTTTCAGTTCAAAATGGCCAAGTATGATCCCTGTCTGAAGGTTAAACTGGTTTAAAAGCAGTGAGTTTGTTGACAGAGCAAAGTACATTTTGATGATTTTAAAATATTCTGCCAACACTTCAGAAAAGAACTACATCAAAAGCAATCCAGCCCTCCTCACTCTTTGCTTTGAATGTGCATCATTGGTGATGTCAGTGGAACTCTAGTAAAACAGTTGTTAATTAACTTATGTCCCTTCTCACGGTGCTGCAGAATAAAAGCACAAAATGTTGTAGGAGCAACCTGAAGAGCAAACATTAGTTTGTTTGTTTCTTTATTAATAATTTATCATGAAATGTTATCAAACTCCCCCAGCCTGTGGCGACATTCCTGGAGCCCATCAGTCTTGCCCCATCCTGATCATTACGATGAGTTACTGTAAGACTTGCTCCTGCAAACACTTCTCGACCCAGCATGAGTTCAGATTTGGTTGGCAGCTTAGAGTAAGAGTGTCCTCTTGAATTATACCTTTGCAAACAGAAAAAAAAAAAGAGGCTGCAAACCTAAAATCAATTTGAGTTAACTTAAATTGAATTGAAGTTGTTTTATGAGCTGCCCTGCAAATAAACAACCAGAGCATAATAGTGGTTCTTATATGAGGATCAGAAAGTAAAACAGACCAAAAATCACCCACACCTTAGTTCCTCCTATTACTATTTTCAAAGTCGGAAAAAGCCTGCATGGAATAAACATTGAAAATTTGATAATATTTCAATATCTTTAATTTATTAAGACTTTGTATTTGGATAATTGTTCCTTTAATTTAAAACAATGGCCAGCATTTGCCTCTTCAGATATCCCCATTTGCTCACTTGACCTAGTGAAAAGTGTTGACACTGAGATTTTTTTTTTAAATCAGGAAAAACCAGAGACTTTTTGCTCTTGTGCTCTTCAGGCAGAATCTGTAGAGAATGCTGTGACCCACCCTAGAAACAGCAACATGTCACCCTTCTCTGACAAGGGGTAGAATCCCATTCTGTACAGCCATATCTGGGTACTGCCTTCTTCACATATCTTTGCTTTCTACATGTCCTCTTTCATCTTCCACTGACATCCTAGTGCCTGCCCATTGAGTAGGAGTGCTGTAGAAATCATGCATATGGGAAACAGCAACATAAATTTTGCAGAGGCAGGAAGGTTTAATTCTGAAATGTCCCAACTTTTGAGTGTTTGACTTATGACCTTCCCTGATATTTTTGGTTAATTTTTAACTAATTTTCTAGAGTTAGAAACCCCAAACAAACCTCTTGGCATGCTGCATCGATATTCACACAGATTTTTTACCTGTTCCTCCTGGATAGCTGTTCTGCAACCCCACTCCTTGCATAGCTAGAAACCTCTTTTTTATTTCCAGATTAAAACAACATTAAACTTTGTTGCAACCGGGGCCTTTTAAACGGGTCTCTTCCAATCTGTGATACCATCTTTCCACTTCACATAGAGTCACATTCCCTCTGGTTTTCTTTAGCTATTCAGAAAACTCTTTTACCACTTTGATAGAAGAGATTCTTTAGAATCCACCTAATCAGGCCTTTGATAGTCATCTGTCTTTACTGACAGTACCTCATATGTACATAACTATCATCACATTTACATTTTTCAGTATCAGCACATCAGTAGCTCTTAATCATTCTGGCACTGATTAGTGCCAGTGATTAAGGTTGTTACCATTACCTGTTGACACTACACATTTATCCCATTTCTATCACTTCTAGTTCTGGAGAATATCTGATGCTTCCTAAATTTTATCCTCCCTAAACCAAAGCGAACCAAACCAACCCAAACAATACAACATAAAAAACACTGACAGAATAACAGTGCTATAAAAATGTTGTGAAATCAGGAGTTCACTTAGTGTAAAGAAGTGAAGAGTGAAAATCTCATTTAATGAAAAATTGAGAAGAGTTATAATTCAGATCCATGTTGTAATTGAGTTTAGTTATCCTTGAGACCCAACAACAGGAATGCCAAACAGCTGTGCTAGGCCAAGTGAAAAAGTCACTTAGGCGTAGACAAAATTTGTCATGAGATTAATATTGATTGTGCTTTTAAGCTGGGGCATTTCTATTTCACCAATTGCAAAGAACAATTAAGCCCATAAACCAAAAACCCATCGGACACATGAATAGCTTCCAAGCTGTTTCAAAGTTTCAAAGGGAAACAAAGATGTAGAGTTTAGGCACTTCTCAAAGAATTGGACTCTTCCTACAGTGTGTCAAAGCCCAGTCAAGCAAGCAGAGAAGGGGGAGGAATAGTGACATAGATTAGAAGATACCTGAAATCCCAAGAAGAGAGTTCTCTGTGGAAGCAGCAAAAAACATGAGCGTCGTACTAGCAAGGAAAGTTGTTGTCACTTTTTGTTCTTAGAAACAGCACAGACTGGGAGCCTTGCCAGTCCCAGCAAAGAAGAAGTATTGAATGCAAAGTTGTTCTGCGTTTTTGCAAGCAGATGAAACACCAGCAAACCTTGGAGGTGAGAAAAGCAGACAAAACTAAAAAGTAGGATGAGAACTTCAGACATGGGGGTGGGAACTCGGTACCATTGGAATCTCTTTGTGTCATTTAATTATGTGGCCCATCTAAGTAGAATATCTGAATTTTCCAAGCAGGATGAAAAAGAAATTGACTAGAAATGGTTCCAGTTTTTCATAAAACCACGTGCCTTTTTCATGAATAAGTGTGAACTAAGACTAGAGGGTAAGTTGAGGAAGGGACAGCCGTTGTGTTCAGATTGAAAGGTCTGAGGTACTTCAAGATCTCTGCTGTATTACAGCGGTGTCACCAGAGAGCATGGTGAAATAATAAAAATAATTTTAAAAGTATCTTTGAAGAGAAGCATTTTATTTTTTTTATTCCTTAAAAGGTCACCAGGAGATAACAAGTTATTTTACAGCAATACTGAGATTTTTATTTGATTCTCCTTGCCAAACTCTTAGTTTTAGTTCTCTTATACATATATTCCCTCCAAGCAAGACTGTGTGGGATAATTCTTTGCAGGAAAAATAAAATTCTTTTTACAGTCATGCATTTAAGCAAGACATGTTGAAGCATTAAATGAAAAATATGTTTTCTTTCTGTCTGCTAGATCAGGTAATATTAAAGCCAGATAGCTCCTTACAACAGTTAGTCTACTATCTTTAGATTTCAATTGAGGGGAGAAAAAAGAAACAGTGCAGTTGTTTAGAAGTATTTCTAATATCACTTCAGGTCTTCCAGCAATCAAGATGAAATAAATATTTGAGTACAGACATTTTTGTCTTTTCTGTGCTTTTATTTAGAGCATGAGAAGAAATTAAATGGAAATGGGAACAAAGAATGAAAGAGAATACAAAGTATAAAATGACTAACAGGAAAAAACCCAGTAAGAAATAAATGTCTTGTATCCACCTTTAAATGCTCTATATTCTTTGTTTTAAAAGTGAATAGATATTTTTATGGATTTCCAAAGGGCATGTTTGTGCCTCTAGTTGCAAATTAGTTTTTCCAAGACACTGATTTCAAAGGTGTGCTATTCTACAGCCTCACCAAATGTATAGGTCCATAAGGTCCATTAACCACTTCAATGGGGAAGTAGAAAGAAAAGTTGATTCTTTACTTAAATATTTGTTTCACTGCTGACATCTTAAATTTGACCTACCTGGTTCACAACAAGGGAAAACATTTAAACTCTGTTGTTATTTTCTGTATATACAGCTCACACTAATGGATTGCTGCAATATCACTCACCTCAAAAGATAAAACACCATTGATCAGTAGAAGGACCTTATCAGTCATACTGAATGACAAAGAAATAGTTATAGATAACAAAATTTTCAAACTTAGTTTTGCCGAGACTTTTTTTTATAGAAGGAAAAATTCACTTAAACTGGCAAATGCGTCTTATCTCTGACATATTCAGATTTGATACTTAAATCATGTCATGACTTTTAACAAAAAAGTACTCAGGCACTAAGAAAAGTAAATTTAAAAACTTTAAAAACACATAACCCAAAATTTTATTTTAAAATAATTTATTTTAAAAATAAT
>VZRO01001164.1:34969-54159 GCA_013397915.1 Daphoenositta chrysoptera | reverse complement strand
TTATAAATAAATAATAATTTATTTTCTTTTAAAAAATACTGCCCTGATGATAGAAGATTAGAAAATAAGAGATTAGGTTCTTAAAAGACACAAAAAGTTAAATTTTGGTGCCACTTTCAATTATCTTTTCTCATTCCACATTATCTAAAGCTACCCAAGAAAAGTAGATGCTGCTCCAGTTTGAACAGGTTATCATGTCTTGTTGCATGTAACTTGTGGCTTTATTGACATCTCTTGAGTATATACCAAGTGTGGGGGTAGAGCAATTAATCATTCTGGAATTTATCCTAATTAATTTTGAAATTAATATTCTCTTCTGATTTTTTTCTGTGCAAGCTCTCAATCAATATTTGATAGTCTGGTATTTTTAGTGGTTTGTTTATATTAGAGTAGTCTTGTCCCAGTCTGTCACTTAAAGCTTTTCAATTATTTTCAGAATCTTAGATAAGCTTCACTGCAAGACCTAATCTGTTAGTTCATGTCTTCATTAAAGATGGCATCAAAATCAATCCTTCATTAAGATCTGTAGAACAAGGCCAATGCTGCTAGACAAATGCTGCTACATCCCCAGCCAGTGAGAATCAAATGCTTAATGAGACTACCTTCTGATTGCTAATGTCTCCTTATTAGCAAATGAATGAAAGAAAAATTCATCTTAGTACCTTCAGAAGGGACATATTTATTTTCCTTCCAAGAGCAAGAACAATCAAGAGAAAAAACACATAAATCACCTAAGGAAAATCCCAGAAATAATACTGTGCATGCAAATTATGAGAGTGATGGGAAGATAAGAATATTATCAAAGCTTATAACTTTGAAGATTCATAACTCTGTTCAGAAACAGATTTTAGCATCTGTTTTGCAGCAGCATAAATGGAGATGAAGTAGAAAGCAAATATTTAGTATGAGCCTATGACTCTCACAATAAAATACAAACATTTCTGACAGATAATTTTAACTGAACATACCTTTAAAAATGTGGGATGAACTGGCTATGCTTATTCATTTTGTTATTTATTCTAGTGCCACTTATGGACGAAAAAAGCCTCATTCTAAATTTATGGATGCATCTTGTCACAGTGCAAGGCAAGGAGGTTTGGTTGTATCTGTTTATTTTTAAACAGAACTGCAACTAAGTTGTTTTTCTGTTAACACTCAGTGTGGCATTTATCAGACAAATAGTAATCATTCCACCTTCACTTTATAGGCAACAGATAAACAATGGGCAATTCTGCAACAGAATTTCTCTTATCTTAAAGAAAATATCTAAAGAAGCCAGATTATTTATACTCAAGAAATGCTGAGGATTTTGTTTCTCCACCTCCTCTCAATGGGAACCATGTAGGGAGACTGGGAGGCCAGTGCAATTATGGAAGTCTATTTTGTAAAGGTGTAGATGTTGAGGGGATGAATCCTGCCAGTAATAGAATTTGCTTCTCATTTGCAGGAATTTCACTGCTTTATAACCCGGTTTTATTTGAATGGGCACATCTTGAAATCTTTTGCTGCAGCTCAGCTTTTACAGAATTTTCAGATCTAGGAGGACAGGAAAGAAATCTTATATTACAGCTAACAGCAGATACTAAAGGCCCTTTAAATGTGAGAAAACATAAAAAACTAACAAAGGAAAACAGAGAAGCAGGATTCACGTGTGAAGTTTTGTTCGATGTTGTTACAGGCCATTATACAGATGTTACTCCCTGTGTTAGGCATCTATTACATATTTGAGGTGAATTCCTGAAGTTGTGCAGATTTAATCATAGTTAGAGCCAACCCTTGAATACTTCTACAGACTTCAAGAACTCAGTGTAATCCTTTGGTTTCAGAGCCTCATGTCTTGCAATTCTCATTTTTCTAACTTTATTTCAGCTTCTACTTTTAAGTGCCCAGGCATGAGTTCATAAGGCCAAATTCAGTAGAAAATGACTGAGTTCTCTTCATTCTTGAATATTTTAATCAGAAGTGGCATTTATCATTAGCTGTGCTGAACACCTCTTCACTGGTCTTTGTTAGTGAAAGCTGTGACTAAAAAAAAAAATCCCCTTTTCCAGCAATTTTCTAACAACAGCTTTTCCTCTCTTTGAGGTAGAATCCGACATTGTCCTGCACCACTCACTGCTGGTGTGCTCATGGAAACATTTCTTCTCAGCCTTGGTAATGACTTGCTCACCGAACCTGATTCAGTGGAAACATCTGCAGCTTTATAACACAACCATTTTTCTCCACCAAGCCCAGCCCTACCACACTTGCTTTCCCTGAATGTTCCTCTTCAGCCTCATGGTCTCAGTGAGGTGGAGGATGTTTGCCTAAGCCCAGACTTTTCAGGTGGAGGAGCATTGCTGCTCTGGTTAATTCAGTTCTTTAGATGCTTAACAGATCTAGATCTAACACTGGAAAAATACTTCCATCCCCTCCATTCTGGAGGCTGCTATTCAGAGCCCTATTCTTTGGGTGGCCTGCCCCAATCTGTGCTCTCTGTCAGGTGTGAAAATTGGGAACCCAACCAAGAATGAAAGTGGTAGTATGTTCTCATTCCCAAGGAAAGGAAAAAACCCAGCCAACCAAAGAATTTAATTAACCTCCACCTAAAGGAAAGCACAGAGAAACACCTTTAGGTATGTCTTAAAAACTCAAAATAATTGGAGTAACCATTTTAAAACAACATTTGGGTGTGAATTCCAGAGAGAGAAACTAAGAATCCTTTTTTAACATGTAGAAGATAAACACCTTTGCTAATATTGACTGGCATTGCAAAAGGAGAGACATAGGTGTTCATAAAAACTGTCTCTAAATGCTTTTCTAGGTCAAGAGCAGCATCCTAAATTATGTTTGCAAACTACCAGTTAGTTAAGGAAAACTGTGGCACCCTGGTATCACCAAGACTGTCACCTAATGCCCCCTCATTAGGAGAATCCCAGAGTTTGCTTCAGCTCTCCTGACCCATGATTTTGAGGGCTCCCTGGAATGAGTACAGTCTAGAGACTGTTTGTACACAGAAGTGTTGAAACCCCTGGCTGGCAGAGGCAATTACCCTGCCTACTTTTGCTCACATCTGTATTTCATAACCACCGAAGGTCACCAAGTGGGAACTGAATTAACAAGAAAAAACCCAAATCCTCAAACAAAAAACCCTGCTAAAAGGAAGATCTTATATCCTCTGGTTGCTAGCCTGAGTAGACAAGAGAGGTCTATCTTACCCAGTTTTTTCATATCCTAGTAGAAGAGACCATGTACAGAAAGTCATTGTAAGAAGTGAGGTTTAGGGCAGGGATCATTAGCACCAGACCCCAGCCTTCTCCTGTCTCTCATAAGGTCTTTGATCTGGGAGCAAGAAACAACTGTCTTCTGGAAACATTCAACAAGAAAAATTTTGACCCCCGGTGTATCTGTCCACTGCAGTTACAGAGAAGTTACTGCTACTTCACCAATGTTATTTTTACAGCACCAACAGAAGCAGAAATCACAGTGCCCAGGCCCTTTGGAAACTCTGTAATTGGCTGCAGAAGTGCAGGACTTCATCTTCAACCTCGCTCTTCTTCTAAGTAATGAGTGTGCTGTGTCATTGCCAAGGTTTGAAAATCTGCAGAGGATCTGGGTTTGTTGTTTTCACAGACTCATTTGACATTCAAACTTCAATTGAGTAACTGGTTTAGAAAAAAATGTGTTATTCTGCAGTGCATTATGTGGCAAATAATTATGTGACAAATTTCAAGTTACAAAATGTAAACATTTTTGCTTGAGAACACTGAGGAAGTGCTTATACTTTGTTACAGTAAAAGTGTTTCTTTTACCACCACCTGACCTGAAAGCAGTTCATGGAATTTTTTCAAAATATTCTCTGTAAAAATTGGATCTGAGCGGATACCAAAATCTAAAAGTACATCCCTTACAACCTAGAGGTGATTTTGAAACAGGTTTTTTTAACAATGTGATGTCCAGCTTTCTCCAAACAGGTCAAATATTAATTACTTTAAAGCTGTGCAATGGGATGCAAGAGGAGAGCAAGTGTGTGCACATGGCAGGAGATTGTTATCTGGGATACTATGATAGGAAGCCAAACCCTTGAATACTATTGGTGTCCATTCCTGATTTTTCCACTGACAGATTGTATGATCTTGAATAACTCATCTAAAAATAACAAATCAGAAGACTTTTAAGGATTTAAGGATTTTAAAGATTGATAGGTAAAGGCTTTAAATAATCCTTTGAAGGAAATTCTCAGTCGATGCGTGCACATCCAAACAGAATTCTCAGCACGGATTTGGCAATGCTAGATGAGATGCAGGTGAAGGAAAGCAACTAATCCACATGTAGTTGTGCTGGATGATTTCCTCATTCTAGAAAGCCAACCTTTTATGATAGAAGTACAACCTATATGATTTAATTTTATTTCCTGCGAATTCTCTTCTAATTCCAAGAAAGAAAAACTGTGTAGTGAAAAATGGATATGGGGGAAATACTTTATTCTGGAGAGACATTTTAAGCAATAGAAGAGAAAAAGGGAAAAATTATTTTCTTCCCTAATTGCATATAATTTCCCACAGAATACTTTGTAGACAAATGACTGGGGCCATAACCTTAATTGTTCAAGACTGTTAAGCAAATTAATCTGTGAATTTATTTAGAAGTACATCAGGTTCTCTCTTACAGTACTGGGCTTTGAAAGTTCACAATAGGTTTCACATGAGAAGCATGAGACTGATGCTGGCAGTCAGTTTATTTGCTTAGGTTGAGACAGGAGCAAGAAGAGAAACACTGCAAATGTTTACTCTGCATAAAATAATTTAATCACATCCATTAAGCTTGCAAGACTGAGTCAAATCACAGAAGCCTGTAGCATTGGTGAATTGCTAGTTATTCTCTGCAGAATTATGGGAAAACATTCATGACTAACATTTTATTAATGCTGTTAACTTGATACTTTTTTAAAAATAGAGGCCAGGAAGAATTACTGCCTGTAACACTTAGAGGAAAATTAGTTTGGAACTGCTTTGTGTGATTCATGTTTTTTCCTGAAAGTTCTCAATCTACTATAAAATCTGTACAGGTATGAAAGCAGTGGGTGATCATTTAATACATCAGCAGAGCATCTCAGATAGGGAATTATGCTGTAAAACCATCTTAGCATGCATTCCCTGAGAGACTGTGCTGTGCTCTGTGTCTGAGAAGTGCAGACAATTCAGTGGGTGGCCCCACACCTGGCTAAGGAACGAGCTTTAAGGGCATATCCATGTTATTCCCTGGTTCATCTTTTAGAGCTATTAGTTCCTTATGCTGAATTTTTCTGCTGTTAAAATGTCACTCTTAAAAATACTATTTTGTGAGAATTGTTTTATTCTGACCTTTGAAAGTACACATCCTCTCCTTTCTGAGAAAGAGCTTCTTTTCGGTTTTTTGGTTTTGTTTTTTTTTTTTCCTGGCTGTATTTATGGCCAGAATTATATTAAGAAAAAAAAAAAAAAAACAAATAAAACCCCCCACAAAAAATCCAACCAACCAACAAGCAAACAAACAAACTAAAAACCCCCACAACCAAACCACAGGACAGAAAGAACAAAACAGACTACATCTTCCCCCCACCCATCCCCACCCCCTCATACTTTCTTCCTCAGAGGAAATCAGAATTACATTTCTCAATGGAGATGTGAAGGTTTGTTTTCTGATTTTGAAATTCAAGTAAGTGTACATGCCTTTTTTTTTGCTCAACAGCAAAAACAAGCAGAAGCATGCATCAGTGTGTATAGCACTCAGTATTGTCAAAAAGTAGTAAATTGCCAGCACCATCTCAATTTGTGAATAAGGGTCAAATTCTCTAAACAATTTTACTAAGAAAAGTGTTCAGGTTTAGCAGCAACCAAGCACCACTGACTGTGAAGTAAGCAGAATTTTCTTTGTATTTTGTAATTCAGTGGTCAGAGACATCACGAAATGGAATTCAGATTCACTGTTTCTTGTGGGTTTGACGATTTTGAACCTACTTTGGGTATGACCACATTATGTGTCCCACCAGTAGTCCTGTCACAACAGTTTTATTTAACACTGCATACTTGAATAGGAGTCTCTAGGATAGAGGATGGGCCATTATATCAGCTTCAACCACATGTAATGATTTCATTTACAAAACAAATTTGTTCTGTTTGCATGTAATGTTCCCCTATCCTGTCCCAGAGGGTATGTCCCTTGGGCAAAATATGCTTAATAATTAGCACCCTGGAATATCCATGTTCTCACTTTGCCAGTGTTCATATGGCTCATTCAGTCATCTGAAAACATTTTGGGTGTAGATAAGGGCACAAATGAGGGCTTCAGAAGCAGTATCAGAGAGCTGGGAATAACCTAATTTACTTTTCAGAGCTTGGTTGCAACTTGCTAGATCTGAAACTAATAAATATGTGTGGAAACCTGTGAGAGAATCAAGTTAGACTTTTATCAGCACGTTGCTCCCTCCAAGGAGAGACCTGGGTCCCACAGCAGAGCACTGGGCGTTCTCCATTTGTGTCCTGCCAAATCTGTTCAAAAATTTGGGGATGATAGGTAAAATTTGCATTCCCTTTTTCCTGCTTATCTTGCAATTTGAGCCCCCAAGTAGCTAATTTTTAACTTGCTACAATAAATAACTTGCTGACTCCTTTTGCTTTTAACAATCCCTTTAAGCTCTCAGAAACCTTTAGGTTCTCAGTGACTGGAGAAGATAAATTGTACAGGCGAGTCTGAAAGGCTTATTTACGTAGTCATTCTGCAATATTGTGATCCAAGAAAGTGGTTGGCACGTCATTTTTGAGAATTATAGTCAACCCTTTCCTCTTGAAACCCAGGCATGGAGGTTTCAGCAGCATTTCTCTTTCCATTTTTTCTTCCCTTTTTCTCTTCATGTATTTTAAGAGTGTCTTCTCCTTTCCTTTTTCTTTTCATTCCTTTCTCAGTCTCTGCACCAGGTTTCATAGGTAACAACTTTACTTCAATATTGCTTTTATGTTGTTAAATGTGATGTGAACTGGGTACTACTTGAATCTGAAATGACCTTTGAAGAATAACAAGTCAGAACGCTTGAAATGGGCCTTAAAGGATTCTCTTGGTAATGATCCAGACTTTCATCATCTGAATCCTAAATACTGCTTATTTTATAGTATCACAAACTACAGTGCCAGAACATCCTAGAATGACAATTGGATAGAAAGTAATTGGGCCGTTTTGATCTGGTAGCAATAAAATTATATATATATAAATAAAATTTAAATATTAGCATAAAAAATAGGTAAAACAATACAGAACCTGAAACTGCCTTTGGAAAACCACTGAGGAACTTCTCCATGTTCACAACAAACTGGATTAAGCTACTTCATGCAATAAAATTGGATTGACATTTTTCTATCTTAATCTTTCAGGTATGAGCATGAGGCCCACCTGCAAAATAATAAAAAAAAAAGCAATAGTATTTTGCTCTTATGTATTCCAGAGGCTTTTGGATGCCTAATTCATTTAATAATACTAGAATGTTTTTTGCAAAGGGTAAAAGTGAAAGTTATCTTCCTCTTTTGCTAGATCCTCTCCCACATCTCACAGCTCTCTGTATGCTTTATTTCTGTAGAAGTAAGACAAGTGGCAATGACTCTACACAGTTTTTGCCCTGTGCTCTTTAGCTGAGAGGGTCTGGTGACTAAAGACAAAGTTATCAGGTTGTACAGAAGCAAGGAGGGAAGGGATGCATCATCTTCCTCTTCTTTTAAGGAGACTGGGAAAAATAGTGTAGTATTTTATTCTGCTTCAGCACCCTAAGGATTATTCTGTATTTCAAGGAAATAAAATTGAATAAAAGCAAGCAGGTAATAAAACCTATGTAATAGTAGTTATCTTCCACTCCTTCAGGATTTACAAAAAGCTGGGACCAATTCCTCCTATAGAAAGGCAAGGCACATACCAGCCTCAGATGAAACTCTAAGAAAACAAGCATGTTTTCCTCCTCCTGAGAACACAGGGGCCTCTCCCTAATGAGATCATTGTTCTGTCCATGTCCATTTGTGGAATTGTTCCATGTGATTTTCTTTCCAGGAGAATGGGGGCCATAAGAAGCTTAGCTACATAACCTTTTGGATCTCATACAAAAGCTACTCCAGCAGAAAATAATGACATTCAGGTCACGATAGCTGTGTCTTATGTGGTGTCCATAATATACCACTTTTGTATTATAAATAAGGGGAAACCAGTAGCCTTTCCCCATAGGTCTTGCAGTGAAGAATTTAGCTCTGAAACTGTGAAAAATGAACATGTTACCAGTGTATTACATCAGGTGGTAGTTTATTTAATGGGGAAAAAAAAATCACATATTGCCTTGCTCGTCTGTCTCTCTTAGGGAGTGCTACTGAAATGGGAAATGCATGCAGCTGAGGTCAGACCCAGGGGAGAATACAGAGCACCAGGCTGTGTCAGGGGGAAACAAGAAAAATAGAGGAAAAGCCACACATAATGTGAAAGTAAACTATACTTGGGAATATAAGGACATATAAAATCTTTGGAGCAACCATTAGAATGCCCCCACCTTCCCAAGGCAACGAAAGCCTGAGTCTGCTGTTGCTCAGTTGTACTTGTGCACATTTCCAACTGACTCACAGGTGTTCTTCATGGAATAACAATGTTTTTTCTCTTAAATTCCATGTAGAGGTCAGGTTCTCTCTTTTACAAGAATGCTTGAGCCAAACAATAAGAATACTAGGGCTGAAAAGCATAAAGTCACCTTGCACTGAAGAAAACCACATATAGTTTATTTTTGTTCTGGTCATTAAAAACAGGACAAAGAATGACAGCTTAGAACTAGGTTTGGAAACTGTGTAAGAACTGATAACAGAAGTTGAAATTTTGTTGTACACAAGTAGTTATACTCAGATCTAGAGAGAGAAAAATCAGTCCTTTTATCTATAGTTTTACTTTGAGATTGTGAGCATTGGGTAAAATTTAAAATTTTTGCATCTACAGAAAACAGACCCAACCTACAGCGTAGAGTTTTGTTCTGCCCTTACTAATGTAATTCTGAAGCACCTGTCACTGGCAAAGTACTTATATACAGAACATTAATTCTTTAAGTAGGAAATCTAAATTAATGGTCCAATTCTAAGTCCACAGCACAGAGACACTTCCATGTTGTACAGGTGATTGGAACTATTGGAAATGGGTAAAAGATTTCTAATGAAGTGTAAAACAGTGGCAAAAAGGTTTCTTTCAAGCAGAGAAACTCCTCTGGTTGGTTTTAGACTGAGATTTATTTCAAGAGGTGACAATGAAGACCTCTAATTTTCAGGTTGCTGGAAAAGGTTATTTTGCCTCCTTGGACATGTTAGGTTTTGTCATGGCTTCACTTGTTTCCATTATGTTTTGACAGGTAAGGAGGAGTCAGAACAGGAATATCAAGGTTTTACCCCCTCAAAGCACCTACTTTTGTGTTATGTTTTGATGTGACATCTACTTCAAACTTGGAAAAAAAATACAGGTTTCTACTGCAGGCAAATTAATAGTTGTCTGAGGAAACATTTTCTGAGAAAGGAAAGGGATGGCTCCTCTCAGATGTGTAGCAGATCCAACTCGTGATTGCCTTCAAAATCAATCAGCACTTTTTTTGTAATTGTGGAATCATACATGTGTTAAGGGACAATTTAAGTCTCGTTTAAGGGACTCTTAAAGGCCTTTCAAAGTAGATCAAATTAGACTCAGTTGCTCAGGGTCTTGTTGAGTTTTGAAAGTCTCCAAGGATGATTATTTCATAGCCTCTCTGGGCAACCTGTTTCAGTGTCAGACCACCCCATGCAGAAATAGGATTTCCTGTTTCTAATCAGAATTCCCTTGTACCTGCCTGCATCCATTGCTTCTTCTCCTACCATTGTGTCTCTTTGGAAAGAGTCTGGCTCCACTATGTCCATAACCCCTGAGAGGAGTTTGGAGACAGCAGCAGTACCCCCGTCTTCCCTTCAGGCTGAAACAGCCCAGTTCTGTTCCCCTCTCCTCTTCCTTCATGGTGCTGTCCCTCTGACCATCCTGGTGGCTCTCTGATAGAGGCACTCCAGCCTACCAGTGCCTTTCTTGTGCTGGGGAGCTCAAAGCTCTGCGCAGCACCCCAGAAGGGTCGAGCAGAGCAAAAGGGAAACAAACACTTGCCTTGGCTTGCTGGTCACACCCTTGCTAGAGCAGCCCAGGTTGCCACGGGCACATTCCTGGTTCATATTCAACGTGCTGTCCACCAGAAACCCCAGGTCCTCTTCTGTAAAGCTGTGTTGTAGCTGGTCTGTCCCCAGCATGTACTGGTGCCTGGGCTTTTGGCTCTCCCAGTTCAGGCCATTTACCTTTGTTGAGGTTTTCATGAGGTTCCTGATGGCATATTTATACAGCCTGTTGAAGTTTGTCTGAATATCACCCCTATACTCCAGCCTATCAACTGCCCTCCCCAGGATGAACTTCCTGAGTGTGCACCTCTGCCCCATTGCTGAGGTTGTTAATAAATGAAATAAACAGTATTAGCTCCAGTATCGATCCCTCGGGCATGCAGCAGGGAACCAGCTGCCAGCTGAACTTCGTACAGTTGATCACAACCCTTTGAGCCTGATGAGCAAGCCAATATTTCACCCACCTTATCATCCCCCTCAGGAGCACACAGCTCACATTTTGGTTATAGGATACTGTGGAAGACTCCGTCAAAAGCATTTCACTTTCTAGGAGTGTTTACATTTGTCTATTTGAATTTCCTACTCTACACTCTACTCTTTCTGTGTAGAACAGAAGATTTTAAGCATTAAAATGAACTCAGTCGTGATAACAGAAATGCCTCTTTGCCCTTGGTTTCCTTGAGAGTTAGTAGATATAGGCACTTTCAGAGGTAAATCAGTTTGCTAAGAGCAGAATTAACTCCAAGAGTTTTCTTTTTCTGGTAAGAAAATGGGGGGGGTTGTTTGATTGGTTGGTTTTTAAAATTATTTAATTTAAATCCCTGTTATGTCCTTTAACCCTTTTAATTTTATCTCCTTGATAATCCATAGTATCATTTCCTTCATACATATGGATAGATGTCTTTGTTCCTTGCCTGATTTTTCCTTAATTTTCACATTGTTTTAAAACTCTCAGTACAGCCACAGCAATTTCTTATCTTTGCTATCTGTCTAGTATCAGAGAGGTTTGCTGTTCTCTCTCCATTTATAAACCTCTTCAGTTAATGCTACCTTCCTTGCACTCTTCTGTCATTTAAATTAAGTTTCCAGAAGACTCCATCTGCCAGGTCCTTGAGTGTGTTACAGTTTGGTTTATATTTCTTCTAATCCCTTGACTCCTTCCTCTCCTCACAATAATGAATTTTTCTCATTCAATTTCACCAGGCTTGCTTCCCACCTTTATGTTTCCAATCGTTTTCTAGGGCAAATCAAATTGAGAATAGCCACTTCACCAATAACTTCTAATTTGCATGGTTGGGAAAACAGAGGGTTAGAAGGGGGACAGGGCAAGGGAGAAATCATTACCAGAAGAATTTCCTGGAATAACTGTGCCTGTACTAGGAGATTTCAGCGTGCCTGAGGGTACTGCTGACCTTTAGAGCATGATCCTTTATGCTAACAAACTATTAAACTGTGCCCTGATGTGAGCTTGGCCCTTCCTAGCCAGTGCTTTCCCCAAATACTTCCTGGGGCCAGTTCAGCTCATCATCATTCTGGGGGTCATTACCAACAGGTAATTTGCACGCGGACACTGACTTGGAGCTAGGAGATTTTATCTAACTACATACTACTTTGCCTCGGTGCAAAGAAAATTCTTAGATATGTTTTACTCACTGGTATATAAGATTGCTGTACTGCGTACATTTGCTTTTCCAACAAATTTGATGACTCCATCCATCATTGGACTCTGTCTTGTAGGCTTCAGCTGACAATTTGAAAAACCCTCCTCCTCCTGATTAATACTTCACAGATTTTTGTGGTTAAACAGGCTTGGATCTCATCTCTTGAGCTTCACAAAGACTATATACCTTCTTGGCATGAACCTTCATGCTATTTCCACTGTCTTGCATTTCTGCCATTTAGTCAACAGGATGCATCTATACCTTCCACAGGCAAAAGGACCTTTAAACCAACCATAACCATTATTGGAGAGTGGACTCCCAGTTTCTTTAACAGCAAGTGAGATTTTTGTTACTGTGATTGTCTCAAAGGCAAGAAATGTCTTGAGGTTTTTCATTTATTTCTTTTCAAAAACATATGCACCTTATTTTCCTTTTCCTTTGTGAGATAGTTCCATAAAAATGAGCATGAAACAGGGAAAAGCTTATAGGACTTGAAAAAGAAAAATTAGAACATGTAAAGATTTTTAAAGGATTTAAATATTTCAAAGAATATTTTAAAATACAGAGTCCTGTTTTGATATAAATAATACAAGGATCCTGGAGAATTATTTGATGAAAATGGTTCTTAAACTCAAGGCAACAAGTATACACACATACAAAGAGATGATATTCATCCAAACCATGAAGTTCCTCAATGGATGCATTATTATGTATTTTATTTATGAGTAACTTTAGTCACTGATATGCTTCACAGAATATTAGGGCAGAACTTATTGAGTAATTTAAAGTCAGGATACAAGACAAGACCAGAAATAAACCCATGTAATATTTTTAGGATCTGTTATTATTATGCCATTATGTGGAAACAAAATTACTGAGGACTTAATAGTGTTTTCAAATTATTTCAGAAGGAAGTAGGCACTGAGGTATTATATTTCTTCAATATTTATTCCTCTCTGCTTACTTTTGTAATAGAAGTCAACATTAATATGTGGTTAGTTTGAAGCAGGTTTATGCACACCTACTTTTTTCACCCATTTGTAAGTCTCATTTTCTTTTTTTTTTTCTGGAAAAGGCTGCAGGTTTTTTAACACACTAAATTATCTAAAATATTTGCATGACCGTGTTGATTGAGAATTTGTTTGACTGTAAGGCATTTGGTTTGATTTATATATGAAAGCAGGAAACATGAAGAAGCATTTTGAAGATGGAGTGACTTATGGTGAATTAGGGGTACCAAGTCTTGTTATGTTTCATCAAATTTTTATTTCTTAGTACTTGTTATGCTAGTTTTAGTGAAACTTGATTTGCATGCCCGTCACTTCTAGTGAAGAAAATATTTCTCAGACCATATTTGAATAAAACACACAACTTACAGAGCTGTCGCAAATAATAACACTACAGTAGAGTTGATTCAACCTTCTTCAGAATATTTATGGGAAAATATTTTTCCACTCTTTGCCAAATCCTTTGTTCAATTCAATAATAACTCCAAATACTTATCAATTAGAAAAAATATATAGATAGGCAAAAAGTTTTCTGGTTTTTTGGTTTTTTTATCAAAAATATTTTTAAAAGCTTTGAAGAATCTTCAATGGAGGATTTTTTAAAATATCAAAGAAAATTGCTTATTTTGAGCTGGTGTATCTATTATCTTTGTGTTTGTGGCAATGTTATAGAGATACTTAATTTCAGATTTAGGAAATTCAGTTTTACTTTGTTAATATTCTTATATTTTTGTCTGTTGTTATATGAATGTTCTATGCCAATTTCTAAAGTAACTAGCAGCATTTAATAGGAATTATAGTATGGGAACATGAAGGGGAAGGGAAGTTTTGGCTCACTAATAGATGGGCTCATTTTCAGTCCTAATTTGTTTCTATAGTTGTACTTCAGATGTCTTCCTTTCGGTGTGCTTGGTTTTTGTTATCAAGAGGTAGTTGATAAACAATTGTCCACATGCATATCTTATCCTGACAGGGGATATTCCCTCAGATGTGGAAGCAAGGAAGTCTTCTTGGGTCTCACTGCACAACCACAGACGAAGAAACTACAAGGCAATTCCTACAAACTTCCCGAGGCAAGTTTTACTCAAAGCTGGAGAATGAGCATCACAGACATCACAGAATTCTACCCTGTGACTTTCAAAATAGACTAAGGGCTGTCTACTTTCATGGAGACTTTTCTTTAGTTTGGCTTGGCACTCTGGATTTTTATGCTGTCAGAACACAGGGATAAAACATCAGAAAGGCCACACTGGGTCAGAACAAATCTGAGAGAGAGATACCTGAAATTCCACCTCTGACTAGAGTCAAAAACAGGTTCCTGTGGTTGTGAAAGGATGATGTGAAAGAGTGCAGTCTCAGATTGAGATCTCCTTTCTTATCTTGTTAGCTTCTCTTTCCTTACCTTTTTCTAGTCAAAAATGTCCATTCAGAGTGGTTTTCCTTTAGGAAATGTGATTTGACAGGATTGAGACACAGCATGGTGACGTGTTCATTTAGTAGAAGATTAAAGAATAAGCAAACGGGCTTGCAGGCTAAGCTGGAGTCCTGTGGCTGCTTAGACTTAGAATCAAGATGCATAAAAGGCAAGCTAAAATTTTCTAAATTAGTCTGAAGCAGAATGCACAGGCTTCAGTCTTACACAATAAATGGAAATGTTTGATCTTTTATCTTGAAGCAGGCTACTTTTAAAGGGCTATAAAACAGTCTTCTGGAGAGTCTTGTTCTTTTGCCTCTGATACCTGAATGGATGATATGTAACAATCTGCTCTCTCCTTCCACCTTACCTTGGCACTGACATGCTTCTTTCTCCAACATTGCAATCCCTAGAGCTTGTGTTCAATTGCAAATCAACTCCAATCTGTTTATATATAGAATTACAAAGAAATATTTAATTCCAAGATCAGTCTGCTGTCTTGCCTTTATGTACTCAGACATGTGGTAACACAGATGTTGAAGACTGGCAGTTGACTAACTGGGGCAATCAGAAGTAAAAGCCCTGGTACTAGGTTAGAGATGCATCATTCAAGGATGAAGATTATGAGCTATTTTATTGTTCAAGTGGGCAAAATCATGGAAGAAAGGAAAACAAGACCAGTGAAAAGGAATCTTAGAAAAAGGTATTACAGAAACTGGAAGTAAACGCTTGGAAAAAAAACCCCAGCATATGATTGTTTTCATAGAAAAAGTTGAGAAACGATCTAGTAGTAGGAACTAAATCTCTGCAAAAATTAAAATGTTTCATGATCCACCAGGAAACCCTAGTGGAAGGATCCTAGCCTAAAGTGGTAGGACAAAACAATAACAATACCTACACTACCTACAAAAGTATTTTCAGTTGACCATTTTACCTATGGTTATGTGGCAAAAAAATTATGCTCAAGACAGACTACAGATTCCAGATAGTACCTTTTTAGACATAAGAATCCTGAAAGGTACTTTGTAAGCTGTCTAGGAAAACTGCAGCATTATGAGGTGACATATTTACATAAGTTTTGTAACTTGTCCTAGCAAAAGAACAATGAAATAATTGCTCACTGCAGTTGAAACACATCCACCAAAGATCAGACTGGAAAAATAATGATGAGTTTTCTGGATTTCTCAGCACCAAAAGACAATTTTCTGTTGCTCAATTAAAGGCAGTTTAAGAGAAATCTGTTAAAGAAGCAGAAAACATCATTCTGTAGACATATAGGGGACTAAGAACAATCTAGACCCTTGATGTGAAAATGTCCAGATAACAAAGCATGCAGTGAACAGTTAAATTTACATCACCTGGAGTTTGAAAATTCTTTTTTCTCTCCATTGTTTATGATGCACTCCATTGTACAAGATGCACTTGTTAGATGATGATCAGAGCCAAGAAAGGAGTGTTTTGATACACATTAGAAGAAATTTATGAAATGAGTTTGGCTTAGCATCTTCCTTCATATGTATAAATGTAAGAAGGGCAATGAGCTATTTTACAGAATAAAGTTGGTGAGACAGTAGGAGTCGTATCTGCTGACAAAGAAAAATGGAGCTAAGTGATCAAAGAGATTTCAATAGCAGCTGAATAGGACATCATAGAGCTGTGGATCTGAAATAGAAGCAGCATCTGAAATATTCAGTATTCAGAAAATATCCAGAGGTAACATTAGAAACGATCATGGGAAGCCATAGAGCAAAGCCAGGAAGCATTGGCGATTTAGAAGCTGGGAGGGAGATTACCAGAGCTATGTGGAAGTTGGGAACATTGAGGGGAATTTGGAAGCTGTGGGTGGCCAAAACCATGAAAAAAATGCTAAGTTATTGAGTGATAGGAACAACTCCAGGGGTTTTATGACAAAACTTTATGGTTTCTCAGTAGGATTATTCATTTAACAACTTTTTATGTTTTTATACTTGCAGGGTAGAACAAGCTTTGGAAGAACCAGATCAGCATTTGAAAACAATAGAATCACAGGTCCCAAAATGCAGAGATAATAGGTTTGGACAGATGTGACTGTAATGCTGTCAGCTGCTGCTATTCCATATCAGGGACTCTAATATTTGCTGTTTATTATTCAAGCCAAAGCCTGTGGAGACAAGTGATTAGAAGCAAATATTAGCTGCTTTTTTGCTTTTTAAGTGAGATTCTGAGAAAATCTTGAAATCATGACAAAAAAGTACACTAACAGTTAAAAATACACACAACAAAAATAGCCTGCAACTGTTTATTTTAAATCTCAGATTTTTTGCGATCAACTCTTTCAAGACCAGAGCCATGATTTGCTAACATTTGATAACTAAATGATGTAACTGAGGGAAGAAATTGGTCAATGGACTCTTGCAAATTATGACAGTAAAAGGAAGGAATGAAATAGCTTAATATTCACATTGTATTTCCAGAGATCCAACAGGGATTTTGTCAGTTCTTTTAAAAGTGTGGGGGTTTTTTCCCCAACACATATTCTCCCATAAACATATTTTATAACTGGAAGGGAAAAAAATAAACAAACAAAAAACTCCCACCCAGCAGTCAGAAGGCATTGTGATACAAAAAATACTAAAGCCCCGAGTTACTTTGACTTTTTCAGGGTGTATCAATTTTTAGTATGGGAACTGTAAGGAGAATCATAAAGTGAGCTGTATGCTAAGACTTGCAAAACTGCAGTGCAAAGAAATCAAGATGGGTAAAAAATTTCCAGTTCTATGTAAATCAGAATCTCTCCAATTTCTGCTTCTGATATTTATAATTCTCTTATTTTTCCTTGTCTCTCATACCTTTGCTGGAAGTGCCTCCTGTTGCAGGAGCTGATTTACATATGCTTTCTCAGGTCCAGCTGATTCGTAGTTGTTTCAGTCTTTGTCCTGGCTAAACTGACCAATACCTAGTGACAGCTAGTTACCAGAAAACAGCATTTTCTTGTTCTTTGCTGATTATTACAGCCTACATCAGGCAAGACTGTTTCTAACCACAATGTGATGATAAAAGGAAGAAAGCAATTTCCTGTTAAGAGTTTTACTTTCTGCTGTTAGGCAGGTACTTCTCTTATTGTTCTCATTTAATCCAAAGAGAAAGAGTGGGTTTTAAAAATTTTCTTTAGAAAAGTAAAAAGCTTGAAGTAGGGATGGCACTAACTTGAATTCTGGTCTGCTATTTTAGTCTATGGCAGGCGAAGGGAAGTCAATCACACTTAGCATGTCAATCACCATTATTTCTTTTGCATGTCAGCCTCCCTAACTAGTTTTAGTGACTGCAGTTTCTATATTGTAGCTACTGGATAAACACTAATTAGCTGTTGGGTATGAAAGTCTTAATAGGCCGAAAAGAAATGTCTGGATATCCTGCTAAGCCAGCAAATAAAGGAATATATAATAATTATGAGAACAACAGTTTTAACTGGATGCATTACGGAAAAAAGAGTGGGTCAAGACAATCACCAATTTCATTGTAAGGTTCAGTACTGCCAAACATATACTAAAAAAACTATTGGCAGTCCGAGTTGTTTTCTTGTCTTTTCTCTGGTCCTGCGGACCATTCCAAAAGTTCTGGTGTTATTGAGTGGATAGCGAAGTATGGTTTTCCTTTATTATGTTATTTTTCATCCTTTTCATCTAGGAATGCTTTTAGTTCTGATAAACCTGAGGTCGTATCAGCAAATGTTTTTTCACAGATTTGAAACCTGCAGTCTTAATGGCAGCTTGATGTCCTGTCACAGAGTCTAAAGATTTTAGACTAAACAATACTAAAAATCACAACAAAATCAGGACAGTGGGTAAAATTTGGAATTGTAAGTAACTCAGAATAAAATGTAGCCTACAAAATTAGTCTTTGAAGGAGATGTATGAACTGGACGAATCACAAGGTTGACTTTGAGATGCTTTAGGAGTCAACTGTGCTGACAGTTAAACACATTTCTTTTTCATTGTGTAAAGCAAAAATACAGAGAGGGCAGCTGGGTGAGTGGGCCAAAAACAAGTCTTTGTATGCTGAGGTATTGGTGATGTATCAAAAACTGAAATGGATTCTGGAGTTATGCTGTAGTAAGTCATAACAGTTATTTTTCTGTTCTTGTCCATAAGCTGCACCCCCTATTTAATTCCCTCTGATGAATAGATGAGATACCTAGCAAGAAATATCTATAATTTGTGCAAGCATATTATAGAAGAATGGGAATTATAACAACTGAATCTATTAACTCCCAACTCCCCAACCCACAACATTTATTACCCGGTTATTGACTAAAACATTCAATTTAGTTTGGACTTTTTTTTTTTTTAGGAAGTTCCTTATTGGAATTCAGGTTCAGTTGAAAAATTTACTATGCAACAATGGGGTTTATTTAGTCATGAATTGTCCTATGGATAGAACATTAATAACCATGTGTTCAAGACCCTGCACCTTGAAGCAAAAGCTTGCTTAAGGCAGGAAAACTGAGGTGGTTCTGAAGTTACTTATCCAATGCAATCTAGTTATTTGGATACATACATGTTAAAACAGCTCTACCTGAAAGCTAAGGCCTTTTTGCCTTTGCCAGTTTTCAGACAGCACTTTGCTCATGAGCCTATTTCTAAGCAACAATCGACAAAACCATGCTAATGGAAAATGCGCAGTGTTTATATAGAATCGGTCGCGGGTTATTTAAGGACAGCTCTGGTAAGTAATAGGTAGTAGATACCTATCTAACTCCACATATACCTAGCTACAGCTGTATTCGGCAATTGCTTTTCTAGGTGCCGGTGTCACCTGAACCCCATATCCCATACGCAGCCGAGGATCCCGGGGAGGATCTTCCGTTCGTGCCTCTCTCCAAGCACGAGAGAGCTCTGCCCGCCTGAGGTACGGTCCGGCCGAACGCTGGCGGGGCCGCGGACTGCACCGGGCTGGGGACGGGGAGGCGGAGGAGGAGGAG
>VZRO01001164.1:0-34460 GCA_013397915.1 Daphoenositta chrysoptera | reverse complement strand
GGGCTGGCGGCGGGTCCCGCTCCGGTGTCACCCGCCCCGCTGTCACCGCGGGCTGGCGGCGGGTCCCGCTCCGGTGTCACCCGCCCCGCTGTCACCCCGCGCTGGCGGCGGGTCCCGCCAGGGCGGCGGAGGCGGTGCGGGAGCCGCGCATGGATGGCTCGGTGCAGCTGCCGCCCCGGGGCACGGCGTGGTCCGGTGTGTCCCGGCCGGCACTCCTTCCTGGCTGTCTCCCCGGCCCTTCCTCCCGGCTGCGGAGCACGGGCACCCACCGGAGGTGTCCCGGCTGGCTTGTGCCGGCCCGGCTCGGGCGCGCTCCCGTCGGGAGCTCCTTGGCCGGAGGACGGCTGCCGGGGGAAGAGCATCCTCCCTCCTGAGGGGTGGGAATGGTGTTTGCACAGGCAGCCCGTCTGCGGCGTCGAGTGCATCCCACGGCTCGCTGATAACTAACTGTGCAGTTGGTCAGCTTTATCTACCTAAAGATAAAAAAGTAATCTTGGTTTTATAAACTACAATATGCCATGCAGTTTTGTAAGTAGGTCTGCATACATGCAGATACAAGAACAGGCTGGTGATGTTGGATTAGACATTTTTAAAAAGGGCCTAGGTCAAACCACACTTGCAGAATTTATTGCAACTGGTCTTTATTTTGCTTTAGTAGCCAGGGTTTAGCAGCCAGGTGTGTATGTGGTGGACCAGCTACAGCTCCTGTAGGGCTTCACTCTGTAGTCCAAGACTGATGGTTGTGCATGAGAGTGATACAAGTTGTTGTGATGGCCTAGGCTTAACTCTGCAAAGTGCAGTCATACCAGGTTCCTGGCCAGCCAAACACAGAAAGTGACTTTGGTAACAGTGCAAAAAATCCTGTGTGAAACCATGAGGACAGCTTGCTCACCTGAAGTCTGAGAATGTGCCTGCCAGTGCTTTTGGTATCACTATTGCCTCTCTTTACTAGTGTGTCATCTTAGCTTTCTGACGACCTATTTGATTTGCTCAATATTAATGAAGAATTTTAAATTGAGGTGACCGTGGTATGTTCATCCCATGAGCTGGTAAGACTTCAATTACTTCTCTATATAGGTGTGTGAGTCTAGGCTGCCAGCTGATTCTGAAACAAGTTCCTGCTGTAAGTAGCTGGCCAGTCTTTGAGCTTCTTGTATGTTTATTTTTATCTGTTCTTGTTCTGAATCTCCTGAAAAAGCATGTTTTCATTGCTTCCTTTGAAAGATTAACATGATGTATTCTAAAATTGCTCTCACAAAGCTTGTTCTTCTTTTCTGTCTACATTTTTGCATTCTCAGTGCAGTTGCTCTTGTTCTAGTCATGCTCACTGGCATTACTATAAACCCTCTTCCATTGGTGTTTATGCAATCTAATGTTTGCACACTCTAACTCTTCTATTCATTCCTGTTTAAATGAAAGCTTAAATCTTCTCTCAGTTCTTTCCAGCCCCATACTCACTTTATTGCTCTTTGATCTCTTTTCTGCATGATAAAACTTGTGTATTTGGTTGCATGACTTTCTTGCTAACTTGTCTAATTTTTTTTTAATGTTTGCTCTCCAGAGACACTTTTCTTAATCTGTGCTTGAAACATAGCAAACAGCAGAAATAAATTGATTTAGATTTCATCCAGGGTAGAAATGTATCTCCACAGTTTGCATATTTATTTTATAAATTAATTAAATTCTGGGCTTCAGGAAACAATAATCTGAAGACTGTCCTTCCACCTGTTTTTCCGGGTATGGAATATTCTCTCTGCCATTAAAAAGGAAGGTAGTAGTGACTGCAGTATGTCAGTGGTTTGACTAATGCAGTAGTGTCAGTTTATTGTTTCAGGCAAGTAGTTATATAGTGTGGTACAGATATGAGGAATGTGTTTATTAGGAACATTATTTCTGGTTTCTTCTGTTGCAACACTACAAGGCTGACATTATCTTTTTTATTTCTTTTATTGCCTGAACTAAAATGTCTTAATATTTTAAATCTTTAAGTGTTTGGGTTTTGTTCGGGTTTTTTTGTTTTGTTTTACAACTTCCTTCTTTTGAGAGTCTAATCTGAAGTTCTTGCTTTCCCTTCAGCAGGTAAAGTTCTATCCACCATGTAATATTTCAAGTGGGTAATTTTTTCAATATTCTTAGCAACTTACTTCAGAATGTTGAATTTCTAGTTTTCTACACTAACGTTCTTAATACGAAAACCCCTAGCAATAGCCGTAATAGAATTCCTCAAAAATGTATTTGAGATTAAACTACACGTAAAGCTGGTACTTAGGCAGACAGGTTCTTTCCTGAGGCATCTGGATTTTCAGTCTGTCTATACTGTAAAATTATGTGTGTATGTAAGCAAAAAATTACTTATTCCTATATAAAGTGAATCCAGCACAGTATTTTTTTTCTTTGTTTTTGTTGCATTTTTAAACTTATAAACAAGTATATTGGCATTATGAAATACACTTGCAGTATTGCAAAATACTAAAACCTGATAGTTAAAAAGCTCAAAAAACCTTAAACCTTCCAGTGGCACTCCAGCAAACCCCCATGCAAACAGATAAGCCTGGGCCTGAGGGTCAACAAACTCTTGCTTAGTCAGATCTGTTAAGTTAGCAAGTTGCAGAGAAGACTTACCTTTTGTTCAAAACTCTGTTCTGCTGTTTGCTGCATTCTCTTAAATATAAATGATGTGTAAATTGATAACTGTGTGCAGCCCCAGGCTTAAATCCTTGCAAAATGTCCTAGTTGGAAGCCTTTAACTTGAGAGTTGTAATTAGTCTGGCTTGCAGAACAGAGTGGAGGAATGAGTTATTAAATATATTTTTTGCATTATATTTCAAGTCAAACAGGCTTTAGGTTTCAGTCCCAGCTCTCAGCAGTTGTAAGTGGGTTTGAGAAACTGATGCTGAGGTTAGCTTGGGATAGGACCACCACTGACAAGCACTGTGGCTAAATGGCCAGTGCCAGTATGTTTCCAGCTCCAGAACATTTAAAATGGGAAAGGCTTCTCATTTTTATCTGTACTGAGACTGGTGTATCTAGCAATAATATCACAGTCCTCTTCTGACTTAGGCAATCAATATTCTTTCGGGTTCTGTAGCTGGTAGATGTCTGTGCTGAGAAACCAGGGAAATTGGTGGCAGACTCAATCACTGCCCCATTTTTTTCCTCCTTCCCTTTAAACTGTATGGAAATGCTTTCCTTCAGCTGGCTACTAATGTCAAGCAACCCTACCAAAATGCAGCTCCAGAGCTCCTCAGTAAACTCTGGTTGTGGATGATAACTGTTGTTATTCATAGCTTGTGTGTCAGTTGAGTGCCAGCCACAGTGTCATGGTAGGAGCTTGGGTGGCACCACCTTCTTATTTGTCTGGCAAAATGATAAGGGCTGCGGTGGGGACTTAGTTTATCTTCTTCAAACCCCACAAGACAACTGTCATCAGCAGGGTTTTGAGGCTGGAGGAAGAAGAAAGGAATGGAAGGCCTTAAACAGGACTGTTGTAGCCTCAGCGTGATGAAACTGTTTGACTGACAAGTAACAGATGCATGCAGGTATTAAACGCTCTGAAGCTTTTTGCAAAATTGTCTTCAAATACACTGAGGTAGTATTTAATTAGAGTTGTTATACAATTAAACCCTGGTGGAGATATTTTTGGTGAGTCAATTGAAAAAATATTATTAAATTTATCACTTCGTAAATAAATTAATTTTTTTACAAGATGTGGTATTCTTCCTTCTCTAAAGACTATTATTTTAACTCTGCCCTTGAAATGCTTGTTATTCTCAAAGTGGAGAAACTACTCAGAGGGCATTCTTTTGCACACATCTTTCCTGGTGAAAGAAGTTAGTGCACTCACGCATTCCTGTGAGGTTCCTGGCTTCTTGCTGTCAGATTCACTGGCTGAAGTGAGTCTTGTAGATTTTCTTGATCCAAGAGGAAATGAATTTAAGTCCTGCCTGGCACATGTGAATTTGAAGGTTTCCTGCCCACAGCCTTATTCAACTGCTGAAGCTGTATTGTTTCAGAAACATCTACTTAAAGCGTATGTCATGTTGCTTTTACAGAAGGAAATATGGAATGACTACAAAGGGACATTGTCTGCTGTATGGGAAAAGCGGTGCTGGTGATATAAGGGCCATTTTCTTGGGAGTAAATAAATTAAACTGGATGTCATGGGCTGATATTGATCTTGGAAGTTAGGAGAAAGTAGCTGATGTTTCCCTGGAGAACTCATTCAAGGATGGGTTTGAGTCTCTATTTCCCACAAAGAGGGATAATGAACCCAATTTGTTCCATGAAGTAAATTACTGAAAAAAAATCAAGAGTAAACCTGGAAACTTGTATCTTTGGGATGTACGATTTGTCACCTGGCTTTAAGACTTCCTTCTTATCTCCCCATCAGCATCCTTCAATTCTTGTACTGCAGCTGTCTCAGATGAGACCTGACCTCACTGCATCTCAGGGGACCTGGTTCCTTTGGGCTCAGCTGATGTGGAGCCGTGAGCTGTGTCACCCTCACTGAGTAGATGGTTATGGTGTTTGCAGATCCCTAATCATGGAATGAGCAAGCTCAGGTCATAAACTGCTGCTGGAACAGCTGAAGGCAGTAGGGATTAGGGACACTGGGATGTGAAGTGTTTCTTCATACTGCCCAGCTGCTGAGCAAGGGATTCCCAGCTGGGCTGCTTGTGGTCTGCCTTGGTCAGTGGGAGCAGCTGTTTCCTTCTCTCCCAGCTTGCTTGCACTGTCATGAGCAAGAGGAGGCTGGAGACACAGATTTTACCAGCTTGGTTGAATAAGGTAAAAATTGTTTCTGGAGTGCACACTGTATGTGTTAAAGCCACAGCAAGCACACTGCTATTTTGTTTGTATAGGGAATTGAAGATGCATCAAATGAGGCCATTTATTGCATAGTTCATTTCTCTGAATTGGAAAGGGCCCCAAATCCTTTAAAGCTTTTGGTTTGAGACTTTCACTTTTTTGACCTTGCCATATACTGTGCACTTTTATCTTTGTGTAGATGCTAAATATTTGAAATTTAAAAAACAAAAAGCCCCCCAAAAACCCAAACAAACAAAACAAAAAAAACCCTCACAACACCACCTACCCTCTGCCTCCCCCCAAAAAAAGCCAAACAAAAAATCCCCAATATGTGTGAATAATGGCTGAAAATCCCATATGTCCTTAGATGGAGTTTGGTACTGAGCCTTTGAAGAGTTCTTGCACATGTTCAAGCTTGTTAGACACCTGTTTCCAAATTTTTGAGGGTAGGTTTTGTACTACATCTGGCTAAACCCCTAACTTGCTCAAGAAAAGATGTTTTCCTCTTGCAGTGGCAGGCTGTGTGCCAGAGTGGAGGGTAACAAGATATTCCCTATCTTCTGGTGTTTACCATACCAGTGATCTGCATTATAACTGGGCAGTTGTTAATGGAGATACAGCGGGGGATTTGTCTTGGAGCTCTTAATCAAAGTGCAGGAGCTTAGAGTTGAGGGGAGACCATGGGTGCCAGGAGATACGGGATCCCTACAGACCTAAAACCAGCTCTGGCATTTTTATTGTTTCTTTGTTGTTTTGGGCTTTTCTGGTACCCCTTTGTTATGTAACATCACGTCAGTTGAAATATTTGCCCAGTAAATTGAAACTCTTGCATTGAAAGACTTTACTCTGCGAAATGTGTTCCCAAAGGTAAGAGGTCAAACACACCCTGCTGCTCAGTGCTTGCCATTGGCCAGGTTTCAATGAATTGCAAACTCAGCATGTGGAGTTGTTTGATCACTTTTGAGATATTGATTCATTTGCACACTGTATGAGGACTCTAGACCTTCATTCTTGGCCTCTTCTCTGGGTGTTGAAAGGGCCTGAAGTACACATCTACTTTATTAGCATCTAATTTGCTTGAGAAATCTTACTTTTTGTAAGCATGGCTAGAAACTTAATCTGCTGTAATTATTTTTTAAAATACATAGAGCCCTTGTGAGTGTATGATTTGAACATCTTAGTTATGTATTTACATTATTTACCATTGTAGTCTGGCTCTACATACTTACTCCCCTGTTTCCCCACTGTTTGGTTTTTAGTTAGGAAGTACAAATTTATAATTCCCATCATTAAGTTCCGTTGGGACTGCACTATAAATCTATCTTAAAAGGAACTCAGTGTGCTGTTACTCCTGATTCTGATTTTTGCTTAATGGATGCTTCAGCCATTGAACTATGTTTGTAACCTAAGTGGGTTTTATGCCGTATCCTTAATTCATGGTTTTTAGTCTGTCCAAGTTTCTACTTATTAAATTGAACTCTCAAATCAGCCTTTGCAAGTTGAAAGCAGATGCTTAAACTTGGTATTCATCATGTCCTCTCTTATGTGTATCTTTCCCAGCTAGAACCTTGTGCTTCTGGATGCCAAGCAACTGGCTCAGAGTTAATTACTTTTGTGGGCTATTGATTTCTGTAAATTTCCCTTCTAAACACAATTGTGTGGTGTCAGGGCTTTTAATGTACAGGTTCTGTTGACTCTTCTTGAACAGAAATTTATTTAAACTGTTACCAAATAGCTGAATTTGATTAAATTGCATAAAACAAACAGAGCTTGTAATCTTGAGGCAAGAGCTTGTTCTTGTGTCCTTCCTCTGTGTCCTATGTGAAATTGTTTAAATAACCTCACAAACAGTTAATAAGGTCATGATATAGATGGGGGAATTTAGTAGTAATGTTAATAAGATAACTGTCACAAAGTTTGACTGCTGTTAGCTTAGTGCTGTCTGATAGATATTTGAGATACAACATTCACAGACCTGATTCTATAGTTTATAGTCTCTTGGTTGCCTGAATATGTTAAAAAAAAAAAAAAAAGGGCAAAACACCAAAACCAAAACAAACCCAAACTGCCAATTCCCTGCCCTCCCTTCAGTAAAAAAACCCCACCAATGTGGTTAGTACAGGCTGTATCTGCTGGAATACTTGCAACAGTGACTGGTTATCTTTTACTCTCTGGCTTGGGGAAGGTAAAATAGGCAGCTGTGTGTGTATCTGCTGGTCAAGTCTGCACAATTCCTCTCAATCCAATCTTTGAGAAGGTAGATAATAAGAGATACTGATCTGTTGCACAGCCCTTTCTTTTTGACTGGGAAATGTGACCACTCACATTTCTGTGTGACAAATAAGTTTGTCATTCTAGCCTTAAAAACATAGCTACCTTTTTTTTGTTCAAATGCATTAAGAGAGAAAGAAGTAGCGTGTTTGTTTTCTAAGTTGTTTACAAGATGATGTTTATTGGTAGCCCAAGATAATTGGAAAAAAAATACAATTGATGACAATGGAAAAATCTTCAGGTTCCACTGTATTAACCAGACCTACATTTATCTACAAGTACATTCCTTGACCTTTTGAAAACTGTTATTTTTTAGTGATGTGCATAGAAATGACAGTTTTTAAAAAGAGTAAAACGACTCCGAGTGTTATAATTCAGTGTTCTTTCAGTATATAGTGAACATTAAGATCATGTACTTTTGTCACTCAGCTATTTTTCTCCTAGTATTTAATGTTAGACTTAAATTAGCTGTTCCTTTTTTCTCCTAAGTAATAAAATAATTTTTCTTTGGACATATTCCAAAGGTGTGGTGTGAGACAACACTCACTATAAAGCAGGTCTGTGTAACTGCTGAGTCAGGGTGCAATTAGAATTTTTTTAAGCCCTCTTGATAACCACAAAGGTATGATAATGTTTGAGGCCACATCCATAAGCTAGTGGATGGATTCTTCACGTGGGGCTGGCTTTGTGTTCAGAACGGCTTCTATTTAAGCCAGGCTAGATTTTCCAATCATGTATCACACTTAGTATCTTGCTGAAAAAATGTTATGTTGACCAAAACTTTTTCAGCTCCAAAAAGGGACACAAACTAAGAAAATATTTTGATCAAAACAGTTTTCTCTGAATGGCCTCATTCAATTGATCAAAAACTTAGAGAGGGAAGTAACAGTTTTGTGACTAAGAAGTTGTGTCTTTGTGGAATGATAAAAGCCTCTAAAAAGTTTCCTGACATATCTGCAGATGTTGCTGTACCTGGCCACCTCTTCCAGAGACCTGGTATTTGTTTGATGGTTTGTTTTTTTTTTTGACCTTAAGAAATCCTCCTACTAGCATTCTTAGGCAAAAAAATGTATTCAGTTAAGGAATATAATTAAGACAGGATCTTCATATAGCTTGTTTGGGACTGCAGAGAACTCGAATAGGGGTGCTGAGAGCATGTACTCAACTATCTTGATGGTGATAAATCAAATGTGTGCTTATCATTAAGATGCTTAAAAGCAGTAAATTCCTTTCTACAGAAAGCTCATGAGTCTTACACAGGACCCTGAGAGCTGATAAACAAAGCTTGTCAGGACTGTGTTTGACTAGAATAAGCCTCAGCACTGAAGGATCCATCAGAGAAATTATTCTACCCACATCTGGGCATTTGGATGGTTTCCAGTCAGAAACTTCTGCTTATTTGTATCTTGGGTAAAGATGCAATCTTTTAGATAAGGGTTCAGTATATTCTGGCATTTAAAAACTGAGACTAACATAGTAGAGCATGGGTTTGCAAGGTCTGATCACTTAATTATTTAGGAAGTCTGTATGTTTCATGTACATTGTGCATGGATTTAGGGAAAATGAAGGTTATTCTGCTGTGTTTATATGTAAATTTTGGGGTAACAGGTGGGAAAAGTTAGTGTGGTTCAGCAGTAGATGTCTTTTGCTTGGATCTAGAATTGAGAAAGAATACACATTCAACAGTTTTGTTTTATTTTTCCTGTTTGTTTTTAAGCTCTATTTAATTTTTGACTTCTGTGGTGTGAGCAGTGGTTGGTCCCAGAATTTGTCTTGAAATCTGTGGAAGAACAAAAAGTTTAGATACTTTCATAAGGAACCAAAGCATGTAAGCACTGTTAGAGCAAATAGAACAACTGACACAACGTGAGAGTTGAGCCATGGTAAACTGTTGATTAGCAGCCTTCTTAGCTCTTCTGTAAGATTTTTGTCTTTTAAAAACACTTTACTTGAACATCATGGTGTAGATTTTATAGCTGTAATTACATGTTGGTTGGTGCTGACCTGATGAAGACCATATTGAGGCTAAAGTAAATTTTAGACTGGCTTATATTGAAATAGACTTTGTCTCAAGGAGACCATTATCAAAATTGCTGTAAAAAAATCCTACTCTAAATGGGAAGCTTACAGAAAACCTAAGGTAGATTGCTAAAACATAGCTGGATTTCTTTTTTTTTTTAATTATTTTTTTAATAATACTTTTCCAGTAGTTCAGGTGTTGAAATGATCATTTCCTGCTTTTTCAGTGTAGAGATTGGTGAAAGTGTCAGAGGGGAAGATGTGTACATTATCCAGAGTGGCTGTGGAGAAATAAATGACAACTTAATGGAACTACTCATCATGATCAATGCTTGCAAGATTGCATCATCCTCCAGAGTGACTGCTGTAATTCCATGTTTTCCATATGCCAGGCAAGATAAGAAAGACAAGGTAGGTAAGAACTGTGTCATTTTGGAAGGCTTTTGTTCAGCTTGCTCACTTGAAATTTTTGGAGATTAATAATTTTCATAAACATTTAAGTAATTAAAAATATTTGATTCCCCCCCCCCCATCCTTTTCTCTTGGTAAAATATTCAATTATTTTATCTACAATTGAATGAAATGAGATGATGAATTTTTTTTTTGCCTGTGTTTTGATAATTGACATGCCTTCAGTTTGCAAAAGTAGGTATATTCTATGTGTGTGGTACAGTGCAGAGTACTTTCCTAGCAAACTCCATCTTATGGGATTGTTTATCCAATTTTTTCAAAGTTTTTTGGTTTTTTTAATCCCTATAAATGTAGAGAGCCCACCTTTTTAAGCATTTTAATTGCACGGAATGAAATACTAAATTCAAAATGCTGTAACTATTATGTAGGCAGGTTTTATCCTATATGGTTAAACAGAGCAAAATGGAGGGAACTGCTAAAATCCACAACACATAACAGAAATTAATAAAAACATTATTTTGTGCTGTCAGGCAGATTAAAAAACAGTTTTTATATCTGTAATAATTATTTTGATCTATGAAGACAAATAATTGTATGAAAATCCCATAAATGCTCTACTGATTTTATTGCCCTTTTCCTGAATTTGATCTGTCATAACTGATGAATATATCAGTTCAGTCAAGTTGGTAACACAGTAACAAACCTTCTGTGGGAAGTGAGGCTGATTTTAAAAAATACAGAACTAGATTTTCTATCTCTACTATATATGCAAAAAAACCCCTCTGATAGGTTATGTGGATGGTACTTTTACCTAAACTCACTTGAAAAGAAATAATAAGAAATGTGAATTTGGCTTTAAAGATTGGATGGCAATGGTTGTATTTTTGGAAAATTGTCTCTCTCCTTTACTTCCTGTAAATGGAATGCCCCCTCTCTTTCACTTTTGGCATCAAGCAAACCATTCTGAAAGCCTTCTGTTGGTCTTTATATTCTTATAGATAAAAAACATAAGAGGAATGAAGTAATGGAGAAGCTAAATATGATAGCAGTTATTAAAATATGTACTAATCAGCCTGTGATATCTAAGAACAAAACTAAAAAAACTTATTTTCTGGTCTATTAATTCTTTAAGTGCAGGCTCTGCAATACCATACTAATACTATGAAGGTCTACTTGTTATACTTCCAAAAATGGAATTCAGGAGTTAAAAATTAAGACCCTTTTCTATGCCAACCTCTCGTGGTACTTCATTATTGCTGTGTTTTATATTGGATGATGCTTCCCCTTGATCAATAGGGGTGAAATACTGTACATCAACAGACCTTGAAGGGGTACCAATAAGCATTTTGTTGAAAAGAAAGGAAAGCATCTCACTGTGTTTTGATTCCCCACTTCATATTGGAAAGTTCTGCTGTACCATCCTCTAAGTTCTTGGTGTGGGAAAAGAAAGAGTATATTCCAAATTTTCCATGCATCTAAATTGTCTCGTCAAGGGTACCCAAATTCCATGTGGAGAACTTCCAGAGATAATTTAACCCCCCAGTGTGGTGGCACAGTGCATGCCATCCAGGAGCATTTTGTATTTCAGAAATGCCATCTGAAGATGGACAGCCTAGGAAAGTGATTTTGATCAATAGAGATTTTGAGATTTTTTTTCCAGAATTTTCTCTGTGTGTCACTGAGTTCTGCAGTTGTAGGCAAAATATTTTTTTTTTGGTAGGGTTTTTTTCCCCCTCTGTTTTGCAATTGAGAAAATGTTTGCCATCTTTGGAAATTAACCTTGGTAGTTGACCTCCACGTTGCAAAATAAGCTATAATACAGCTGTCAACATTGGGCAGTTTATTGACAGGCACATCTTCCCTCCTGCTTGCATCAGATCACTTGGTCTTTGACCCGTGATGAGTGCACAAGCTTTGAGTGCTGCCTGAAGTGTCAGTAAAGTGCCAGCCATTTTCTTCCTGTGGTTGTACAGAGATTTTCTTCTATGGTGAAAGACGTTGCTGTAGTTTGCTTGACTGTGAATTGAGGCAGTGTAATCTTCACTAGATGGATGCTGCCTTCTGGTTTGAATTTAAGTTATTGACTTTAATTCATTGCAAACTAGATAGACTGAGTCCTTGCTGCTTAAAATAACCATGTATTTGTCATATCTCTGGTGCAGTTATGATTCCTGAGAACAGTGAAAAGTGCTCTTCATTTACTTATGTTAAGGAGAGGGCCTTACAGTAAGAATCTTAGTCTGAGCAATCTAACCTACTCTGAGAATTTTAGCACTAAAACTGGACTATCTTTAAATGAGAAACAGATTGGGAAAAAAAAGGCTTACTGAGAATGATAAAAAAAGTCAGTCAATTAATTTAGATTCAGTCAAGTGGTACCCTGAGCTAGAATATTTCTGATGCACAAGCTAGCTAAGCTTAAAAATAGCTCAGATGTCTCTGTGCTTTGACCATAAGTGCACTTATGCATCCTCTAATTATGCTAACCTTCCAAGCTGTGGGCAGGACACATTTCTGTAGGATGCTGCAGAGATGCCTTTGGGAAAAGTTAGAAATACAGTGACAGGTGAGTTTGGTGTTCAACAGCTCATGTAACTTTGTTTTTTTGATTTGTAGAAGGGATCCGTGGAGCGTTGGGTAGGTATCTTTTTTTTTTATCTAACACTATGCATTTCCATTAATATGGCCTTAAAGGGTGAAACTTACTGGGTAACATTATATATAACTAGGAACATTTTCAGTTTCACTTCTTGATTTCAGTTGTGTTTCACCTAGGCCATGACAGTTATCCTGTGGAATAATTTGCTACAAGAAAACTCCTAGATTCTAGTTAAAATTTTATTTGGACTTTCAAGATAATGGCTGTCAATTTCTGAGGCTTCAAAGCATATCTCATTTTTGCAATGATAAATTTGGGTAATATATTAGTGACCATTCAGTATCCATACACTTCACAACTGGCTTTCTTGGAAGTGAAAGTTCCAGTTATAAATCTGTGGGCTTTCTTTGATTTCCTTTTTTTTCTTGTTCAGTGTGCATGTGATGAATATTGAGCAAGGCAATGTACTAAGATGCTAAAAGGCAAAAGAGCTTTGATCTTGATGGACAACTTTTACATTCAGCTATGTGTCCTTTGCACAGTTACTCTTGTGAGGTTGTTTATATTAGCTTTGTGGATTCCCCTGCCACTGGTAATTCAAGTGATTTTTTAACAATTTAGTTTCTGTACATAATCTAATGCTGCATTTCACACTAATAATTCTGAAAATAATCTAAAATTACATCAAATAATTGAACAATGAATGCTATGAATCTGTGTTCTTACCTCTCTCATCAGAAACAAACCTTACAAACTATATTATAAGAAAAACCACGAGTTCTCATTCACCGTTGTCATCCAAGTTTCTGAATAATGAGGCCAGGTTCTCTGAGGTTCCCATGAATATACTTTCTCTGATTTTAAAATAATCTTCAATTTGGATCATATTGTAGCACAAAACTTACTTTCTATGCAAGCAAGCAAATCTTAAATGTGTTGTGTGGATTTTCTTTTAATGCACAATTTTGTGTAAAGGAAACTGCCAGCTGCAAACTTCTTTTGTCTTAATCTCCTATTAGCCCATTCTTGAGAAACAGGTACTGGTGTCTGGCTATCTTTCCTTCCAAGAGCCTCTGTCCACCAACATGTAGGCAATCTGTGATGTGTGCATATCTGCTAAAACAAGTTACCTAGTGGTAACACTTCAAGTTCTTCCTTCTGGGAAGGCAGCCTGCAAGGCCAGCAGCTGAAAGAAGTACCAACTGGTAACGTATGCATTAGTCTGTGATGCAGGAAAGTGTTATATTTGGGGTTTTTTGTGATGGTGATACTCATGATATTGATACATGAGACAAACTGAATGGTATTCACATTGAACAGAAATGAAAAAATTAGACAAAATTCAATGTGCTGGATGGAGTTGAAATGCCAAACCACGCTCTGAAAAGCATGTAATTTGCCTTCAGCTGCTAGCCTGAGCTAGTTACTTGTTTCTGCCAGGGGAGCTGGTCCTGGTTTGCTGTTTTCTTTTCCTTCTATTCAAGCTTACTCACCTGGCTGTTGGTTCAGACAAGTCCTAGTATACAGCACAAGGGAAGTCCCTAGCCTGGAAAAATAGGATAGCACAAGCAGGAGAGCAAACCTCTCATATCAGCTTTACCTGTTAGTCCAGCTTAGTGGAAGCATTAAACTAGATCTTTGCAAAGAGTTGTTGAGAGAACACTGCAATAGAATGAAAAGATAGATACTAAATATTTCTTTTGTTAGATGTTGACAGAGATTTGAGAGTACTTTTAAGTCCAGCTTGAAAATGTCAGATGTTTAGAATGAGCTGAAGTGATCAGGAGTTCAAATGGCAGGAACAAAAATTTGCTACTAATAATAGAAATATCCAGAAAGCTTTAGACAACTTACAGAACTGAACTTAAATGAAGAGCAGCATTGTCCTCAGTAAGTGGAAAACAAGCTGTGCTGAAGCACTAATGATGATAAACTCTTCTGGAGGCTAAATGCATCTGAATTGCAGAGATCTGGGGAGTGCTGGCTGTTGCATCTGTTTTCTGTGTAATGATGGTGATGTTCTGTGAAACATAACACCCAAAAGGGATAGTTTTCAAAATGAAGAATTTCAGTTATGATGGTGATAAACTTGACCTAGCCATAAACCGAGACTGCAGTATCTCAGTTTCTATTCTGGAAGTGTGTTGTCAATCTGCAGGTTAAAACAGAGAAATGCCAAGTTTTCACCTAAACTAGCAAAAGTTTTGAGGAAAATATTGGCTTCTTGATAGGACACAGATGGAAAAGCATCCAGGTAAAATTGTCGGTGATTCAGCTCATTGTCACTTATGCCCTTGAGCATTAATGGAAGGAAAGCAGAGATACTCTGTAATTGTGTGTGTGGTGTGAAAGGAGAGGAGGTTCCTGGGAGGTGAAATGAGGCTGTTTGATAAAGAGATGTAGCAGGAGAGAATACTGTGCCAGCAGAAAGCAGTCTGATATTGAGATGGAAACTCTGACTTACAGTTCTGCCTTCATGCTAATGTTACTGCCAGCTATTAGCCTTATTTAAAGATTAGCAAAAGGAAAGCGGGAGTTTTTGTTTAGTGTTTCTGTTACAGAAAACTGTCTAGGGAAACAGGTTTTTGCAGAGCTTAAAAAAAAATGAAAAACTTTGGAGTAACTAAAAAAAGGTGAGGTAACCTCCAGTCATAGTTTCCTTTTTTTGGTTGTTTGTTTGTTCTGCATCCTTGATGCTTTTAAAAAGCTCTTGAATTTGGCATTAACTTTGCTAATATTAAAGATTTTTTATTCTTCTTTCATTCTTTCTACTTAGGATTTCTTCATCCCCCCCATCCCTTTTGGGAATTCTAGACTCCTAATTGCATCCAGGAATTAAACATAATTAACAAAAATAAAAGGTCAGGGTAGAAGACCCCTGCCAGCAAGGATCTGCTACAAGCTTTACTGTGTCATGAAGAAATGCTTGATACTAACATTGTTTTAAAGCAGCATTCTCAAAAGTTGGGTTCATTTTGCCTTCGATCTTTGGGTTTTGCAATGTTTCTTCGAACAAGACAGAGTTGTGTTTTTATGTAGAGCAGAGGCTTAGAGAAATTAAGATTGTCTTTCTGCTATGAAAAAGCTAGCTGAAACTTTTAAGCAGAAGAATTGGAAAACTATATCCCAAATTTTATTTCTTTAATACAAGGCATTATTAAGCAGACTGTGCAAACTGATTTAGATATTCCTAAATGCTTTACTGAGTTTCAAAACCCTAGTAGCAAGATTGACAGGCTAGTTTAGCTAAAGTTCTGGAGCTTTTCATATCTAGATTCCCAATATTGTAAAGGAAAAAAGAAAAATAACTAATCTTCTGATTCCTTGCATCTAGTCGAAATATTTTTAAAATGTAAACGTTTGTGCTTTATTCCTCAGAGCCGTGCACCAATCTCTGCAAAACTCGTTGCCAACATGCTGTCAGTTGCAGGGGCTGACCACATCATCACCATGGACTTGCATGCATCTCAGATCCAGGTAACTGTTGGTTCTTACTAGTTGTGCCTAGAAGCTCTACTGAATTAATATGACAAGCTAATAGTAATTCTCGGGGTTTTTGGTCATTATTTTGAAAGGCTATGTACAGAACTCTTATGGTTCAGAGAAAGTCTTGTTACCTGTTTCTATTTAAATTCCCTTTTAGAAAGAGACCAGTCTTGATTTTATGGGGTGGTTTTGTAGTTACTTCTAATATTTGTGCATTGGAGTCTTCAGTAGAATTTGCCAAGTCTAATGTAAGAGCTTCCAGAACATAAAATATACTGGCTTGGGGCAAGTTCTCTTAATCTTAGCCTTGTCAGAGATTATAGTGTTGCCCTAGGTAGAGTTTTGTTGTTACAGCCAAGGGTATAATATTGTCTTAAAAGAAGTGGAAATGGAGCCTGGAAACCCTTATCTGGCTTAATGCTGAATCCAGCAAATCACAAAACCTTTGCCTCAGACACAGAGCAGACATCATTTGTCATTCTCATGTGTACCTCGTTTTAAGAGAACTTATTTTTTATAGAAAACACCGTATCTTGCACTTCTGGCACTCACATTTAATCAGAATTTCTTATTATGCTAGATGGCTGTCACATAAATAAAAAGGTCTAAACCAGATTTCTTGTTTTTACAACTTGTACAAAGATTCCATTTTAGTTTGAATCTTTGCCATGTTGAAATGCTGCTGTTAATGTCAAGCAGTTGAAATTTATGGAACTCGAGTATTATTCACTGGATTTTTTGAGAGAGATTTTCACTAGCATGAATTTACTTGAGTGCCTGAAGGTGATCATCTTGTTTGTTTTTTATATCAATTGAGAACATCTCTTTTCTTTTTCACTACTCTTGGGTGATATTTTTAGAGGCCTTAATATTTATTTGACTTCAGCAGCATTTCACAGTAGAATCAGAAGCAGAATTAGGCCAGTGTAAAATAATAATTGAAGTTCTACCATTCATGAAAGGCAAAGGCTTGATTATTTCCCTTTGTCTTCATTCCAGGGAAGATGCAAGCACATATTCATGAAACTCTCTTTCTCTTTTGGACTAGGGTTTCTTTGACATTCCAGTAGATAACCTGTATGCAGAACCTGCAGTCCTGCAGTGGATTAAAGAGAACATTCCTGAGTGGAGAAACTGTATCATAGTCTCACCTGATGCAGGTGGTGCAAAAAGGTACAGACAAGCCTAAAACTATCAGATTTACATATAGCTAGTGATTAATGATCTAGTTTGTCTAGTCTTCTATATTCTTCTATGAATTGTGCAAGAAAAGGGTACATCACTGATGAATCCAACTGCATTGTAAAAACAGAACAACTAGTTCTTCCAATGCTGTTCATGCGTGAAAACATTCAGGAGCTTTCTATACTCTAAAGAAGATATTTTTCTCTCTCCCTGGATATGGCCTCATTAGCTGAATCCCTCCACCAGAGGGAAGAGATTTTTCCTGCTGCTTGCTTCTTTAGTCCAGTTGCTGCACCTCTTCCTGCTTCGCTCTGGAATTGCCTAGGCTTCCCTTCTCTGTCAAAGCATATGGCCTATTCCCACTCTACCTGCTGGCATTTAGGTAAGAGCTTGCTTGACTCGAATTTTTTTTTTCTTTATATTATTGCATTCCAGATGTAAACCTGTTGACCCCAAGTTTTGCACTATAAATACTAGAAAAAAAGAATGAAAGTTTGAGTGGTGAAAGGTAAAAATAGAAAGCTTAGTTCATTGGAGTCTTTATTCATTCACAGCATGTGTTACTCTTTTAGCAGACTCTGTTTTATTTGGTATTGATTGAGTATAAACCAATGCCAAAGCTCAGAAGCAGACTGGCTGGTGAGGTCATAAAGCATAGCATTTAGGCAAAATGCTTATTCTCAGGTTTTATTGCTCATGCTGCTGCTGCAGAGGGAGCAAAGACAAATGAAGTAAGACTCCTGTAAGCCCATAGCAATTTAAATGTTTGAAATATAGTATGGGGAAAAATGTGAAAGACTGTCATAATTTGATTTTAATTGAAGTCCTTGAGTCTGTTGTGAGTGTTCATGTTGTAATGATTTTTAAGGAAATAAGACTGAGTAGAACTCCTAGTTGTTCCTTTTTAGATTAATCAGGTTAAGGATGTGAAGACCATAGAAAGCATTCTAAAAAAATCACTTAGTTATTTTGTTATCTTTGTTCGTTCCTATCAGGATACTGTTATTTTTGCATTTGGTTTTTATGTTGGTTTTTGTTTGGCTTTTTTTTTTAAACAAAATACAATCTTTGCTTAGAATTCAAGTCAGAAGACAGCATTTTTCGCCCCACCAAATATTTGTGCATTATCAAGTTAATCATAAGAGTTTATTTTTCGATGATCACTCTCACCATATTTAATATAGATAGATACAGTCTATCTTTAGTATCTTTCTGTTGTAATGCAACCAACCAGCTTCTGCTGAAGTAGGGGTAAATGTTGCTTTCAGTAAATTCATAGCTTCTCCTTCACCTCCAATAATATAATGTTAAGAAAATTTTTTGGCCTTTCCATTTCAAATATGTAGAACTTTCAAAATAAAACAATGAAAAATTAATAGAATGTGAAAATTGAACATGATTTGTCTTAAAATTTAAATCTGTAAGTATTAATTTTTAAAAATCAATTTTCTTGCACTCATTTGAAATACTTGAATTCTCTTTTGTTTCTTACCACTTGCTTGGTTTTTCCCCAGCTTGTTAGATGTTGCAGCTGAAATAAGGCATGGAAATTCTATTGATATCTTAATGCCTCTGAGGTATTGAGACTTGCTATGAAATTACACTACTCATAAAAAATGCCAACATTTTTGGAGTTTTTATTTATCATCCATTTTTTGACACATAGTAACTGGAAGCTCTTTCATATTTAAGTGGTAAAGAAACAAAACTGTATTCTCTATTAACCATTTATGTTAATATCCTTGTAAACAACAATTCTAAACATAGTCTAAAAAGACAGGCTGCAAGGTTGCATCAGCATTTAGAAAAAAGCATGGAGTGGTTTATTCCTGTGTCTTTATACTTAAGAGCTCTATTATTTTAAACAAACTGAAAAAAGCAATCAGTCTGTAAGGAGTTTATTACTGGAAGTTTGTTTGGCCACCAGAGGTCACCCTGAAGGGTTTTAAAAGATCTTTGTCAAGCAGGTGTGTGCTAAGGGAATTATTAATGAAGTAAGCTACTTGATTACTAGTCAAGTACTGTGAAAAGAATTATTAATCACTATTAACTTGTTTGGTTTTTTTCCCTTTGGCTTGGTTTCAAATCCTGCAAAGGTAGTTTTCACTTAGAATGTTAAAGTGCATGTTCCCGTAGGCTTAGAATTTACTTCCCCCAACTTTAAATTACCTAGTGTGACTAGTATTGCAGCAGCTTAATAAAAGCTCGTGAATAGCTGAAATGTTTTCAAATCCAGGCACTTAATGACAGAAAACAAAAGTAAACTCAATTTAAAAAATCCTTTTTTGGGCTATAGCTGAAGACACTCTGGTTGTATTTATTAGCAATGAATTAAGATTGCTTTTACCTGTCTCATTCCGTGCAAAAGTTTTTGCTGTGATAATTTGAAACCCAGAAGACAAAATCTGTTTTTTGTGACAAATACATATGCATGACTGTTTTTTGTTTTAAAATGGTTCTCTAAATGTGGTGTGTTTCTTCCTGTAACTTAGGGTTACTTCAATTGCTGACAGATTGAATGTGGAATTTGCACTCATTCATAAGGAAAGAAAGAAGGCAAATGAAGTGGACAGAATGGTCTTGGTTGGTGATGTGAAAGACAGAGTAGCAATTCTTGTTGATGATATGGCTGACACATGTGGCACAATATGTCATGCAGCAGACAAGTGAGTATTATCATGATCTGGCCCTCTGTCTCACTGTACTGTTCTCACTGCACAGCTGATGAATGAAGTTATCCTCAAAGCCTACAACCCAACCTGACCTCTGTAGCATGAAGTCATTCTGACCCTTGAGTCTATAGATCACAGTTCTGTGATTCAGCTGTGTCCTTCTTTAGAACATGAAATTGAGAAAATATTTACAGAAATATAAGATCTGTACTTAGGAAGAGCACAGAATAAATAAAATGTCATATAACTTGAAAAGGACTTGGGCCATCTAGTGCACTTCACAGTTCCAAGGCAGAAGCAACAGATCAAAAATCGTTCCCTCCTTGATCCTCATCACGGAGCCTTTCCACTCTCCTTAGGCAATCTTTCACAAAGCTTTACTGGATTTAACACTGTAAAGTATTTTCACCATAGTGTTCAATGCAAATATAATATTAATTTTCACTGTACATCTTAAGTATAAAACTACTTGTCTTTTTCATCTGGGGAGGTGAGCATAAGTTTTCCTGTCTTCTGTCTGAAAGCTGGTTGAAGAGTTCTAATTTCCCTCTAGACTTGAGTAACCAGAATTTGTTCAGTCTTTCCACAAGGTTTGTAGGCTTCTGCTCAATTGTCATGCCGTCTGGATTCCTTCCAGCTGTTCCACTTCTTGAAGTGGAGCTTGTGAATATGGACCCACTATCTTAACTAAGGCTCTAGCAGTGCTAAGTAGAAGGGATTATTTATGGTTTTCCAGCTGCCTTCATGCTGGTTCATTTCAGGTTAGTAGTAGGGCTGGCTCGTGTTCATCTAGTTCTCAACCAGCACCCCCAGGTCTTTTTCCACCAGGCAGCTTTCCAGCCTCTCTTCCCTGAGCCTATAGCACTCCATGGGGTTGTTGTGACCCAAGTGCAGACCCAGCACTTGGCCATGTTGAACCTCACAGTTGGCCTCAGCCCGTCCATCCAGCCTGTCCAGAGCCCTCTGCAGAGCCCCCCTGCCCTCAGGCAGATCAGCACTCCCACCCAGCTTGGTGTTCCCTGCAATCTTCACTGAGGGTGCCCTCAATCCGCTTGTCCTGGTCATTGATAAAGATGTCACATGGGATTGGGTCTAGGGGAACCCCACTAGTGACTGACTGCCAGCTGGGTGTAACTCCATTCACTACCACTTTCTGTGCCCAGCCATCCAACCAGGGTTTTACCCAGTGAAAAGTATACCTGTCCAAGCTACGAGATGCAAATTTCTATCCAGGAGAATGCTGTGGGAAATGGTGTGAAAGCAACATGGTGAAGTTTAAGTGAGCTAGACATTGTTCTTAGTGCTTTGAAGTAAAGATAATCCTATGAGTTTACAGTCTTGAGTTGCAGACTTGCTGTTTGCACCTATATAAAGGATGTCAAAAACTCATAGAAGAAGGATTCATGTAGTCTTGTTTCTTTTCACTTTCATGGAAATTTAATGAAATTTTGCAGAGATGTTGTGTAGTTGTTTGCTATCTGCATTCTAATCTACATCACACCCCAAAGTATTCTTCTAGGCTGTGCCCTTTGCAGATCAAAATCACAAACTGTCTAGCCAACATTTTTTTTATACTCTTGTGCATAGAGGAGGTTAATTCCTGTCAAAAACCTTTATTTTATTCCTGTTTTGAAAGAAGCACTCTTTATTTACCTACAGTACATTTCTAGAGATCAAATTCTAAAACTGTCAATCACCTTCAGTGCATCTGCAGTGTTCACTAAGAAAAATGCTTTTGCTTGAGTGATGCTGCCTTGTATCATGTTCTTGGCATGAACTAGTGCTTTTCATTAATGTCAAATCCAGGTGGGATGTACTTTGTGTATAATTAGACTTGCTCACCAAAATACTCCCTACAACTCTTTTTATCTCAGCAACCTAGATGCATATCAAGCAGATGAACTAAGAAATATATTTTCAGATAAAGCAGATCAACTTGCTTAAGTACAAACTCAAGTACACACACTTGGTACACACTCAGCCTGTTGTAATGCATACTCCTTGCAAGCTGCAGCTACTAAATGTAGTGCTGAAAATGACTGGAACACTTCAATTCTGCTACGTCATTCAAAATGAGATTGTTTCTGTGGTTTTGTCTTTTTTTTCTCTCTTATGCTGCCTCCTGTGCCTTTGTGATGATCTGATAAAATGCCATTCCTCAGGACCTCTAAGACTAGAGAAGCAGGAGGCATTGAGGCCACTAGAAACTAAATTAGGATATTTTGACTCACTCACAAGGTGTTCTAGTTCTTTGATTTATAGTGTTTTTCTCCTCATGCATCACTTCACTGTGTGCTTGGATCAGCAGCATGTCTTCCCTCAACCTTGCAGTAAGCTAGGCTTTTAATCATTAACATTTCTTCTTCCTCAGAAGTTCCTTCCAAGCAGAACTGTTTGAATTGCAAATGAAAATAAAGGTGGACAATAATGGAGGCACAACAGAGTTGTGAATACCGCCATCCAACCTACTTAATTTTTTGTCTGGTTAAGATAGAAAGCTTGTACTGGAGTTCATTTTTATGTTGTGCTGATATGGTCAAAAGTGCAGCATTTTAGGCTAGTATCACTGCTGCAAATAAGAACTCTTTGATTTAATTATAATTTTTGTTGGGGATTTTTCTGAGAGAATTCAAACTTTTTCAGGTTATGCAAATATCTAAATTATTTTGTAGATATTTTATATGTAGTAAAGATTTACTTACTTTAGTAGGTAAAATGTATTTTAGAGATTTTTATCCAGCTTCCTCTGTAGCTATGTATGTAAACATGCATCACAGCATGCTATTTTTGTGTGTTCTACAGGTTAATGTCTGCTGGAGCTACTAAAGTTTATGCCATTCTGACTCATGGCATCTTTTCTGGTCCTGCCCTCTCTCGGATTAATAATGCATCGTTTGAGGCTGTTGTGGTAACTAATACAATCCCCCAAGAGGAGAAAATGAAACATTGCCCAAAAATACAGGTACAGTGGTATTTCATGTAATTTCTTTAGACTCAGGATTTATATTTTACTGTTCACTGGTGCTAGAGTTTGTGCCTTGAGAGGAAATTAATATTCTTAAATACAGGTTTGCAAAACATTTTTCTAAAACATGTTAAAGAACTGTTTTAAGGGGATTCAGGTAATACAGTAGAGCAAAATATTTGGTATTTGCCACACCTCGAGTGTGCTTGATTATGGAAGAGTGACAAATCTAAAATTGACTGTGTTTTTTTTCTTTCTTTCTTAAATCAATATTAATCATGCAGTATTTGCATGTAGGAACTTAATTATTTTGTTGAGGAGGCCACAGAAATTTTAGATTACTTTATTTTTTGTTGAAAAACACAAATGGAATTGTTCTGGGTAGTCATCTGTCCCATTTGGAGGTTTTCCTTAATACAGAGTGGAGAAAAGCATAAAAGATTGAGGTTTAAAATGCATTTTAAAAGCTTAACATTTATTGGGTATTTCTTGAAACACGGCAAGCACTTAAAAAGGTGTATGTAATTCCTTTAAACTGTATTTATGTCAAGCAGACACTGCCACCTGATGGCAACAATAGTGGGGCTTTTTGACAACATGCCCTTTGTCAGAAGTCCTCAACAATATGACTGTTCAGTGATCCTAGTCAAGGCTTTCTTACTCAATTTTTGACTTCTTACTTGGTATTATTGCAGTTCTTATATGTATGTTCAATGCGTAAGCTTTAATGTTATATTACTTCCTAGAAATAAAAGCACAAAGGTAGATGTTTGTGTATTTGTTTATAAACTGCATAGTTTATTGCTCTTGGCGTGTCATAAAATTTTTCTTCTTAATTTTTCTTTCAGTTTATTGACATTTCCATGATCCTGGCAGAGGCAATTCGAAGAACACACAATGGTGAATCCGTGTCTTACCTGTTCAGCCACGTCCCCTTGTAACTGCAGGGGATTACACTGCATCTTTGCAAAGGTGTCTTAAGCTAGCACTGTTTTTAAAGATGCACATCAACCACGAGAAATTACTGCCTTTGTACAATTCGAGAGCTTGTATGTTTAATTATTATATTTGTCTTGTAATTACCATTTGTTCTTTGTAAATGGGCAATAAATCTCCATCTTGCAGAAACCTTATGAATTCTCTTGAGAGTCTGGAAGTCTTATGTGTTGTGTAAGTTCTTCTGTGGGCCTGTTCTCACTTTCTGCTAAACTGCTGTGTCAGATCCATTTCTCTATACAGAACTACAAACTGTTCACAGAACTTAGCGGGATGTATATGTGTCAGATCATTTTTTGTGTTAAACTAAATGCTACAGACTTGAGTTTCTTGTATCTGTTAATCTGTTGGGCAAAAACAGGTGGAGTTTTCTTTGTTTAAGTACTATGAACAGTATTTTGTAAGCCCTAACTAAATGTAAAGGTCATGTTAATTTTGAGGAACTGTTGACATATACATAGTATTAACTGTTTTGATACACTTAATGTTCATTTTTATCCTCACAAAATATTTGGGGCTGCTGTTTTCTTTTGTAAAGCTCTCATTACATTAAAATTGTTTGTTTAACATCTATTCTGTACAGTTGCTATCTTCAGTTGTGAGATTAATGATTCTGTATTCCCAGTATTATTATTATAATTTATCTAAATAATGGCCAAACTTTAATCATAAGCAGTTTGGTGTAAATTTCATTTTTTGTTTGTAGTTTTTGACACTCCTTGATTGTGATAAGAATAATTTTATAACAGTTTTCCTGTTAATATTGTAAAGGTTCATTGTGTGAAGTCCAAACAGAAAATTTAAACACACTTATAAAGGCTGGTCTGTACCATGGTTGAAAAGTATCTGAAAATACAGGTTTTTTCAAACTGCACAGTCAATGGATCTTCTTCAAATTCCTATTGCAAAATACCACAATACTTGACTGTACAGCCAGTCAACTAGGGTACAGTAACTAGTCTTGAAGGCTTTAACATTAGAGAATTAAAATCATTATGAAAACAATTTTCCTGTTGGATGATAGGAAAGCTTATGGTTAAGTATGGGTAATGCAGGCAGTAATGGATTGGAGGGGGGTGGTCAGGACTCAAAATTGTAATTGTATAATTAGGTCTTTGAATCCTATTATGAACTGGATTCTGGTCTGAAGATCAGATGACAGTTCAGCCTGGTGGGAAACATTCCTCTCTCAGCAGCATTCTTTTGAGATAACTGGAAAAATACCACATTGAATAGCTGAAGTTGAAGGATTTAGCTCATATTTTTACAAGGAAATTCTATTGCCTTTTTCCACTGCCCTAGTGCAAGTACACATTTTTGGTTTTCTTGGTAAGAGTATTTGATGTCTGCAGCCTTGCTGGAAGCTCTTGTCATAGACTCCAGGGGTTTTAAATGTCAAACACTCAGAGCCTGTTGCTGAGGCAGTGGCCTATGGGGAGTGAAACCTCAATGTCTTTCTAGTACTGAGGGGCCCAAAACTGAGCTAAGAGAGAAAGATTCTCCTTAGCCCTTCTTTGGTTGTTAATGTATTTATAGGAACACTTTTTATTCTCTTTTTCTGCAGGAGACAGGTTAATTTCTATTTAACCTTCAGACCTTGTCATTTTCTCCGTGCTTTAACTCATGACATCATTTTAAACCTCCTGACTTTTCTACCCCTTTTTCTAAAGGACATAAGGATGATCTCCTTTTCCCCCTGTGTTCCATCCACCCAACTCTCTGTTCAGTCAGACTGGTTTTCTTCCCCACCTCCTCATCTTTAGCATGTGGGGACAACTTGCTCCTGCACCTTGAAGATTTCCTTCTTGAAGAGTCTCCAGCCTTCCTGGGCTCCTCTGCCCTTCAGCATTGCCTCCCAAGTGACTCTGTCACCCAGGTTCCTAAAAGGCTAAAGTCTGCCCTTTGGAAGTCCAAGGTAACAGTTCTCCTTATTGCTCCAAGTATCAAGAACTCTCTCATTACATGGCCAACATAGCCTCCAGCCATCACATCACCCACAGGTCCTTCTCTGCTCAGGTCCTGCAGGGCACTTTCCCTAGTTGGCTCTCTCACCAGCTGTATCAGAAAATTATTTCCACACTCCACAAATCCCCCAGACTGATTGCACTGTCTTGTATTTCCAGCAGGTATCTGGTAAGTTGAAGTCTCACACAAGAACATCCCAGGAGGGGCTGGGGATTGTGAGACTTCTCCCAACTGCTTATAGAATGTTTCATCTGTCTCTTTATCCTGTTTGAGTTCTTTATATCAGATTTCCAGCATGATAGCTGGCTTGTTGTTCTTTCCCCTGAGTCTTACCTTACCATAAATGCTTGACCCTTTCATCACCATCATCAGTGTCTAGATGGTCAAAGCACTGACATACAGGGCTAGCCCATTGCCTCTCCTTCCTTGCCTATCCCTTGTGAAGCATGTATAGCTATCCACTGCAGCATTCCTGTTGTGCAAGTCATCCCAGCATCTTTCCATGACTGCAACTCTATCGCAGTTTTGCAGCTACGCATCGGCTTCCAACTCCTCTTTGCTGCTCATGCTGCGTGCATTGATGTAGGTGCACTTCAGCTGGGCTATTGATCCAGCCACCCTCTGTGACTGTTCACAGGTACTTCTGTGGTTTCTAAGAGCAGTATCTATACTGTACAGACATTGTGTATATGTAAATATATAGAGAGAGGGAGAAAGGAAATCAATCCATAACAATTGCAACCACGACATTACAATCAGAAACATAAAATGGTTTGGGTTGGAAGGAGCTTTAAAGATCGTCTAGTTCAAATCCCCCCGCCATGGGCAGGGACAGTTCCCAATAGACCAGGCTGCTCAATGCCCTGTACAGCTTGGCCTTTAGCACTGCCAGGGATGGGACATCCACAACTGCTTTAGGCAACCTGTTCCAGTACCTCACCACACTGACAGTAAAGAATTTCTTCTGTATATGTAACCTTAATTTCCCCTTCTCTTAGTTTGAACCCATTCATTTTTGAATCCATTACGCCTCATCCTATCAGTACAATTCTTGACAGAGTCCCTCTCCAGTAGGCCCCTTCAGATACTGGAAGGCTGATATGAGATCTCCGTACAACATTCTCTTCTCCAGGCTGAACAGCTTTCTCAGGCTTTCTCAGCCTGTCTTCATAGCAGAGATACTCTAGTTCCCTTATAAACGTCATGGCTCTCCTCTGGACTTGCTCCAACAATTCCATGTCCTTTTCATCAAAATAACGTGATGAGTGGTAGCCTTCTCCTATTACAATATAATGCATGATTCTTTAGAAAGCATTATCAAACACTATAATAAACCAGAATATTGATCAACACACTTCCATGTTTAATATAAGCTGTGTTATGTTGCTTGCCTCCCATAATCTTAAGCCTTTATTTCATATGGGGATGCTTTTCTACTGTGTAATTTGTTTGGGTCCAGCAGTGTCCATGCTGTTCTGCAGACATTGTTCCAGTGCTCCCTCCAGTGCTCTTGCCTGATGATGTCTTCATAAACTGTGGCAAGATGAACTACATGAAATATGAAAAAAATGCTAGCAATGTCATCACTACAAAGCAGGATTTGAGGATATCCAACTTACAAGTGCCAAAATTCCTCTGAACCTGCCAGTTTTATGATTTGCCACCAGTTTCTGCATTGCTGTGCACCATCACTTCCAGCATTACTGCCTCGGTGCTTCTCCTCCTCATCATCCCCCAGAGAAAGGAAGGAATGATGTCTGTGACTGCTCCATCTTATCTGCCCCTGAGGAAGGGGCACACAGAAGGGGCACAGTTGCTTTGCTGACCCTGGAGAACATGGAAAACAACTCCATCATATTTCAGCTATTTCTGGATGCCTTCTGGCTCCCTTGAAGGAAATTCACTTTCAAAAACAGGAGTGCTGGGCACCTTGGCTTTCAGCAAACAATTCTAACCTGTTGTAAACCAAACAGCCAGTGTTGGCACTGAGGTAGCCTGGGGCAGCCTGAGCTTTCAGAAGAGGCAGTGTCTGTTTCTGTGGTATTGGTGGCTCCCTCAGCCATATCTCAGCACCCTGGGCAGTTTGGGTAAACTCTTAAGGCAGATCTGTCAGGGTGTCCTTCCTCACCAGAGCCCTGAGTGCTTCCTCTGCCCTTGTTGTAGGCCAGTCTCCTCCAGTGCTGTCTTCTGTTTATTGTTTTGATTATTTTTAGTGCCTGCAAACACATTTCTGCAATGGCTATCAGCAAGGATCTTACATTACATACACAGATCATACATACAGAAGCTTTAAGGCTTCTGCAAGTGATTTTGTTATCATTTCCCCAATTTTGCTGTCCATTTCTCTTTTTGGTTCTTTTCGTACATCTGTCTACATCAGTTTGAAGAGTCAGCTTAAGTATTGCAAAAACTGAGCAAGATAACTAGTTTTCTTAAATAATTTCCTGGGTAAATTATGCAATGTTACACTGAATGCTATATTAACCATGAACAGGTGGGGCTTTATCCTCATTCTTGAAAGGAGAGTTAGCACTTTGGAAAAGAAACATTGCTGCAAAACTTTAGGACTGTAAATAAACTACCCAGATTTAAGATGAATACAGTGGAACCCTGATTTTGACAACTAAATTGAAGTAACTTGCTCTAAGTTTTATTTTAGAAGACAAGGGGAAAAAAAGGAATTGTGAATTCACCAATCTGATTACAAGCCAACTGACAACCAAGCTCAAAGATGAAAGACTAAGGCAATTAAGGATTCCTGTTTTATATTAAATTACATTCTTCACTCACAGCAGCAATACATGTTTTCTCTTACCAATTGGTCCTCCCCTAACATGTGATGCAGTAGGAAGTACTTTTTTGCTTTTCAGTTACTTTGTGTTTCACAGGAGGTAAAAGAGATTTTTGTGCAACTTCTGTGGGGAACCAAACTTTTAAAATCAGTAAACCTGTGACTCCTTATGCCTCTAAAAACCAAACTATATTCTGAAGTTCTAAACTGCTGTGCATTTACTCCCATCTTTTAAAGGGAAATATTGCTGCCTTTTGCTTCCCACATTTCACAGGTTTAGGGAAAAAAAAAAAAAGCAGCAAAAGCACGCTCTGTGTTTCTATTAGTGTTTAGCTAAAGCTACAGTTTCACTTTGTACAGAATTGAAACTCCTGTGCTCTTAGATGAGTGACAGCAAGTTCCTAATATAAAAAAGTGATTAGCCTTATTCCAAAAGAAAATGCTGAGTGTCTGTCCAACTATTAAAATATCTGAAGTTTGTGGGTTTAGAATGCAAGGGTGCTCTCCAAAGGCACTGTGCACCTGCCAAAAATTACAGGTTTGGGTGACTGGACACTGATTTAGAAAACCTGCTTGCAACCAAAACAAGTAGACATTAAGCATCTCATGCTCTGATGTCATACCAGGGACAGGGCTAGGTATTTGAAGAAATCAGCATGCACAGTCCAACTTGTGTCAAGTCATTCTCTTCTTTCATAATTAGTTCAGCACATTATCTTTGCTATAGGATCAATAATTATAAATGAGTGGAAGCTAATTTTCCTTTGTTGTGACATACACAAAGTGAAATATCCAGAGTGGAATAGCTAGTGAGTGTTTGCTAGTGTAGAGTGAAGGTTTTTCCAACCAGAAATGTCTTGAATGGCCTTTCAACACACAGCAGGATTTTAGTAAGATTTCTACATTAGTTATGGTAGCAGCCAATGAAAATCTCACTGCATTTTGCATGAAAAGCAAAATCCAGTTATCAAAGAGCAGAAGAATCATACTGCATTGCAGTACTTCCAGTATTCAGGCACAAAGGTGACAAATATAGTCCTGAATTAATACAGTTGGGAATTAAGGCCTTTTCTAGGCCTTGATTGAAATGGCAATGATGCTGTACAACTTCCTTGTTTTCCTGTTTATTGTCTATATGACTTAGACACTAAACACAGGGAATTTGAAAGTATGATTACAAATTCTTTCCCTGTTCATCCTTCAGGTTCCAGTCACCTGAAATTAATTTCTCAGCTCTACCATAGTCAGAGAAATTATGAATTGCAATTTAAAATGTAAAGAAAAAAAATGTAGATAAGGAAGACATGAAAAAACCCCACAATCTCCACCAAATAAACATCCTAAAAATTGAACCAGTCTGTTCTGCTAAGCACGGAGGCTCCTAATTATGAAACTGTCAGAAATACACCATGTTCTGTGAAATTCTGGATTGTCACCAGTTTAAATCTACCCATGTAACTTTAAGCTTTGGCCCTTCTACACTCTCCCACACAGTTTTGACCTTGCTGTATGCCATTTCCTGTGCCCTTGCCACTATCTTTTTTATCCGCATTGGGTTTGTTTCCCTTCCCTAAAGTCCCGTTCACTTAATAGACATTTCTTCCATAGAGTATTCAACTTAAAACCATCCCAGTTCCTGAAGCTATTTGCATCAGGAGTGAATGCCAAGTAACAATAATTATAAAAATTACTAAACTTCCAAAACTGAACTATTGTTAACATCAATTATGAACTTCTGTCTCTCTTTTCATGCAGCTTACACTAAAAAGAGGGGGTGGGGCAAAGGAGGAACTTGAGCTTCTGCAAATCTTAGTTTAGTCTGAAGTGACTGATTACACTTCTGTAACACATTTTTCTCCTTGCTGATTGATCTTAAAATTTGTGGCCAAATTTTCACAACTGTCCTTTAGAATTCCCCATGGCCTGGATGCTTACCTTTTTGGAGCAAGTCTTATAGTTTTTTATGGTGTGACACTATGTCTAGATAAAAAAGAGTTTGAAATGGTAACTGTGTTCAAAAGTAGCATAGAAGAGAGCAAATTGCAGCTTATGAGAATAAAAGCACGTGGATGTATGAGTAATGTAAGAATTTGTTTAAAGGGGGAAAAATAAGAGTACTCAGTTATTTCTATGGGGTGGAGCAGTAAATGAGGTGCTGTTGTTTTAAGTACAAATGTTTGAGGAAGTAAGTTGCAGAAGTTGTTTCACATTCAATTATTTCTCAAGTTGCAATCGAGGTGAAAAGAAGTGATAGAGTAGTGATTTCTGCTGTTGTCTTGAGTGAGTTATGTTATGTTACGTTCTCCTCTGCACCTCAGCTGAACCACTGGAAACCACTTTTATGCTGTTTTCTCCTGCTCCAGCTAACAGTCTCTTGCAGCATCTAATCTGCCAGACCTGGAAGGACACAGAAAATGGTATGTTAAACTTTCATTTTAAATTTGCTCTTAGATGACTTTGACTGGAACTGTTTTGGAAGACTTTCAAGAATATATTCTGCTTTTCTGTTTTCTAAATGGTCCAGTTTATTGTTATGGTTAGAAGCTGCAGAGCATGATGACTGCAAAGGAAAGCATTAATTTGCACTAATACTTAATGTACAGCAGTGCTACAGAACAAGTAACGAATGTCTTATCTAAATGCTCCAAGTTCTTAGGTGTTTATTTTTCTCTACCCTTTCCTCCTGTCACAACTTAAAATACATGTGGAACTGCTACAGAAGAACTTCCTTCAGAAACACATAGCTGTACTGTTGCTGAATATTTGAAGAACCCCCTAAATCATTAGGGGTTTGTGCACATAGCAGTTAAGATCAGTTGATTAGTTCTTTTGAACTTCTCATTAAGCCAAGTGTAGATCACAGAGAAAAGAACAGCTTGCATACTCTAGCTGTACTTTTTAACAAGCCTCTCATTGCAAAGACATTGCACAAGACAGCACTGCTTCTTGCTCTTATTTAGGTCTTTTTGTTTGTTCTGGTACTGTAATGGATGCAATTTTTTACACATGCAAATAGCCAGACACAGCACCAGAACATAGTTCTTCACAGTTAAACAACTAATGCATTACAAAGATTATGAGGAGAGGGAAGAATATATTAAGAAATTAAGTGCAGAGATGATAGGTGCTAGGCTGGCTCTGCAAAAACACTTAGGTCCCTAAAAATACTGAAATACTTGAGAGTTCAAAACCTGAGCATTGTAAAAGACTCAAGAGCTCTTTTTTTGACTTCTTAAGAAACCTAGAAGCATATTCGTGAAGACTTTCAAGACCCAGATTCACTGCACCTAATTCCAGGCACCAAAATGTAGAGCATTAATCTCTGCTTGGCGTGTACTCAGGCAGATCTCCCTCCATCTTCAAACCGAGCAGTTCCTGCTTCTAGGCCTCTCTCTCTCTCTCTCTCTCTTTTTCTCTCTCTCTCTTCTCTCTCTCTCTTGAATTTCAGTGCTGCTAAGGCTGATGATAGTAAATTGAGGAACTTGGACAAGCACCTGAAATTAAGGGCCTGTGTGCAGTGACTGAGTACAAGTTCATGTAGAAAGGTTGTGTTTTCAATCTAGACTGCAATCACACCTTGCCCATGTCTGGCTCTAGTGCTTCAACAGAGTTGTTTAATCTGGTTTATCAAATCTTTAAAGCTTGAACCTAATTACCTTTCCCTTCTTTCATTTGAAGGTAGAAAGGCTGCTGGAGTTTGATGTGCAGCAGTTGTCAGTATTTGCTTCAGTGACTACAGATTCTGTGTCCATGGCTGGTGACGGACACCACTTCATGGTCTGCTGTGGAGTGCGTCGACAGATAAAGGTAAAAGGCACCCGTGTGATGGCAGAGTGACGTGTCCTGCAGTGCAGAGAGTCTCAGTGGTTTCCCTGTCAGCTCTCTGCTGTTCTCCACTGGGTAACCAGACTGGCCCTGGGGTCCATCTGTCTGCTAACGCAAGAAGTGGAGGCAGGCAGTTGCTGGGACATCACAGGCCTTTTGGTTAGCATAGGCACTCTTTGGTTTTCCACTATTCTCCTAATGTCCTTTACATGTATAATATGCTGTGTCCCCTGGGAAAGAAGGAAAGAAAGCAAAATTTTTTCAAGAATATATCCAGATTTTTCTTTGGCAATGTCCCTTGTCACTCTAAGAAAGACTTCCAATTTTCCATGTAATTAAATAGCAATAGCAGAGCCCGTCCTTCTCCTTCCCACATCCCTGACCACATTAGTGGAGAAAAAAGGGTTCTACTGAAAAGCTCAGGCAGTGAGAGGAAATTAATGCCTTTTATCTTTTCCAAATTCACTTCCCCCTTACTCTGATTATTCTTATTAATCATTTTAATCCAAGTACTTTTCTACACCAGGAGATCAGAAAACTTAATCCTCCTCTGAAGTGGATTGGCTACTGTAATGAAAACACTGGTGAACTCTCTTACCCAGGGACCCCTGTCTGGGTGATTTTCCAAAGTGAATTCCAATAAGCCAAATGATGGTTAATTTGATACCTAGCAAATGAAAACACAAGAGTTGGAGATAATGAAATATGAATGCACAGTCATGGCCTGGTAAGTCCATATGAGCCTTCCCTGAATAACTGTATGAATGACAGCCAAGGCTACCAGCTGTGGTATTTAGCTACCTTGCCTTTTCCCAGAGGATCTGCGGAAAAGAAGAAAGCACCGTAGTACTTACAGGGAGTGGGCAGGGAAATTGTGGTAGCATTGTAGCCCATGCCACCGTATCAGGTTACACTGAATTCAAGGTCTGCAGTGGACTTTTACATTTTTCTTTCTATACTGAAGCTCTGTAATTCCAAAGATGACTGAAGAAATTACCAAAGTGACGCCATTTGGATGTTGAGTCAAGATAGCAGAAGTGCAGTGCTGTGTGAGACCTGATCTGGCTTCCCTCACATTTCCTGCCCTGCAGGTCACTAGAGCACTCTTCCTGATACGTGGATGCAGAGGTAGATTCAGCGAAGTTCTCTAAGGTAACACAGAAACACAAAGTTGCACAGGGGACTCAGTGCTTGAAGTAAACAGGGCATGCCACAGAAAGCCTCACTTCACCTCCAGGTCCATTTCACCTGCAAGGCACATCTTTGGCAGCACTCAGCAGGGTTTATACAGACTGCTTGGCAGGTCTCTGTATGTTCTTGTGTCCCAGCTAAAGAGATAAAAACATTTCCATGTATCTTGAACATTTTACCTAATCATCCGATTTTTGCCTTCTTAATTGGGTTGTGACGTTTAATCAAAATTACACCACACATAACTAATCCTGGTTGTTTAAGAGACCTCTATGTGCAATGCAAGCCTCCACCATGGAGTTTTCAAGGGAGAAATGAGGCTGTTGATTTTTCGTGGGGTGTCTTGTCTTTAAAACTCCTGACCAGCACCAGACACAAGCAGTTAAGGTGCTGGCAAGGCAGAGAGATGGTCATGGCCCCTCTGCCTGTGCCACACAAGCCAAGGCTGGCAGCCTGCCAGCCAGGGTTTCCTTGTCACTGCCTGCTGCTGAGGAAGTAACCAGTAAGTTGTGAAATATTAAAAGCTCTTTCCATAATACACACAAATCTATGAAGTTGGCAAGACCACAAAGACTCGACAGACAGAGAGAGTGTTTTGGAAGCTTCTTGACATGCCTGTGGGATTTTGGCTACGGTTATTTAGTCTGAATACTAATCTTTACGGAACATGCCCAATTTTAAACCTGTCTTTGATTTTCATGTTCACCCCAAGACACCACCTCACATCAATACATTGGTTTTTTGTCCCTCTTCCCTTATTGGACAATGAAAAAGCAAACTGGTATTTAACTTTATGGAAATAAAGCCATTGACTGGCTTAGGTCAATTCTACATACATCCATCCTGACACTTACTAGGGGAAAAATACTTATGATAATGTTAAATTTGAATTATGAACTCAGTCACATGTTAGTGCAGTTTTGAAAGTTTACACAAGCTTTTAAGTGAAAATAGATTTTATCCATCCGGCTTACACTTTGAAAAAGTAACTGTGCTCATCTACGCTATTATGCAATGGCAATCTGCTGGATGTTTAACACCTCTTATTTCCTCTTAAAAGAAGAGCATTCACAGAGACATAGACTTTAATCACCCCTTGTCACTTTTTCAGGAGATATTTTTTTAATAATTCATTTTTAGAGAGTGATATTTAACACTAGCATCCTTGGTGATAAAAAAATCTTTTAAAAAAATTGAGGAAATACCAACATATGGCTTCCCAAAACTTATAATCTTACTTGCACATCCATTCGTGGTCAGTGTGAGACCAAGACC
>VZRO01001163.1:779349-1051690 GCA_013397915.1 Daphoenositta chrysoptera | reverse complement strand
GCTGGACTGACAGTCTCACAGAGGCAGACCTAAAGACAGTCAGAATTTACCCATGAGATTTTACCGAGAATTTTGCAGCTTCAGTGAATCCCACGGATAAGGCCAAGAAGATAATCAATGAGAGAAGATATTCTGGACACAAGGAGAAGATGTTCTTGTTATGGGACATTAAGTGTGTACAAGGATGGATTCGTGGATAATATGTAACAACTATACTTTTGCTTATATAGCTAATTATTTACTGCTTGAATGATCATTGTTTGTTAGACAGCCTTGCCATTGTTTGCTAAGCAGCCAATCATAGCAAGACACAGTAATTGTAAAAAAGGTATAAGAATAACAGCAGAGAAAAAAATAAAAATCTTCATCTTCTCCTTGACTTTGGATTAGTAGTGTCGCACTGTCCGTCTCGACTACAGCAACAGCAGCTCTCCACTTAGAGCAAAAGCTGCTGAAGCCACTGTCTGCAGGATGTGCCTTAGCTAACCCGTGCCCTTCAAAGCCTCAGAGTCGGCACTGCCAAGACATGCAATCCTCCCAGACAGCTTTTCTAACTTGTACCACTCCTTCTATAAATACAGCAGTTGCAAAGCAGGTGTACTAAACCAGATACGTAGCAGCATAATGTTTTTAGCCCAAGTCTTTACTGACACTTTTCCTTCCTGGTAGACAAAATACAGCAGGTGGTCTAATAGGGGAATTTAGCCATACTGGCAAAGGGGAATTTCAGACTGCCATTTTAATACCTCAGCTGTACAAAGATTGTGAGCTAAATTATCCAGCTACAGTGAATCATGTTGAAGGAAAGGTGTACCTTTAGCAGACTAACCCAAATACCAGTGCTTATGCAACACTTAAGTCACACTTAAGCCCTATCTGGAAATCTTCCTGTGGTACACAAGTCCTGTAGCGAAACAAGAACTCAGGAACAGGAATGAAACATCTCACGCACACAGGAGAAGAAACAGCTGTTTTTAGATGATACTGAGAACACTACAAATAAGCAGAGAACACTGAGCAGAAAAAGCAACAGAATAGGAAATACCAAAAGTAAAAAAAAAATCCCAAACCTAAATCCAAAAAGGAACTATAAAAATAAAATTAAAAATAGAAATGGATAAAAACTAAAAAACAAACACTTTGATATCTTCAACAGCACCCTGATCCAACACAATTAAAGAAATAGTATGAACAAAGATCAATACAAACAGCTGACAGTTGGTTTAGTGACAGAGTCTAGCTATTTATTTTGCATCTTTTTTGGCTAATAATGAATAAACAGTTCCTGTTGTACCCATATAACTCTATAACCCCATCAGCATCCCCTTATCTTTAAAAGCATGAAACCGAATTTTAGCCCATTCAGCTATCAAAGTCACCACCAACTAAAGCTGACACTGTAATCACAGGGTTTTTTATTAATATCATTCTGAAATATTTGACATGGAGTTAGGGTCTCCTGGTCTTAGCTGTAGAGTAACCTGCAAAAACAAAACTATGTGTGGCTGAGCATGTGTCCACTTGAAAAAGAAGTTGAGATTAAATACTTCCTCCTGAAGAGCATAGAGATGACTCGTGTTTACTCCGTGTTGCCATCTTGTAGATAAAAACTTGCTTTTCTTCTAAGATGCCTGGAAGAAAACAAATACATCCAGTTAAAAAATGCATTTTGCTCTCCATTTTTCTATTACATGGTCAGACTGACTACAGAGGCATTCTCAAAATGATTACTCATAGTAATTTCCTAATACTCATAAAAATTTAGGTTTTGCAACCTGAACCTACTTAGCTGTGGTTTCAGCAAAAAAGTATTTTTCCATCTTTTTAAAATTATTGTTATTATTATTTTGGCTCTTCCTTCTAGAGATCAGAGGTGTTCTGTTCTGAAAAAACAGAACACTGCTAATATACTGAAAATCAACTAATGAAAGTGACTCAACATCAGTCACCTTGATACAAGACAATACTGCCAGTAGCAAACATATTTGATAAAGCTGTGAAGATTCATTCTGGAAAAGAAAATAAATATTTTAATATATGCACCATTCTTAGTGATGAAGGAAAAGAAAATATTTCAAAGAGCTAAATGACTTCCCTAAAAAGTGGCATTATATTCCTGTCCCATTGCAATAAATATTTTCACTGCTAATCATAGTGAAATGCATTCCTCTGTTTGAATTAGGTTTTGTTAGCCATCAGTTTTTCAGAAATTCATATGCGAAAAGTAGTTTCTAAAGATAGGAAAAAATGTTCTGGCAAGGTGTTCCATTAGCCATACACCCTACGGTATACTGTACCATGGCATCGCCCCCAATTTATATGGTGTTTGAACTACCCAGTGGCATCGCGTAGCAGTACAATATTGAGAATGATTCCAAACCTACCGATACCAAATATTTTGCTTTCTGTACTACGCTTTCATACGGTCCGACCGCATGCAAGTTTGTATTCCTCTGAGTCGGTGCCAGCTTAGCCCCATTTACCAGAAAGTAACTTTCTGAGTCTGTCACGGGTGTTACAGAAACTTCCCAGTCTGACCACTCACAAAACTCTGACAGTCACACACCCAGGGCCAAAGGCTTTCGCTGCGGGAAGAGCAGGCCCTTCAGGCGGGCGGCTCCAGCGAGCTGAGGGGCGCCTCGCTTGACACATCTCTCCGCGCCCCCCCTCACAGTCAGACCAGGTTTCCTTACCGCTCCGACCTCAGTGTCCCATAGCAGAGTCTCAGGTATCTCCTTCCATAAAGCAATTTATTCCTGTGCAGTAACGCAGAAACAGCTCGAGCTGGTGCCTCTGAGGAGGGCACCTACGTAAAGAACCCCTGGTCTTCCGCCCGAGTCTTCCATGCCCAACGACTTCGCCGGCGTTACCGCTCCTCATCTCCTCTGTTATCCAAAAAGTCGGCAATTCCAGGCTCCTGCTGTGTCTCTCAGAGTCTATTCACCTGATTAGGTCACCCGTCTTCGCGCCATTTGATATCCCGAAGGTTGGCAGTTCATGGCTTCTTTTGTCTCGGACTCCCACCCAAAGCTCAACCTGCATCTCAATCGGCAGCTTGCGATCCCAGCTGCTTGGACCAGACGTATTCCTCAGCATCTGGTCGGGCACGTAACGAGATGATGTCTGAAGCCCTGCTCCCTCCCCTTTCCTCCTGTATTAATCTTTGCTGTCTGTTCTTCACACCAACTCACCCGAGCCTGACAGCAGCACCCACACTACATTAACTGCCCTGGGACATAAGTTCCATGGGCGAACTGCCCGCCTCCCGCGGCCGCGCCTGCGCGGGCCCGCCGGCCGCTGCGCGCCCGCGCATGCGCGTGGCTGGCCGTGCGCAGGGCGTTGGGTCGGGGCAGCCGGCGGCAGCGGGCGCTGTCTCACCCCGGGGCTCCCGCCGCGCCCGAGCTTCGCTCCGCAGCAGCCGCATCGAGCCGAGGTCGCTGCCGGGAGCTCCCCTCCCCTGTCCCTGCTTGAGGCACGACACAGCCCTCCGGGTGCTTCCCGCCGTCGCTCTCCTTAGACGGGACTGTGCCTGCGTCCCTGTCGCGGGATGAAGAGGATCTTTGGGTTCGGGAGGAAGAGGAAGGGGCAACCGCCGCCCGGCAGCGCCTCCTTTCCCTGCCCCGCCGGTGCCTACGAGCTTCGGCAGAAGGACCTGGGCAAGCTACACCGCGCGGCCGCCAGCGGCGACCTGGCCCAGGTGCGGCAGGGACTGAGGAAATACGGCATCGACGGTCGGGACAAGGCGGAGCGGTAAGGGCGGGAGCCGCGGGCCGGTCTCGGGAGCCCCAGGTGCAGCTGTAGCAGCCCCCGGGAGCTCCCCGGCGCAGGAGCGGACCGGCAGTGTCGCTGTGAGGAGCAGGAGGGCGGGCGCCGCAGCCGAGCGCAGCCCTTGGCTGGCTGTGGGAAGCAGGCTTGTGCTGCCAAAAACCCCTTGAATTCGGCCAACTGTCGCCTTACCGTTTTTGACCCGGCCTCCTCAGTGCCCTCATTCCCGGAGTCGTCCTTGCCCGGGGGCGCAGGAGTGGAAGCGAGCTCTTAGCCTGGCAAACGGGAGTTGCGAGTGGAGCCTCAGTGCCATTCTCCAGCCAGGGTTTGAAATCTGAGTGTATGGCACCTATCTCTGTGCACCTCTGAGAGCTCAGCGTGCAGGTTCAGTAGTTGAGGCCGAAGGATGCGCTGCCTTCAGCTGGGAGCAACTTAAAGAAAGGTGGGCACTGCAGTTAGGAAGGATTTATAACGCAAAAGAAACAAGTTGTTTATTGATGTTGCATGCACAGTTGCCTTTTGTGAGTGTGGTGTGGCAGCCTAAGCCACAGTGTGGTTTTAGGTAGCAGTTAGTTTTGCTCTGAGGCTCTGGTACAGATCATCAGTACCTTGGACTGGACGATCTGGTCAGTGATTTGCAGGAGAAACTGTTGCTTCTGACAGGTGCTATTGTATGGGGTTTTGAGTCAAGCACAGCAAGCCCTTGAACAGTTCTGCCTTAAGGAGAAGCCCTGGGCTGCAGCATAATTCCTAGTGATCAATCACAAACATCAGGGAATCACCTTTTCTGCAAAGGCTCTGAGTCAAATCCTTTGTGATATTCTGAAGAGCTGCTGGTTTTAGCAGAGCAGCTCAGCTTCCTAGGCTGGCTGTTCGGAAGGCTGGACTTGTTGCGGCAATAAAACTCATCTAGTTTTATTGCCCTAAAAACATCTAGATTTGTAGGAGAAGCAAGGAAGAGCACAGTAAGCATCACTGTAGTATTTAGGATTATGTGCCTGAGTGTTGGCAATTAGTATTTGATTATGCAGCTGGAGATGGAGGATGCAGTTTAAGGTGAATTGACTGCATTTTGTGCCTGCTCCATTTGCCTGAGTTAAGGTGCCCAATGGCCATTTTGGAAACAGTCGTCAGATCTTAGCAGGCCTGGTATATAATTTGGCTAATTTTTGTATTTTAATGTGTTGTCTAGAAGTCTTTGTTTCCTCTAGCAAGGTCTCCTTCTGTGTCAAGCTATTATCAGTGTTATAACTGTGGAAATAAAGTAGCACACTGTAAAAAACAAAACCCAAAACAAATTTTACAAGAGACAAGGCAGTGTAAGTTCTAGAGCATTGCAGTGATTTTGGCATAACAGTGCTCAGTGCTGGAAAGCTTACCTGACAGGGATCCTGTGGACAGAGTGCCTGCTTGCTGCAGCTGGTGTATGCTATACCAGCCCTGAGGGTTACAGGGCTACCTATGCCCTCTTAGAGATTGTGGGTGTGATGTGTGGATTGACTGACCGTCAGATGCCATTGTGTTTCAGAGTTTCATCATGTCCTCCAGGGACTGAAAGACATGACTGGAAGTAGAAATGAAGGATAGGAAACCTATGAAGCAAAGGCTGAAATGTGTGTGTTGTTCATATGAATGTCCCAGTTCTGCTTCTTGGGATTTCCAAAATGAAAATGCTACACCAGGGATGTGGCAAGTCTCACACCTACAGGCTCCTTCCATAAAGTGGGTCCTGTAGCCCATAAGAGATAAGGAGACCTCCAAAAATGTGTATGGAACAGCATCAGTCAGGAGAGGGAAAGCTTTTCAGACATGGTCTAGGGAAGCCTTCAGCTTTGCTGGAAAAGGTAGACAAAACTTGGCACAGTTGAAAGCACGTGTAGGCATGATACCAGCTAGTCATGAATCTTGGGTCAAAGCTAATCACTAAGAGATTTACCTGGTCAGCTGCTTGTCAGAGGTAGAGCTTTACATTGCTTAGCTTGTAGCTGCTGGGTTGTTGGCTAAGTGCCTTTGAAAGTGTGTGCCGTCAACTTGCTGTTCCCCTGAGGCCTCCAGGTTGGGTTGTTTTGCAGCTACTCAGACATCAGCAGGTCTCTTCCACCCCATGGGTGATCAGTGTACAACTGCAGCAGCAGCAGGAGGAGCAGAGTCTGAGCAGGGTCCCTAGGACTGTTGGCAGAACAGCTTTGGTGTTATTGGAGGTCTCTTGTGGGGACAGGCAACTGTGAACACTCTGATGTTCTCTGCCGACCTGTTCCCTGAAGTGGATCTTCTGTGGAGCTCAGCAGGCCTTGCTCCAAGCCGAGCCAGCTCCTTTGCACTGGGCAAATTGAGAGGATTGGCTGAGGGGTGGCAGTGATGAACCCATAGTCAGTGACTTCAGGTTTGTCACATTTCCTAGTGCTTGTTAATAACAGCTTTTAGATGGTCATTGACTCCTTCATAACCAGTCCTGGTTAGCTTTCACACAATCTCAGTCAGTTATTTCTTCAGAAATAGGAGGTCTTCCTTGATGTTTCAGTCTCTTCCCTATCTGTAGTAAGACATCACAAGTTCTTTGAAGTCTTGTGTGTTTTTTTGTCGTGATCCTGGAGTCTGTGGAGGGGGCCCCATCAGCTGCCATGTAACAAGGAGTTACCTGCGTTACAAATTGCTGAGTTCCTGCATCATGTGCCACATTTGTGTACCTTCCCCTCTCTGTTCCCACCCAGCCAGGGAGCTGTTGTACCTTGGCCTCTCAGCAAGGTCCTGAAATATTTTGAAGGTTAGCTGAGCTTCTCTAAATATAGAGGACCTACGTAGAGTGATATGGTTCAAAACTAGTGCTGGCGTTCCCCTCCCCTCGGTTCTTGGGGAACTGCAGAATTCTTACTGCGCCACCTTCAAGGGAGGAGACACATGCAAAGACTTCTTCGGTTATTGTGTCTTTGTGTACAAGTAAACTGGTTAATTGACATCAGACCCAAGATGTTCTGTGGTTTGATGGACCCTTTTCTTTCTGGCAAGGCTTTAAATTGAACAAAAAAAGTTCAGTTTTCCTGTGCTGGTTATATATTGTGGAAACACAGTATTGCCTTCTTGGAGAGGACTTCCTTTGTAGTAGGCTTTTTATGACTGTGATAGTTTAACACTATGGGAAAGTGAAAAAACTACTTTCCTGTAGTCAGGATAACAATGTTCTGCTCTCTGGTTTGCTACATGTTATTAGAGGCACTTTAGTGCAAGTGTGTTCTTGGTTTTGCTTCAGTAGTAAAAAAGCTAGAGAAAAAGTAGAAATTCTCAAAGTGCAGGGAAACTCTAATATTCCTGCGATGAAACCCATCTCCTACATCTCCAATACACTTCATGAATGATCAAAGAAAAACTTAGAAGTTTACTTGCCATAGTCCTCAGATTCCCTAGCTCTGGTCTCTGTTGCTGTGCCATGTGTGTAGTCCCACTGAGGGCAATATCCAAAGCCTGGGCACAGGAATCTCTGCAGATTCAGGTCTACGGTGAAGGAAATATCCCTTTACTAAGCAGATGCTGTGGAGGGTTTTTGCTAGCAAGTCTCAAGCATTTGGTGTGCAGCTAGTGGTACTCGGAACGAGTTCTTAAGCGTGCGATTTGCAAAGTGAAACTTGTGGTCATATCTGTTGGTCAAAAAAGCCTGAAATTATCCCTGTCTGTGCTAATTCAATTTATTTAATTTTTAGGACAGCTCTGCATCTTGCTTGTGCAAATGGCCATGTGGATGTAGTTACGTACCTAGTAGAAAACAAATGTAAGCTAAATCTTTTTGACAATGATAACAGATCACCACTGATGAAGGTACGTGGACTATGGTATGTTCTTGCAAGTGAGGCGTACTGATTTTGAACTAAATGATGTATTTTTCAGTATTCTTTATGTAGACCTTTGTAAAAACATGCACATTGTGATTGGTGTGGAATGGGCATACGTTAGCTAATCTTGGAAGGCGCTTTTAATTCCCAGTATTGGGAAGCTGGAGGAATTGCAACAAAGTGAAATGTAAATGCTGGAAGTTTTTTGTGTTTTGTTTCCAGGCAGTACAGTGCCAGCAAGAACAATGTGTGGCTATTCTGCTAGAGCATGGTGCTGACCCAAATCTGGCAGACACTGATGGCAACACTGCCCTTCACCTGGCTGTCCTGTCTAGTAATACCACTGTAGCAGAGCTGTTACTTGAGCATAATGCCAATATTGATGCCCAAAATAAGGTACATTTTTATATTTGTTAATGAAGTGCTTTCCAAAAGTTGCATTTATATTTTTTATATTTTTCTTGAAGTTTGGTTTGGGTTTTTTTTTTTACTTAGATTTTTAACTTTTTACTTTGATTTTTAACTGCCCTTTCAGGAGGGATATACCCCTCTTATTCTTGCTGTCTCCGAACATCATGAAGAAGTAATGGAGTTTCTCCTTAAAAAAGGAGCTGACGTGCATGCTCGAGATCAATGTGAAAGGTGAGGGGCTGTCAAAACTTACATTGGTCTCTTTAATATTCTTTGGGTTGGCTTGAGAGAGGCATGAGAATGAGGTCTGAAAAGATACAGAACAAGGAGCCACACAGAGGCAGTTACTTCTGTGTGACTTGTGAAAGACAGTCATGCCTCTTGGCTTGCTGTCATATCTTGGTCGATGCATTCCACATTGAGGATTGCAAAATGTTATTGTCTGTGATGGCCTTTCTGGCAGGAAGCCTGCCACTAGCTCAGCAGCATTCCCTCAAATTGAAAGGCCATCTCCTGCACAGTAGTAGAGTTTGTAAGTGTTGTCTGTGTGGAAGCTTTGTCTTAAGATTAAACATTAGATTGTTTTGAGACCCTCTCCCATTTTATTGCTTCTCTTAATGAAAAATGCTTTTTCTTTTTTTCATTTTAAAGTAATGAGGAGAATACTTTTTTGAGGGCAAACAGAAACAAAAATAATTAGGGTGACTGTGTAAAACAATCTTTTTCATATCATACTTCTTGGATCCTTCAGAACCCCACTTATGACTGCTGCTTCTGGTGGAGACCTTAATCTGATAAAAGTTCTTCTTCGGTATGGCGCTGATGTTTCCCATAAAGACACTAATGGATGGACAGCTGAGGATTATGCTGTTATTCATGGATATTCTAGGTAAATTTGAAACTGTATCATTAGAGTAAGTTGTCAGTTATCAGTGTGGTTTTGGATAATTTTTGATAACAGCACCAAGGTTTAATGGTGTGTTAAGACTTGTGTTGAAGGTGTGCTCAGTGATGTCTTCATAGAATCATTTAGATTGGAAAAGGCCACTAAGAATCAATCTCACGCTGCCAAGCCCACCACTAAACCACATCCCTAAGTGCCAGTCTGCAACATCTTTCAAACACCTCCAGGGCTGGTAACTCAACAGCTTCACTGGTCAGTCTGTTCTAATGCCTGACAACCCTTTTACTGAAGTAATTTTTCCTAGTATCCAATTTAACCTCCCCTAGCACAACTTCTGGCCATTTCCTCTTGTCTTCTGCTATGAGTCTTTCCAGTGTCTAGTGTTAACTTGGAAGTTGAGGAAAGTTTTTGCCCAGAGTTCTCTGTTAGATTTCAAGTTTTACTGCTAAGCTCACATTTGCTCAATATAAACTCTAAAATATGTCTGTATCCTACAGTTATCCAGAGGTGGAACTTGACAAGTACCAAGCAGGAGTTAATAACTTTGTAGGTTTGAATATGACATCTGTAGAGTGAACATGACTCTACTGAATTTTGAAGTGTGTAATAGTCATGCAGTAAGTGCATATGAGTATATGAATGTATATGGCTATAAATATGTGTAGGGTGGGCAAGAAGTGGCTGTCAACTCTTCTATTAAATGGTACATGCAAGTATGTGATTATTTTTTACCAAACGTATTTCCTCTCTTTCTCTATACAGTCTTAGTAAACAACTGGCAGAATATGCAGACTGGGAAAACACAGGAGAAGCTTCTACAGGTGGTGGTGCACGAGGCATCGCAGCACTTGGCACTCCGCACCGGGCAGCGGCTGCTGGCTTTACACTGGGTGCACCTGCTGTGGACAGGGGAGGTAAGGCCCTTAACCATGGAGTAGCTCACAAGGAGAATCACTGTGGCCTTTCCTTTAGTGGGTTGTGTTGGTAGTGCTTACTGTGTTCGCTGTTGGTTTTAGTGGAGACATCAGATGGAGTAGCACAAGCTTTGTGAATGTGCTTATTTGATGATAGTTGGAAGTGCTGCTTGTCAGGCTGTGAAGGCACTCGATTTGCATTCTGTGTTCACTTCTTGCGGTTGTTACTTTCTGTCAGACTGCCCCTCTATATGGGTTTTCCATGAGAGAGAGAGAAGGGGGATAGGGAAGGAACTCAACAGTGTTTTTATTTTTCAAGTGTGTACTTTTACCTAGAGATGGCCAGTCAGATTGTGAAAATCCAATTACAAAAGCAGTGGGTTCCACCTGAATAGTTGTTCCTCTTTCTGTAGTTGGGAAGCAACAGAGAAATGAGCAGAAAGGTATGTGTCTTGTTGATTTTCATGGAGTTTGTGTTTTCATTTTAGTATTAATAGTTTCATCTGCCCTAAGGTCCTTTTTGCATGTCCTGTTTCTCAAAATCAGTTATAACTGTTGCCATGTAGGTGCTGTAGAGACATACTTACCACATACTATATTGGAAAAGTAACTTTGCTGGCAATAACATTGCAGTGTCTGTGTATACTGTATTGGCTCAAACGCAGTTTGACTTGCAATAAAAATAATGCTTTTCTTCCACTTTCAGTAATTTTTATGATTTTTTAAAAATAATTATTACCTTGTGAACCTGAAAAGCAATTAAATTGCCTTGTGATCAAGAAATTAACTCCTTCAGTGAGTTGTAAAAATCCACTCTATGCTTATGAGCTCTGAGTCCTAGAGGAATGTTAGAAAATGAATACCTTAGTATACATGAAATAGTTTGCCTTGTACTGTACAAGTGGGAGATTTTATTCTTTATGAGTTTTTAAGGTTGTTACATTGAAACTGTTGGCAAAAGGGCAGAAGACAGGGCTCAAACACAGTTCATTAGTCCTTTAAATACAGTTCCTTGCTCCATTTTTAAATATGTCAAGAAAAATGAACAAAATATGGGATATTTTTCCTCACGGACTTTTCCTAGATACAGGAATTTAATTTAGAGTTAGACTTTGTTCCTTTGACTTAGGAACACTTGATTTGATCTAGTCAGAGATTTGGAAAGTTTCTTCATAGATTGCAGGAATTTGGGGCTTTTTTGAAAGGTTTCGGTACAAGTAGTTTAATCAGGAAAATGTTACTTTTGCCCAAACAGTGCACACTGTTACTGTCTCTGAGAGATTAGTAGCATATAGGGAATATTCACCTGCAGTAATTCTGCAGTCTCTAGCTTGCACACAAAAAATACAGGTTCTGCATTGTGAGAGTCTTTGTGATACGCTGCAGTAACAGACTTTGAAGCCTCTGTTAGAGGAGAAGTTGGAATGATTTCAAGAGAACAGAGAAACCCATTTTGGAATTATTTTAATTTCTGTTGCTCTTCTATACAATTTTTCTGGGATTTTGTGTTGTCCTTGTTCCTTTTGCTGCTTTTGCACTTGCTGAATATTTTTCAAAATGCTCTCCTCTAATGAGCAATTCAGCCTACTGAAGAAGTGGGCTTTTGTTTATCTGAATATTTACTGTATAATGTATTGTACCTTTCATGTTCCTGAGTCCCTACAGAAACTGTTGGGTTTCCATCATAGAGCTCTTAGAAAAGAAATAAGTGCTTCAGTAATTTATATCTCCCAAGGTCAGTAAAAACTGTCCTGTACCATCTCTTAAGAAAACTGAGAAATGTAGAAGGGATGAGAAACCATCATGAGGTCCTTTCTTAACTCTTTATATGTATTTTTTTTTTGATACAAGTCATTTTGCCACATTCATTCCGTGTGGTAAAGTCAATATAAGCAGCACTTCATTCCGCTCTGAGACAAATGTTACATCATGAAGAAATCTGGTGCCAGTTAGCTGCAATAACAAAATGATTTGTTTCCTTAAAATACAAAATTTTACTAAGTGGGATGGGTAGAGCAAATGCATAGTGATTTATATTTTGAAGTTGTGTTCCACAACACACAGCCATGTACACACACAAACATCATATGCATGATACACCAGTCAATGCATCCATTTTGGTCCAGCTGTGGCCTGCTCTATAGCCTTGGGGGAACACGCTCCCCTCTTGTCGTGTCCGTGTTCTTGCTGGTGGCATAGCTTTTCGTATGTGAATGGTTCAGCATGGTCAAATCAATGTAAGCAGGACTCTTCAAACTGAGGTAGAAGTGGCCTATGTTTGCATCAGGCATCAACTGACAGAACTTTTAAGATGAGCTGGTTTAAGGCAACAAGTTCCTTTTTTAGCAAGGGATAACAAAAATTCTAACACTGTGACTTGAGATGAGTGAATGTAAATAACATAATTTCTCAAAGTTGCATGCTGGTCTGAGTACAGGGAGCCAAGATTTCATTGAAACTTCTGGATAGTCTCCAAAGTTTGGTTCTAGGCGCATATGGATTTTTGAGATGCTTAGAATAAGGAATTTTGTGTGCTGTATGTGTAAGGCACTCTGTAACCATGAAGGAATTTTGTTTGCATCTGTGGTAGACAAGGAGTAGTCAAGTTGAGGGAAATACAAAGCCATCAGGAGAGTATATTTCTGATAATCTGTTTCAGTATTTCAGAATATTGAAATATGGAAGTTTTACATGGAGCAAGTACAATAAGTTACTGTTTGACACTCTCCCTTGAGAGCAGAGTTCTGTAGATTGTGGTTGGGTTGTTTCTAGCACATCTAACTGTAGAATAGGCTGATAGTCACAGTATGTTCTCCCATTGCTGTAGCTGTTTTGATGTCCTGCTTATGTTTTCCAAGTTTCTGGAAATTCCAGTTTATTCTGATGTCATTGTTCCATCTGTCCTTTCCATGCTTTTTCCTAAATGGATATAGGAATGCAACCATCTCCTAACCAGACATCAAGAGCAGGAAAATCAAGGAAAGGTATTTTATACAGTAGCATTTGAAACATGAAACGTGTTGTACAATATACAAATATCAAGACATCTATGATGTTTATTATCCTGGAGGCCCCTATTTTGATGGTACTGGTTTTATGAACTACATTTGGGAGCAAGCTTTGCGTGATTTTTGTTTGTTTGCATGTTTTGCATTGGTTCTTTATTATTGAATTTAGTGTTTGCTTTGTGTCATTGGTGCTAGTAAATAATTTTATTTTTAAATAAGCACTTCTGTTACTCTGAAATGGAAATGGGCTTCAATTAAAGTAGAAACAGGGAATCCCCAGAGACTGCTTTTCTAGATCCCATTTCTACTGTAATCAGAGTTCTGTCTGAAAGCTAGCTCATGAACTTTCTCTTTTGCCTTCTAAAGGACAGCATTACCTGGTCTTGACATTGCTTAAAGTTACTATTCACAGAATGACAGAATATTCGGAGTTAGAAGGGACCCACAAAGATCATCAAGTCTAGCTCTTAAGTGAATGGCCCATACAGGGATTGAACCCACAAACTTGGTGTTATTAGCACCATGCTCTACCCAACCGAGTTAATCTATTCATGGGAAGCAAAATTTCAGAAAACTTACTTATCTCTTTTACTTATAACTGTACTAATTGAAAATATAACTGAAGTCACCTCTCAAGAGTGATAACTGACTGCTCCACACTGGTGGAGACAGACTTTTATTCAGCTTGGGACATTAGCAGGTAGGTTAGACTGCTGGTACTGGTATGTACAACTAATTAATATTATTTAAATACTTCGTGTTTGCAATAGGAAACAGTAAAAATCAGAGACTGTGTTGGTATCTTAACTGTTAACTTGTCCTTGAACCAGTGGTTTCAGCTTCTAGGTTTTCTCTACGTGACATGCACACTGTATTTCATTGTCCAAAAGCCCAGTGCGGGTCAGGATATATACTTATCAGAATTCCCACATAAATCCTGTCTTTAGAACAGACAAAATTTCCATGCTCTTTTGTCTTTAATGCTAGTAGAGGAGATGTCTTCAGGCGTGATATGCCTTTGTTTTCCTTTCCCTTTAATGATTCTGCTAAAGACCTTGGATTGGTTGTTATGATAGTTAACAAGAATTAATTATCAAGAACTTCAGGAATGCTGAAATAGCTACTATGTGGAAGTTGTGTTGTTTTCCCCTTCTGTTTTGGGAATTGAAGAGCCCTTTTATTTCATCTTAGCTGTTGGTAGTTGAGAGGTTCTAGCACTTGAAGCTGGATTCCTAGAGTTCAGGTTTCTTTAGTAAGATCAGTGATGTGCTAGAGTGCACTCTCATCAAGTTTGCAAATAGCCCTAAGTTGGGAGGATCAGTAGATGCACTTCAGGGCAGTGCTGTCATTCAGAGGCATTTACTCTGACAGGCTGTGTAAATGAACTGTCAGCCTTGTCTTGCAAAATCCAGCCAGGGCAAATGCAGTCTGCACATGGAAAGGGACAACCCCTTGCTAGAAAACATGCTGGCACTGCCTGGCAGGAGAGATGCCTTGCTGAGAGAGCCTGATGGGTCTTGGCAGAGTGAGCTGAGAATGAGCCAGCAGCAGGGTACCCTGGCAACAGTGTCCTGAGTTGTATTAAGAGCAGCATAGGCAAGAGATTGAGCAAAGTGATTATCCACCTCTACTTGGCACTCTCTGGATTGTGTCCAGCGCTCTGGGTGTAATTTGAGCCTCCAGTGCAAGAGAGATTGGTCTTTCAACAGTGAGCAAGTTCAGTGGAAGGCCATCAGATCCGTCAAGGACAGGAATATTTGCCCTTTGAGGACAAGTTGAGGAAACTAGGCCTTTTCAGCCTAGAGAAGAAGTGAATTTGCAGGGGACCTAGCAGCATCTTCTAGTACACGTGAGAAGACAAAGCCAGGTGCTTCCCAGTGGTGCATGACAGGAGGCGGAGATATAAGAGGTGTAAATGGCAACAAAATAGTTTCTAATTGGATGTGGGAACAGTAAAACAGAGAGGTTGTACAGTCTCCCTCCTTGCAGGTGTTTAAGACCAGACTGGATAAAGCCCTGAACAACCTTACCTGACCTTATAACTGAGCCTGCTTTGAGAAGGCAGGCTAAGAGACTTCCTGAGGTTCCTTCTGACCTGATTTATCCTATTATCCTATGTGCAAGTCACGTTTGTAACACTGATGAAAGCTTGGAGTGTGCTATAGAATGCCCTGGGTTTGCCACTTTTGTCTGCTGAATTCCCTTTTTGGTGCAGTGTGCAGAGCTGTTGGTGATTCTTCTACTTGATCTTTAGAGCTTGATTATGCTTTATGATTTTCTTTACCTTTGCAAAATAATCTGTAACTAGGTAGAGCAGTGGATAGTGTAATATATAGCATAATCTTATACATAATGCTCCATAAAAGAATAAATCTCTGAATGTGATGTGTACTTGTGTGTAAGATGAATACTCTGGAAGTTCTTAATGTCTTGCTAAACCACCACCATTTTGTTAATTGTTTACTAACGTAACATATTAATGTTATGCTTTTTAAATTTGTTGTTGTTGTTTAAACATGTTTCTATGTTTTTTAAACTTCTAGGTATAAGAGTCCAAAAGAGATATAGCTCTGATCATTTTATTTCCCTTTTTTTTTTCAATTCAGTGTTGTTTGAAGAAGCAGTTTTGTTTTGGAAATGCAGTCATTTATGCCACCGTGTATTGAATTTACTACCCAAAACATAATTCTATTATGATCTGTAGAGCTGTCCATGTTAAATGTTTAATTTTTAGATGGTTAATTTTTAGCATGCTAAATTTAATATCAACTTGTCAATTAATGTTTGAACAGCAGTAGATGACTTCTCCCAAGGAGACTCAATAAGGTGAGACTTTAAAAATACCTAACATTTACCTGAGGAATGACTTGAGAGACACAGTACTCATTTTGCTTTGCTTTTGAAGAAGCTCTGAGAAAGAGGGAAGCGATGACAGTTGGCATACCTCTGAGGAAGAGGAACTTGATTTTACCCCCAAGGTATGGTGCGTTCACAGGAAATAGATCCTGTGAAAATAAAGGGTTGGAAGGCAAATTTTCTTTGGAACTGAAAGAAACTGCAGTTCCACCCAATATTGTTTTCTCTTTAAAGAAATCTCTGGCCTGCCAGCCTTCCTTCTGCTGTGAGTTTTTCCTAAAGGAGCTGTAGCTGTGGCAGAGCATGCAGTAGATAATACAGAGTATATAATTTGGAATAAAAAAACAGTAGGTGACAAGATAACCACATCGTTTTATTTTTTTCTTGTTCATATGAATCAGATTTGCAGACCTTAAAAGTTTAAGTTACTATTATAACCTATCCTGTTCTTCTTCAAACATTGTTAGTGTTTCCTGTAAATTTGGAGATAGATTCCTAAGTGATAGAAGACATTTATTTATCAAGATCTACAAAAATCCTTCATCACCTAGTTCTCCTTTTCTCAGGAGGTTTCTCAAGAGTGCTTAATGGACAGATGAGTTACTTAAATGGGTCATCTATTTTCTTCTATAAGATGACATTCAGTGCTTGCATGTGATCTCACACTGCATGTTTTTCCTGTGGTTTTTTTTTTTTTTTTTTTAATGGTTAGGTTTGAAGNTTTTTTTTTTTTTTGAATGGTCAGGTTGTACTCTTTTTGTCAGTTACAAGCTCTCATGCCTACTGTTTTTACTAATGATCTGTAGAATTATCAACTTCTGAGTGGTGTCTGGAGCATCAGTTCTGTTGCACAGTTAGTGATGTGGAACCTGAGTGTGGTAGTTCAGCCCACTCTGTAATGCTGGAGTTGCAAGCATGTTTAGTTTTAACTTGATTTCATTTTCTTGCACTGATTTAAATGGAAACGATACATTTTTCTGCCATGATTTTGAAATTTAGGGATATTTTTAAAGTGTACTTGCAGGGACTAATTTATTCATTAAGTACGGGGATCTTAGTAGTTACTTAACTTGTGCACATTTACAAGTAAGCATCCTGAAAATGTAGTTTTAAATATAATTGAATTTTACCTAAATATTACAAATATTAGAAACAGATTTTTAGAACTGTTATGCATGTAAACATTTTTGAAAACAATTTGCAGAAGGGTGCCTGCAGAGTGTGAAATACTTACTGTATTGGATATAAGAGGAGTGTTTATGTAGTTAGAAGTATAGGATGGAGGCAGCACTATCATAAGGACAGTCTGATTATATTTACTGTTCAAGATTTGATGTGAACAAAGGATTTGTTGTTGTTACTGTTAAAAAAAAATTCTTAAATAAGTCTTAATTTGCAGAAGCTGCAGAAGCCAAACCTGACACTGTTAATGAATGCTTCACAGCATTTCAAGAAAAACAGTAAGTTATTTGCTAAAGGTTGCATGATATACTGATATATAAAGTAGACTTGCTAAGTAGGTTTTTGGTTGGTTTGGGAGGTTTTTTTTGTGATATTAAATAGGAAAAGTAGCATTTTGAAAACACAGCACTTAATAATTCAGAATAAAATAAGTCATTAAAATGAAGCTATTTATCCCCTCTTAAGCCTTTTTCCTTCATCAAGTTCATGTTGCATCCCACCCAACCTCACTTCTCTCCATTTTCAGACATTCCCAAATGGCTTCTCTCTTGTACATTGAGCTGATAACATACCTGTTACTGTTTACATAATTTCTTCTGTTCACATGCTTTTTCCTTTTTTTTTTTTTTTGTGCTTTAAGATGATGGTGATGGTTCTAGAACTGAAAGTCCTAAGTCGCCAAAGAAAAGTCTCAAAGAAAGAATCCCATCAGGTGCAAATGTGAACAAAGGAGACAGTGAAGAATTATTTAATCAAGATGTCTCAGATGCAAGCAACCTGGATGAAGAAGAATTGGAGGAGGAGGAGGAGGAAGAGGACGAAAATGAGAATGGAGATGAAGATTATGAGGAGGAAGAGGAGGAGGAGGATGAAGATTTTACTGAAGATGAAAAGGAGGAGGAAGAGCTGGAAGATGAAGAAACTCAGTCTAATGAAATACTGGAAGAGGAGAAAACAGAACCGAAAGGGGAAATTAATCAGAAATTAGAGTATTTCAGTAAAGCTAAGCATGAAGGGGGTGCTCTATTGGGAACTGGAGATGTCTGTGATGATGATGAAATAAGTAAAGAACATGATGAAAAGGTGGAGGAATCTGTTGATACTCCTGTGTCTTTCATAGCTGGGTCTTGTGAAAGGTTTCAAGAAAATAAAGTGGCAGTATCTCCAAAGATCATGAATAATGAAATATCTTGCAAGTCAGTACCAAAACAAGCTGTCTTTCAAAATCTGAATAATCTGCAAGATACACAAGAAAGCTGGAACAGGAAAAGCGTGATTGAGGAGAAGTTTCACAGAAATGCTGACTCCTGTTTTGCGGACTCTGAAATGACAGACTGGAAAAAAGAGATACCCCAGCCTCTCTTAGATAGTTGTGGTCTTAAGGAGAAAAAGTCAAACTTCAGTGATGGCTTTGAAAGTGGCAGTAATTCTTGGTTAGCAGAAAAAAACCCGGGACCTGAAAGACCAACCTCTGTCATACTTGGACATGTGGATGGTGAAGATACTGAAGAAGAGGAATATGAAGGCCTAGATGATAGAGTCTGTAAACCTCTGAAACAAGAAAGTGAAAACTTGCCCTTAAATAAGCAAGAAGAAAATTTGAGAGCAACATTTCATTCAAGCACCAAAGTAAGTATATAGGGATGATTCAATTGCAAGGGTATTTTCTAAGGGTCGCTTAGGTAAGAAACACGTGGTAAAGTGGATTTCTCTTAATACCTGTTTTTCACATATATCCATCTTTTGATCATCCATTTGTGATGTTAGTGTCTTACTCGGAGTCAAAACACTTTCTTTGCTATAATATGGTAATATATTATAATATGGAAAAAGAACAGGCAGTAGACTCTTTCTGGGACCCGTTAGATTTTTCTCAATTCTGTGTTACAGTTTTTATCTGTGAAGTTTTACTATTTAGGAGAATTCATGGTGTGATAGCTGAAAGTGAGGAAACAAAAAGAAATTTGCGTAAGATTGAGAGCAGGAAGCTAATGATTTTCCGTGGAGCAAAGTAGAGGGGAAAAAAGGGAATATGTTCTGGATTGTTGTAACTTAAATGAAGCTAGACTTAGACTGACATGAGGAATTGCTTATGGAGGAATAGCAAAGATGATGCTTGTTACTGTTCTTTTCAGCTGTTTTGGTTTCTCTCTTTTAGGAAGAATCAGCTGAACACGAACAGGAGAAGGAATGCCCTGGCAAAAAGCTACAAACTACAGTTTTTGAGGATGTGAAAAATTCTGTTTGTAATGATAAGCATGAAGTCCACAAAGCTTCAAAAGACAACTTTGGTGAGAGAAATGACTCAGTAAATCCTGATCCAAATTCTTCCTCTACAAATATTAATGCATAGAAAATGAACTGAAATGGTGATTGACTCCTGTGATAGCAAAATTTTCTTTTGCTTGTGAGTCGTAGTGGGCACTGGCAGAGAAGGAAAGCAGATTGTGTTGCTTTTCATTCATTCTTAAAGAACTGAAATTGTAGTATGGTATACTAAGCAATGCAATATGAAGTAAGTGTCGTTCTTGATTTGGTGCTATGTTCTCCCTGAAGTGATCTGAACAAAATCCTCAGATGAAAAAGAGAAGGAGGACTAGAATGTCTTGAGTGACATTGAAAGGCTGTGATTGCTCTTGGCTGAAGCCAGGGAAGGATTTGAGTCAAGCTAAGAGAAAGCTGTTCCAGTGCCTCACCATGTCCAGTTTTAAAATGTAGAAGGTCTCTCCAGCACTACATGTGTGTACTTGAAAACATTACCAGCCTAATCAGAGTAGAACAGTTTGGTACTTACCTGAGGTCTGACAGTAGGAAGAGAAAGCACCATTTCCATTGCCTGTCTCCAGAGAGTAGCTTGTTGTAGTAGGTGTTACCAGAGCATGTGTAGCTGCTGCTCAGATGCTACACAGGGGGCCTGCCTGGCAGAACCTGCTGTATTCCAGTGTTGTGCCTATACCTGCTCATCTTTCTATAAGTGTTTTGCCTTAAGTATTTGTTTGGCATAGTGTAAGTAGTCAGAGTTCAGGTTGGAATCAGCAGTTGCCTCTTCTGGGGTGAGTGCCCTCACTGGCATCGAGCTCCTTCCCCCTTCTTTACGTTTATGCGTCCACACAATCAAATCCTGAATCAGTTTTTCCTAACGAAGTAGCTTAAAGTAGAAATACAGTAGTATAATCTGGCTAGGAATCCCCTGAGACTGAACCATAAAATCATCTGGTAGAGAAGAGGTTTGAATTTTAACCCCCTCGAGACACAAATAGCTTTTGCATGTTTGGGTTAAGTGTTTGAAGTGTGAGCCTCTATTTTTAAATGGCAAGTCTGGCTTCTGGGAAGGGGCCGGCTAACAACTTTGTCAGGGAAGATCTTTCCTAGTAGCACAATAAAAGGAGCATTGTTTCTTGGTGACTTTTTGGACATTAGTGTGAGGAGGTTGTGGGTAATGTTTCTATGGTACCCCCGTACAGTGGAAAGTGATAGTAAATGCCAAATTTTGGAGTTGTAGGCTGGAGAGACCTTAACTCAGTAAACAACAGAACTGCAGGATACTGGAGTATCTTCCTGAGTGTTACCCAAGCATGTTGGATATTGCTTGTAGCTTTGTCAGCTGTTGTGCATAATCGTCTTCTGATGGAAAGGAAGAAAAAGGAGCTGGAAGTGTAAAGGAGATAACATGATGTGTCTGGGTGGGAAGAAACACTTAAATAAAACTTGCTTCTTAGTTTGTCTTCATCAATAGAACCTGCATCTTTGGATGCAGGGCTCGACTGATGGGAAAAAGCAGAGTGAAGTACAAACACTCAAGCATCTCACTTCTTACCTTGTTTGTAGGTGCCCTTCCAACAGTGGGAGCAGAGCAAGAGGAAGATGCTGAATCTCCCTGGGATTCCGAGGTACTTTTTGTGAAGGACACAAGGGTTTCCACTGCAGGGAGTAGCAGTAAGATCCAGAATCACTTGGGAGCTTGCTTTTGATTTGGACCCTACTGTTGATAAGGCTTATTTCCTCTTTTCCTCCTTTTGCCATATATTGGTAACTGGGGGCCCTTAAAATATTTCTGCTCTAGGCCAGCTGCTCAGTTAGGATTGGGATGAAGTTACGTCGCGCTAATGGCTTGGGTCTCAGCAATTGGCCTTTGAGTTTGGTTTCTAGTTTAGTACTGAAACAGTGAAGTTCTGTGCTGCTTAAAATATTCTGACCTTATCACAGAGGCTGGCGGGATTGTTGCTTTTTCAGCCCTAGTCTGCTGACCTGGTCAGCTGTTGCCGTTGGGGTCTACAACTGAGATGGCCAGCTGCTTCTGAACAGATCCTCTCTACCTTTTGTAGGTGTACTCTAGCCCTCTTTAAAGTCTTGTTCAACAGAGACTTCACATGCTTACCTTGTTTGCCTTTTTCATTCTTCCTGTCTGTGGCAATGAGCAGGGTCTGTAGCTAAATCCTTCTGGTGCTTGTGAGAAAAAACGAACTCTTCCCATCCCCTTCTTAAAAACACAAGGCTAAAATGTTGTTGGTTTTAAGGTAGTTGAAAGCTCTGCCTTGCTAATCTTTGTTCAACCCAAATGGCTCTTGCGATTGTGAGCAGCACTGCAGGACATATGCCTAGGGAATGACAGTACCAACTTGAATGTCAGATACAAGTTCAGTACAAATGTTGGACCGCTGCAGACCTGCAGCTGTTGGTTCACAACCTGTGTCTTGAGTTACCATGTTAATTCTTGTGTGTAGTTGTCCAGTTTGTCAAGGTTTGAATAGTGTTGCAGAGTAGTGGTGTGAAGGTTTTGCCTGACATCTGAAAACAAACACAACTGCTGTGATTTTCCAATATACTATGTCTTGATGCATTCTTGCCAAGGGCCTTAAAAAATGTTTTTGTATCTCTAATATACTTGATACCATGCTACATCAATTGGTTTAGCAGGAGCTTATAGAAATGAGTTGAAAATGCATTTGTACCAATTCTCATTCATGTGTTTTATGTTACGCAGGCAGATTCTGAAAGTCCAAGAAGAGTATCATGTGGTGTGCTGCTCCCAGCTGCAGAGAGACATGGAACATGCTCCCAGATTGTTTCAGGGGAAAGTGACAATGGTAACTTCCTGGTGGGCTAATGTTTGTCTGTAAGCATTTATAGGCTAAAGTAGACTTCTATCAGTGTCTGTCTTAGAAATGCTGTCATGGTGTGAGACAGCACAACCATACCAATGAAGTGTTTACTGTTTGTTAATTAATGCCAGTAATCACAGCACTTGCTGGCCAGTTTGTAAAGGAAGTTCTTTGCATTATGTGTGTTCTTCAGACGAGTACTTAGGTTTTTCTGATTCGGGTTCTTGTTTCATAGCGATGACAGTGAATGTGTTTTACGACTGACCATTCTCAGTGTTTGACATTCTTGGATGATAATGCAGCAGAAGACAGCTATGATCTGGCTTAGCATTTTTGTCCCCCATAGCTTAACCTTTGATAGCATTTTGATAGCTTTATGTTGTGCTTTGCCTAGGAGCTAAAATAGGACTACAAGTACAGGGGTTTTTGCTGAGGATGTCTCCCTGTAGTTTGTGGCACTGTCTCTTGAGCAAAACTTTACAAGCTTCCAGGAGCTTCAAATGTAGTTGTTAACTATTTGTCATGGAATTCTGCTTAGACGAGAATTCTATTAAGACAAGTTTAGCATTAGTGTGAAAAGAGAGTAAGAGGTGGTTATGGTAATCTTTCTAAGGTCTTTCCGTACTTCTGGTCCACCAGGTTTACTGAAATTGAATACTGTTCGTTTTTTATGTTAGTTTGGGTTTTTTTTTTTAATATAAAATATAAAAAAAATTATTTGAATATAACATTTTTGTCATGGAGCCATTCTTAATAATTCTAATTATTATTTCATATACTTATTTAGTGAGAGGATTCAAACTATAAGATGACTAAAGCAGAAGATTTGAGAAATATAGGTGGGACAGTAGACACTGTGGGTTTGGAAATTATTTAATGTTGAACCAAAAAAAAATTTCGAACTATGCTATAAATGTAGATTAAAACCAGACAACATTTGTTTATATTGTTCCCCTGCAAGCTAAACCACAGCAATCTGATGAATACTGCCTTGATTTCACCTTGTTAGATGTATATGAGGTTTCTGTGCCTGCACCCATGCTTTCTTAGTCCCATCAACGGAAAGGAAAATGCTCCTCAATATTAAGCACTTTTAGAATAATCACAGTCATAATGCTGTTTTATGATCATTCATTACAGTAGACCAGCTTTGGTTTTTGAAATAATCATTTTAGAAAGCAGGATTCAGCTCTTCAAAAGGACTAAATATTTTAATCTTGTTCTGTTAACAAGCATGACCTTATTGCTTCACCGAAATTGTCCTAGTTCTGTGATAATTATTTTTTAAATCCAAGGCATATGGTGGGAAGTATGCATTGTTCTTTTCTTGTATACTAAGACACATGCTGCATGATGAGGTAAGTGGAATGTTCAGTATTGTACTCTTGATGAAGTAATGGTTGTGACTAATACTTAGCTGTAGAAACTACTGATGTTGAATGGAGTGAAAGGTACCCACAATTAAATAAAATAACATTTCCCAAAACATTTTTCACTTCCAGGCTTTTTGGAAAAACCCAACAATTCACAGGTAAGTATTTGTTTATGTCAGACTGACTACTTATTCTGCTTATTCATTAGTATGTAGTTGCTTTGAATTTGATGTTTTATCATCGAATTGTCTTTCATAGCTGAAGACTCGCATATCTGCTTTGGAAATGAATGAAACTTCTCCTGAAAACAGGCAGCAGAAATCAGGTAATATTTGCTTTAAGTGGTTCTAGATTTAGCTTCATAATCTTAGGAGTATTTAATAAGGCATCTGTTTTATGTTTTGCAGATCTATTGCAGGAATTTGATTTAGAAGATGTTGAGGATATTGAAGGTATTCATAACAGTCTTTTTGTAATGTTCTTTCATGGACAGACACATTGTAATTGCAAATCTTTCCCCAATTTTAAATTACTGGTTCTAACAAGGTGTTCTGGAAGCAGAAGAACTACTGAAATATGTACCTTGTACATGTTTGCTCTGTCCTGTAGTTTATCCTTCCATGATGTAAGCTTCCTCCAGCATACGTGTTGTCATCTCTTTTCAGGCAGTCCTGAAGGTGGAAGAACATTGTTGCCTTGTGTCTTTCCTGCCTTTTCCCTTGTTCTGTGCCTGTTACACAGAAGTTTCAAGGCTGATTAAACACTGTGTGAAATAGATCTTATGGGCTCCAGAGATCCTAAAATCTTATTTGAAGATTGAGTCTTCAAACTCGACATAGCTGCAGTTGAAAATTTAACTGATGGGCAAGACTAAATAGGAGTTTGGGTTGCTTTTGATTACAGCAGTTCTGGTAGTGATAACTTAGAAATAACTGTAGGGAGTATCCTGTGGTGCTACCTACAAATGTTTCTCAACCACCAGCACATCTGTCTGTTTTTACTGCTGGTTGGAGACTTCATCTGCACCAACAAACAGCTTGGTATTTAAGCATGAGTAAAGTCTAAAGCTCCTGTTGTTGATAAACAAGGAAAAGGGAAAAATGCCTGTGTTCCTTGTAGAACATTATCCTTATATAATCCGTAATTATTGCTGTTATTATTGTCTTCAGTATTTATGAGACTATCTGAAATGGATCAGAGTTATCAAGAGATCATCATAACAACCCTGTGAAATAAGTGCTGTCAACCCACTAATGACTGTTGTGTGCTGTGAAATACCTTGTGCTGAAATACCCAACAATCAAATCTACAAAAATTTGCAGAAATTTTACCTAGCAGTGAGGTGGGAGGAAAAGGTTGTTACTTCACACTGTGTACCTTGGGGTTAGAATTGACCTCTGGAGACCTTTATGACTGACTGAGGAGCTCAGACTCCCAGTTCAGATATAAAGTTGTAACTCTGAGCTTGTATCAAATGTTAAGAACCCTTCAAGAAATGAAGGCTTGCAAAAGTACTCACCTAAAGCAGAAAATGCCAATAAGTGAGGTTGTGCCCTTTTGTATTTTTATGATGATATCTATCTATTTTTCTCTGTCTCGCTCACTTTTCTTATAGGAAGGATATTGTGTCCCTCTTTAGCAGTGAAACTTTGTGTATAGAAAGGCAATTGTGCAGAATCCATGGCATTATGGAGCAAGACAGGAGGTGCAGAGTGATTAAGGCAGAAAGCCTCCATCTCTTGTTTTTAGATTCCACACTTTAGTTGCTAAGGCTTGTTTCTTTCTGAATACTTGTCACTTGAAAGTGTACAGTGTGCCTTCCACAAGCACATTGACAGTGAGTTGCTGCTTCTGTATTGTATCCGGGGATTATCTGGAGTCCAATTCTCTGATGTAACAGAGATTCAGGGTAGGCTGCCAGACTGAGTGACTGTGTCTGAGAAGTTTGTGACCTGCCCATATTACATAGAAATTCTGAGAGATGGAAGAATGGAATCCAGTTTTCAACAGTATGAGCAAAATGTTCAGATCATGGATTGTTTCTCAACATTACATAAGTCTCTGTTTCAGTTCCCATCTGTGTCTTCTGCAACAGATGCAGCAGTTTGAAATACTCAGTCCATATCTATGTCTAGAGACAGATTTGTTTCATGCATGGAGTAAAGCTGGGGGCTTAAAATATTTCAAAGCTGTGATTTTTTTTCATGATTTTTTGCGCACTGCACACGTGCACATAGAGAAATTACAGTTGCTGGAGCCATGTAACTAGTTACTGTATGGCACACAGCATTTCAAAGAGAGAGATCAAGATAACGCACCTTTAAGAAACAGGATTGGTTTGTTTGTGACCATTTATAGTGATTTTCAGAAAATTTCCTTTAAATGCCCTGGAAGAAAGCAATGTACACAGATGCATCTTAAATCTGTTTTACAGTAATTTTTGTCTCTAAGAGGTCACAAATTAGAGAGGATGCATTATTTTGTGTTAACATTTTTTTCACAAATATGATTCAAGATGCACGCTAAATGTAAATAAGTAGTGTTAGGTCATGCTGATTATCAAAATACAGTTTTCTCACTGTAGGTGAGTACTCAGGATCTACTTTTCATATGCCATCAGCAGCTGAAAAAGAAGATGTTAAGGATGCCGTTGAAAACTATGGAGTGTGGGTATGTAACACCAAATATTTTGAATTAATAATCTGTATCAGTAAATTGTATTATACACTATAAAGCAAAGGATTATATATTATACACACGTAAAGTAAAGGAAACTTACCGGTCAATGAATAATTCTGGAGAGTCCTGTAGATAAAGGTTGTATAACGGCCTGAAGTAAAATGGGATGCAGTCTTCTTATGGTGGAGAAAAATCCTTATCATTGTGTTGGATACTTACTGTTACACTAATTGGTCTCCAGCTGGTTTGCTGAAACTTAAAGTGTTTTTCCTTTTGCACAGTGCTGAGAAACAGTGCAGTCAAATTCATTTTTTTCCCCTATGCAAAATGCACATTCAAGTACAGAAGGAAATTTGTCTATAATATGCTGATCTGTTTGATTAAGCATTCCTGGTCTTCCCCTTGTAAGAGAAGAAGAAACAAATAAAAATAAATTTTGTGACCTTCTCAATGCTTTCCCTGCCTCTGCAAAATACATGCTTGTTTGGCCATGTTAGTGTTTGAAGAGGTTTATTTCAGAGGGCATTTTGAGAGGAATAAGGCAAGCATCCTATTTGTGTTGGGCCTATAACACGAGAGGGCTGGATAGAGGGGTCTGGAGGCTTCTGTAGCACCTCAAGGGACAGTGGAGCAAATTACTTCTACCCCACACCCAGGTACAATGAAAGAAGAACATGCTTAATACTAAAAGGCAGAGCATGGGACTTAGGCCTTCTGGAAGGGGGTAATGGTTGGGCAGTGAACTTGGGGAGTGGAGAGGCTGAGACAGATGGTAGCTGGCTGAGGTGCTCCTTCCCCGTTCTGAAAGCAGGAATTTTTGCAGAGAGAAGGGCCTGGCTAACAAGAAGAGAGAGGAGTTGAATGGTCTCAGCCCATTGGGACTAAGACTGCAGGCCTGTATGGGAGACACTAGGAAGCATTTGGGGAAGGACCGTGTTGGGAAAAGTGAACATGATGGAAGCAGTCAGAGCTGTTGAGGAGCAGGGCATGGGGTGAGGGACATGAGGAGACTGAGGGGGGTTGAGTGAGGCATGGTATAGTTTTTACAGAAGTTTGGGTTCCTGACTTTTGTGATGAGGGAAGGAATGGACAGGTTTCCCTAATAAATGCTTTTCTTTAGAGCTTGGAATGGAATTTAACATTTCTGCATCTTGGGTGAAGAAACAGGCCCAGGTCTCCATGTGGGGGACAGTAAAAAGCTTGTTATGTTCATTAACAGTGTATTAGCTTATCTGGCAGGGGACTGTAAAATGCCAGACCGTAGAGAATAATGGAGGAAGGAGGGTGAGAAAACATTGGCAGTTCCAAAGAAAACTGGTATTAAAGCAATAAAACATGAAAAATAAATTGCTTTCTAACAAAGGCCACCAGTTAAAAAAAGCAGGCAGGCTCAAAGATAAAAGCAACCCTAATGTCTAGACATCTCCAATCCTAGAAAAACTGTTCTCTCTAGTATGTCCTAGTAGCTAGTAAGTCCTTTATTTTTAAGAAAAAGGTGAGTCAGTGAACCTCTAATTTAATATGCCTTGATTTATAAAAATTGCTTTCAAAATATCTTGGTGCTTATTTCTGTTACATGTAAGTTTATGTTATATATTTCTGTTATTTCTGTTATATGATATGATGAGTTTGCAACAGAAATTACCTAGATTAACTGTAACTTCCTTTTTCCTGGTAATCTTTTTGTCTGTACCTGTTTACTTAAGGATAAATATATTTTAGAAACTACCAACTTGATAGAAAAAACAACACATGAAAATCAGACTGACAAAGCAGAAATTTCACGTCAGGAAGCCCTAACAGAAAATGAGGAATCACACAGTGCTGGCAAGGAGTTAAATCTAAAACCTTGGGAAGAAAGATATGAAAGAATGTGGGTTGAAAATGAGAAAAGGGAATTGAAAACAAATTTTAAAAACATTACAGCAGAGCTGAAGCAGTTGTTTGGTGAAAATGAAGCTGGGAAAACTGTTTCCCTTGTGGAAGAAATACCAGAAGATGGCTTTGGTGAAGAATTGAAGAGTTCTCACATTATTTCATCTCCCGTGACAGAATCAAGTAATAAGTTAAAAAGCGAAGGTGAATTTGGAGATATTAAACTTACACTAGGTGGAAAAGTACCCAAAATGGAAATTGTATTTCCAAGTCATGGTGTTCTTCCTGATCAAAATAGCTTAAAGACAAATGTGGAAGATACCTGGAATACAGATGAAGAAGCTGACATTAACAGTACAGATAACAGAAAGGTTTCTCTAGCAAAAGGAGAGAAAAAGAAAATGCCTACTATGGAAACAGAAGAGAATGATAATGGAAATAGTAAAAATGCAGAGGAAGGTCCTGCTTACTCCCTGAGACATAGCTTAAAATCAAGTATTTTGGGTGACATTTCTAATACTCTTCCTAAAATAAGACCTGTTTGTACAAGTGATGAAAATGCACATTCTGTGACAGAAATGAAACTTAAAAAATACTCTGGATTTAATGATGATGTTCCCAGGGACTGCCTTATCAACAGTAATGTAGGAGAAACAGAAATTGAAAGTCTTTTCGCTAATGCTCAGGAACCGTGTGGCATGGTGGAAAGGAATCTTGATGAAGAGCTAAAACGAGATATGGAAAGATTTAAGAGTAAGGTAGGAATGCTGCAAACAGTGTTCCTTGCTTTGGAGAAAGAGAAGGTACAGCTGCAAAAAGAGGTAGTTCACCTGCTACTCCTTATTGTTTAGTCTTTCTCCATATCAATGGTCCTGTTCACTTCAGCTATTCATCATTAAATGAAGATGCTTTGTGCATTTGGTTGTTGTTTTAATGAAAATACAATACTTACAAATAAAGAGAGCAGTGGAGAGTTGCCTTTCCCCCCTTTTTCAGAAAACACTGAATGCACTGTTGTTCCAGTTAATGGTCTGTGGCACTCCGTTCCACATTGACTCAGTTCTTCATTGACATAAAAAGAAGTGCACACAATTAAATCAGTTCTGATTCTTAAACAAAGAATGAAAATAGCTCCTGAACAGGGTCTTGACTGAACTTTTCTTTTGCTGTGATTTTTGCATGGTGTGTCTTCATTGCCCTTCACTAAAATTCCTGTTTGCTGTGAGTGGAACTGTTTCTACTCGTGGGTTTGGAATCTTCCCTGCCACCCTACCTAGCCTCCATGGAGGAAGCAGTAACCAAGCACACTTCCACTTGATTTTTTTTATTTCTGCATTTACAACTAACATTGTGCAGTCCTTCTAACTCTTTAATCCATCAGTAATGCTTTTGAATTTTTGTTGTTCGTGTTTTAAGATGCACTGGTTTTTTTCTTTCTAAGAACTGTGCTTCTGTTACATCATAGAATCATGAGTGAATTCGAAGTACTTTCAATGACAATACACTTTGTAATGTAATTTTTGTGAAAATACTTGTCTGTTTTTTTTTATTTTACACTTTTTCAGAGGTAAACCCTGAATTATTCAATCTTGGATATTTTGTTTCTCTTGTATGGAAATACTGATTAATACATGAAACTTACCTTTCTTTTTGTAGGTTGAGAAGGAAAAAAGCAAAGAAAGATGTTTCAATATGCAGACAGTGGCAAAAGAGGAAAATGTTGATGAATTAAATACACCACCAGGCAACATTACTAATCAGCAAATGAAAGAAAAGCTTGCTCTAAGGAAGAATGACTGTTTGAAAATGGAGGATGTAAACACTACAGAAGAAAAAGTCAGCAAGAATTTTTCACCTGAGGAGAGGTCAGAAATGATTAAAATTCCAATGAAAGTATAAACTATAAAGACATGATCTCTAATTCTTACTAGACAATAAGAGTAAGTAGCATTACTTAACTATCTTTTAGGTTTTCTAATATTGTACTAGTTGAAGCAGTTTCTTTATTGCTGAAAGCCATACTGAGTAGTCCACTGCTTCACAAACATTTAAGAAATACACATTTCTTTTTTTAGTCAGCGGGAAAAGATATTACCAAATGGATCTCAAAAGTTTGAAGGAGGCATTGATATTTTTATGTAATCCTTAACAGGAGTGTTTTTCTGTCTGTCCTTCAAAGGAATCTCTGCTCTTAATACTTCCTCTAATGTGGATATAAGATACTGCCTGAATTTAGTTCAGGTTCCACATTCTCCCCTCATTCCTAGGGCAAGGTTTTTAAAATACTTTTAAATACTCAACAATCCTCGGAGTTAAGTCTATGTTTTATCAGAGATATTTTTCATCTCAGTTGTTTCTGGACATCATCATAAGTATGTCTGTTTCAAAGAAATATTTTCTGTAAAGTTACTCAATTGGTGATTTTTTTCCTTTCTGTTTAATGTAGAGAATTTGCCCTGAATCCTGAAGTTGCAAGGAAAAGTAAAGGACAGACTTCAAAGCCAAAGGCTAATCAGCAGATGAGCTCTTCCAGTGGGAATAATTTTCGAGCACTGGATAATAGCACTTTCAGTAAAACATCTCAAGACGAAGGAAGGTACTGAATATAAGGAATGTTGTACGTAAAACTTACTTAATGATAAAATTTTATATAAAGCTAAAGGTAAGTTTTTCTAAACCTGATGTGCACAGTGGTTTTTGTTCCTTCATGTGACAATATGACCTGATGCCTTTTGTGTTCCAAACCACATCTTTTTTGCTTAATGTGCTTTGAACATCTTAGCCAAGTTCTTTTATAAAGACAATGTGCACAAGTGCTGAAAAATTACCTGAAGGTCAGTGTATATGTAAACATATATTTTATATTTTTAAAAGGGGAGATGAGAGACTTACAGAAGAACAAAGTTGCTATTTCATCACATGCATCTTAGGGTTTGGGTTTTTTTTTTATTTTTATTTTTTTTTTCTCCATCTGTATCTCCTTCTGACTTCTTGCCTACCTCAAACTTAACTGTAGGGGGCAAAATGAGAAACAAATTGTTGACAGGGTGCAAGCACTGTTCAGCAATAGCTAAAACACTGCTGTGCTGTCAACACTGTTTTGGTCAGAAATCTAACACACAGCATTATGTGGGCTGCTCTGAAGAAAATTAACTCCATCCCAGTCAGCCTAAGTACACTAGAGAATCCAAAATTACAGTTCTTTGACCTGTAAGGGAAAGAGTCTCAATACTGAAGAGAGCTAAACCTCTAGTATTAAACAAGGAGTATCTCCATGTCTGTAGCTGTATGATTCCTGTCACTTTGAATGAACTGTTAATTCAACTATTTGCTTAATATCTTGTGAAAAAAATAATCTTCCAGTAATGATAGTTTTTTCCCAGTATTCACCTACATCTAAAAAAATTCTTGTATTAAATTTTACTTTAATTCCCTACTGAAACTAGGTTTTCAGAACAACTTTAGGTATTGTTCATAATGCAAAATAAACATTCCAGAACTGAAATACATTTCTGTTTTCCAGACCTGCAGCAAAAACAGCGAGTGAAAAGAACAAGGTACTATAAAATTAGTTTCTTGATTAATAGTTTTATCAGCTTTTAATCGTTTAGATGGAATCAATCAAATACGGACTATGAATGAGAGAATGAGTCATTCATGCATCTGTAATATTACATAGTTGTGTACAGAAAATACTGTATTGTTTGTAGGTTGGCATCCAGATGGATGTAACTGATGACCTTGATTTAACTCACTCGTCTGACACAACTTCAGAGGATGTCGGATTACCAATGTCCGCCTACAAAGAGGCTATGTTGCTCTTAGAACAGCTTAATGTGGATCAAACGGGTATGTACTAAAGTCACTTTTTCCTCAGATGTTACAAGTTCCTCTTTTAAAACATGGTTTCTTTGTATGTACTCCTAGGTATCTTAGTTTATTTATATTTTAAGATAACACCTCCCCACCGCCCCCTTTGTCACTGACCTGGGTGTATACAGAGCTGTTTTTCATATTTGTTTCCTTTTCCTTTTCCTGAGTGGTGGTTTTATCTGCTCCTAAATATATTTTTCTGAGGTGCCACCAGCATGGCTGAAAGGCTCAGCTGAGCCCTGCGGTGGGTCCATTTTCTCTGTCTCGCATGGCACAACCCCATGCCTCTTCTCACACAGACCTCCCACTGCCTTCAGTCTTCCCACTACCAAAACTTTATCACCTACAGCAAATCAAATAATTTACATGTTAGAAAGTATGTATGCATATATGCAGCTTTGTCTTTTCTATCTCAAAATAGGTTCTGCTATTTTACTGAAAATTCAAAACATACTTCTTAAATATGAACAAATAATAGAGCACGAAAAAAATCGGTGTGCAGCAGTCTGGAGAGAAGTACGAAAATTGGAAAGTGAAAAGGAGGAATCAAAATTAATAGCGGAAGAGACTCAAGATTTGAAATCCATATTGGCTCATCAAGAAGTGGAATGGAAAAGTGATATCCAAAGCCTTAAGTATGTAATCTTGTGTTCTGATAATGTGTTACCTTGTCAGTGTTAATGTGCCAGAAGGTGCAGATGATACATGCGATGGATGAGAAGCTTCTAGTCTTTTGATTTTGTGTGTTTTGAATCCCATGGGCAAGTTATGCTGTAAGGAAAGCATATATGTAATGACAGGGGAAAAAAACCCCAAACACCTGGATATTAGCACCATCTAAAATAGTTTGGATGTTGTTTTCACTTTTTTTTTAATAGCAAAAGAAGAGAACAAGAGAGTTTGTATAAAAATGAGATTTACGAGAGAGGTGATTTATGTGAGATGTGTATGTTTTTGTGTTTGCATTTTCTGTTGGTGTATATGAGAAATTCAGGTAATTCCACAGAGTGCAACTCAGAAGTATTTAGAGAAGCATAGAGTGCTTATTTGCTTGCATGTTTGCTTATTTGAAAAGTCAAATTGAGGCTTGCCCCATTCTCTATAATCCTGAGCTAGACTTGGATGATGTGAGGTTTTTAACCTCTGTTTGCATCACTTCAGACAGGAGTAGCTAGTACACACCATAGGAAATTCAGCAAGAACAAAAGCGAAGTCTTGCACTTGGGAAGGAAGATCCTCTTGTGATGATATCCTGGGGATGGCCTGGCCAGGGAGCTTGCTGAGAAGACCTTGGTGGTCTTCTCAGAGAGCAAGATGAACATGAACCAGTATGAGCTGACAGCTGAGAAGGCCAACGGCAGCAGATCAGGAGATGGGAGTGATTATCTGCCCCTACTCAGCACTTGCTGAACCGCATCTAGAGCACTGTGTCCAGTTTTTGGCCTTCTCGTACAAGAGGGATCTTAATTGATATGTGTGAGTTCAGCAGAGGGTTAGCAAGCTGGTCAGGGAGCAGAACACCAGCCCTGTGAGGAGAGGCTGAGGGAGCTGAGCTCTGAGTTGTGCCTCCTGGTATGTGGAAGAGGTATGTGGAAGTCCCAGCTTTGCCTGAATTGGATTCTAGCAGTTTGTCATGGTTTAAGCCCATCTGGCAACTACACCCCACGCAGCTCCTACTCACTTCCCCACCAGTGGGATGGCAAGAAGAGAATCAGAATGGTAAAATTGAGAAAGCTCAGGGCTTGAGATAAATACAGTGTAACAGGGAAAGCAAAAGCCGTGCTCAGAAGCAAAGCAGAACAAGGAGTCCATTCACCACTACCCATTGGCAGGCAGGTGTTCATCCATCCGCAGGAGAGCAGGACTCCATCACACGTAACAGTTCCTTGGGAAGACAAATGCCATCACTCTGAACATCTCCCCTTCCTCCTTCTTCTGCCCACTGTATATACTGAGCATGATGTCATATGGTCTGGAATGTCCCTTGTATCAGTTGGGTCACCTGTCCCAGCTGTCTCCCCTCCCAACTTCTTGTGCACCCACATCCCCCTTGCTGGTAGGGTGGTAGGAGAAGCAGAAAATGCCTTGTTGCTGTGCAAATGTTGCTCAGCAATAACAAAATCATCTATATTATCAGCTGTTTCCAGCACAAATTCAAAACACAGCCCCATGTGAAGAAAATTAACTTTACCCCAGAGACCATTTTTCAAAACTCTCAAGTATTTATCAATTGTGAATGATTAATATTTTCATTCCTAATAAATTATGAAAGCAATGTTAGCCTTACTCTTACAGAAGCTTTTTTTTTGGCGAAATTACCCTAAAAATTATATGTAGAGCTTTCTTCCTTGCAGTATAAACCATTGAAATACAAATCTTACTGTCAGTCTCTCAAAGGAGTTATTAGTGGCTGCTGATACTTGTTTTTGCAGAATTTCTAAAGCAGATTTTCACTTGCCAGCTCTGTCTTTATATTAGTACTATTTTTTTTTTCTTATTGACTGTTGCAAGGATATGAGAAAAAATACTCGAAATGATTGGGAAACATAAAACTGCTTTTTTATTTGGGTACTGTGGGCACACCATGGACCACTTCTTACCATGTTGGTGCTTATTGCTACTTGTTTCAGTTAGTAAAGAAGTTGATATTCCCTAAGGGTTTCTTTATAGATTTTCTTCAAAATCAAATTGCTGTTGTTTTTCCCAGATGTAGATCCTCAGAGGTTTAAAACTATTTTGAATCACATTAAACTTAAACCCACTGCATTTCTAAATATATTTTTGAAAATTGACCTCATTCCTGAGTAAATAGAAACTGTGTGCTTTTCCGATGGTCAGCAGTTGTTTAAGACTTACAAAAGGCTTGTTAAAAAATTGATGAGTCTGTCAGATAAGTGATGGGCTGCTTCATCAGCATTACTTGCAGTCACTGAATCCATAATATGCAGGCAATTCTCATCATATTGAGAAAATGTGTATTAATCATAGTTAAAAGTTTGTGTTGCTTTGATTGGTAAGACGACAAACTCTACTCGATCAAAGTGTTTGTAATATGAAGATGACTTCTTTTAAAGTAACAGAAATGTGCATACCTCAGTATGTTTACCTAGATAAACTTACAAGTGATAAAACACTCAGTGGTTTATTTCCATGTATTGTAAAGCTGATACAATGGATCATGGAATGAAGTAAGAATTCTTTAAAAAGTTAAAAATCTGCGTAAAAAGATAAAATCTTTAAATATTAAATAAAAATTTAAAATATTTAAAATATTGTTTAAAAAAATAAAATATTGTTTAAAAATGTTTAAGATATTTAACATTTTTATGGTTTGAGTGGTTTCTGCAAGTTCGTAATGTGGAATATCTAATTTTTGTATCAGTGACTTAGTTTCTCAACTGTTCTGTTAAATCCCAGATTTACTTTGAAACAAGAAGAAGAAAAGAGGCTCAGAGTAGAAACACTATATGAGAAAACAAGAGAAAAACTCAGAAGGAAAGAAGAGCAATATTGTAAAGAGATGGAGGAGAAACAGCAACTTGAATTACAATTAAGGAATTTGGAAATGGAGTTAGTAACACTGAGAAAACTTTTCAAACAGGTATATTAGATAATGACTTAAACACATGTCTTCTTATTTTCTGCTTCTTTTTAATTGGTGTTGTATTCCAGTATGCCTAAAGAAGAGGTACTTCGTTTATGGAGGAGGCATTGGGTAGCTATTGACAGATTTTGAGAACAGTTGGTTTCCAAGTAGTCTGTTCCCTTTTTTCTTTTATTTGTATTTCAGGCAAAGCCTTTGAGTTATTTTTCTAAATTACTACAAAGCATTCTGTATTCCTTCTTAATTTTTCAGAAGAATATTAAAATTTATAGATGGATTATCATAACTGTGGAAAGGAAAAATATTCACAAGAATAAAAGGGAGAGTGGGAAGATGTTGCTAGGTTTGATTTTTCTCAAGGTGCAAGTAATTTAATTGTATTATTGTAGGTTGAAGATGAGCGTGATGAAACACAGAGACAGCTGTCTCAGGAAAAGAGTGCCAGAGCCCTGCAAGAAGGCATTTTGAACAACCACCTTTGGAGACAAAAAGAACTAGAAGAAGAGACAAGAAGAGCTATAGGAAAAAGTTCAGATGTAAGCTGTTTTTTTTTTCTAAATAATTAAGGTTCACCATGTTTGTTCTAAAGTCATAATAAAACTTACGAGTTTTTTTCTGCTTCTTGATGGATTATTTACAGTTTACCAGTGTAATTTTACTGTGCCTCTAGTAAATAATACCTCTTCTATTTTGCCTTACGTCTTTAAAAGTTCTGGAAAGCAGTATCAGTGTTGTATGTACTTGAACTGCATGTACATGTAGAAAACTAAAAGAAAACACTGTTTGTGCCACTTTTTAAACTGTCTTGGTTTTATTTCCTCAACATTTTATCATCACTTTTTAAGATTTCTAGCAGTGAAACACCTAGCTACCTACATCCAGACTGACCAGGAAGGAAGTTGTTTGACACTCACTCTCTTTTCCCATTACTTGGGGGTTTTTAAATTATTTATTCCCTTACCAAGCTTAGTTACTTGAAGTATGAAGTTCTTTTCCACCTCCACATATTAAAGTTTTATGAAGGAAGATCAGCGATGAATTAAATTCTCCATACAAGTTGGAATAATTGAAGGAGAATAAGCAATCATGAACACTGTATTAAAAAAAAAGGAAGTCTTTTAAGTTTACTGAATTTACTAGGAATGTGACATTCTGGAAGAATTATTTGTTCTTGGCTGTGCTGCCCAATAAATATAGTGAACATGTTTACATGGAAAAAAAATTGTATAATAAAGAGGCACTATACAAGACTCTTGCATTCCAGGGATGATTCAACTGTACAGCTAGCTTTCAGTAATGCTAAAAAAAGTGTCAAAGAGACTTAAAAAGGAAAATACCCTTTTCAGCCTGGTAAACAGAGATTTTACCTCTGGTAAACACAGACTTTACCAGATTGGTAACACAGCAAAATTACCTAAAAGGGAGTATTTTAAAGGCATGCACACACAAGAAAGCACTGTAATTTTAAAACGTTTATACCTGAAATATTTTAAACAATTTTATTATTCAGTTGCTGGTTTACAGGAAAAAAAAGACGTTGTATATTTGGCATGTTTATTTATGGATCCATTACACTTCCATTCTGTGCGCGCGTTGGACACTTGCACTGGTTCATAGAGTAGCTTGTGTCTTATCTGAAATTTCAGTCTCATCTTTGAAGTCATGTTGCATTGTTAGAAACGTTAAAATGTAGTTTAATGCTGAAGTGGTTTTGTAGATTTATTTCTCACCTGGATATTTATTCATGTTCTGTGTCATTCAGGAATCCGACACTGAGAGAGAAAAGGATCTGTTGTACAAAAATCAGTTACTGCAAGATGAGGTTGCCATGCTAAGACTAGAACTTGATCAAATAAGACTTAGGCACCAGGAAGAAGAAGGAAAATATTTAGAGGAAAATGAGACCTTGAAAGAAAAAAATGAAGATCTCAAAAAGGAACTTAAACTGAATGAGGAAGCTTTAACACAAACAGTTTTTCAGTACAATGGACAGCTGAACTTACTAAAGACAGAATCCGCAATGCTAACTTCCAAACTTGAGCAGACAAAAGAAAGCAAAGACAGACTAGAGACAGAAATCGAATCATTTCGTTCCCGCTTGAACTCTGCTGTTCAAGAACTTGAACGTCACCAGTCATCAAAAAGTGATGTGGAACGAACATTTCAGAGAGAACGTGATGAATGGCTTCGCTTGCAAGACAAGCTCCATCAAGACCTCTCAGATGTCCGAGAAGCCAGCAAGAGCTTGTCTCAGCAGCTGAGTAAAGCTGAAAGCAAAGCTAATAGTCTAGAAAATGAGCTTCACCAGTTAAAACAAACGCTCAGAGAAAAAACATTGCTTTTAGAAATGACACAAAAAGAATTAAGTCAAACCCAGTGTCAGGCAAAGGAATATGATCATGCTCGACAACTTGAGAAAGACCAAGTAAACAAACTTACAATAAAGCAGGAATCCATGCAGGAACGATTGGCCCAGCTCCAGAGTGAAAACCTTTTGCTCCGTCAGCAACTGGAAGATCTGCAGAACAAGGGGATCATCAAAGAAAAAGTAGTGAATGATGTGCAAGATCGGTTTAATGACATTTTCAACAAACTCAGAGCTGATACTGAAAAGCAAGTTTACCTAGTGGAAGAGAGAAACAAGGAATTAAATACCAAGTGTGTTGATTTAAGAGAACAAGTCTTCAAGTATGAGACTGACAAAATAGAGAGAGAGGTAAAATATAGACTTAGTGCAATTTAAAGCTTTTCAGTTCTTGAAATCATTTTGTGTTTCTAAAGTGTACCTGTTCTAAAGGTATAAGCTATATGCATTGGACTAGATAATGATGTTTTGTTCTGGTTTGTTGTGTTTCTCTTGAAATTGTGGAAGATTGTAGTAAATGGGATGTTACTGCTCAGATTCGAGCAGAATGCAGAAAAAAGGTATCCAAGTCTGCATTGATCAAGAAGGGTGATTTTTCTCTAGAACTTTTTAAATCTCTTTTCCTTAGTCCATTTTTTGCCCTATAGAATCGGTTTAGGTATTTGATGATTTGTTGAAGTATTGCACTGATGACACAAGTAGGAGTGATATAAAAGGAAGAATGATCCAATATGTGACAGTTGAGAAATGAAGATGCAGATGTGTGAATTGTGTGAGATGGACTTATATTAAGCTCCTACAGAGGAAAAACATTGCTTTTCCATAAGTTGCTATAAAAATTGAAGAGTATTATAGTGTCTAGGTGTTAATTTATGTGTATTCTGGGGATTCTAAGGGGTTTGCCTGAAGAATGCTTCATTATCTGTGTTCCTGGGAGTAGGTAGGGTATTCTGTAATGATAAAGTACTCTGGCCAATTTCAGGTAGAGCAATGACTTAAAATTTGCCTTACCCATTTTGTTTAATCTCCCTTACTTTCTAGAAAATAGGAACCAATAAAAGTCAAAATATAGATACACTGGTGTAAGGTTTGTCTCCTTGAATTTTTTAAATAGTGTTTTAAAATTTCATTTCCTTCTTCCTAACAAGTTCAGAATCTTCAAGTGAGATAATTATAGGCGTGTGTGAAATAACTACTTTATTCTTCATTTGTCAGTTACTTTAAGGTGGGTATGGGTAGAGAACTCCAGCAATACTGTCAGTCATTTTAATCTGTGAATTGCTATGTATTCTTCATACCAAAACAACAGTTTTCCCTCTGAAAATACTACATCTATCTAACTGTATGAACTATACAGATTTTGGTAAACCTAATAAAGGCAGTTGTTATTCTAAAACTTACTTAAGACAGCTGTAAGAGGATGTGATTCAACACATTCTTAGAGTATATCCAAAGAGAGCTTTTAGATACATGTATTCATTTAATTAGATATGTAAAATGTAGGAGTAGAACAAAGAATGATGGGAAACCAAGTCCTGCCTTTGGTCAACAAAGTAGTTTCTATAGTCAGACTATGGCTCTTGCATCACAACACATTTCTTTGGATTATGTTAGAAAAATTCCCGTGATTGCAGTGTGTGCTTATGCATGGTTTCAAGAAGAAGAAAAACAATACCTGGATCTTTTTTATGTGTTACGAAACAGAAATCCTCATGAGCAGCTGCTGAGAGTTTGGGGGTGCTCAGTTGAGAAGGATGGAGAGGTGATAGTCTGTGCACATGCCTGCTGGTGACAGACAATTTCACTTGAGTTCAATCCAAAGACAGGTCTACTTGTATAATCAAATAAATCAAAGGCATGTTCTTACAACTTCATTCATGCTCATTTAATTATTTCATTAGGGCATGATCAGACAGCTGCAGCAGGAGCTTGCTGATGCTCTCAAAAAGCAATCTATGTCAGAGGCTTCACTCGAAGTCACCACGCGCTACCGCAGTGACCTGGAGGAAGACAAGCTGCGCTTGCAAAAGGAATTGGAAAAGGCTAAAATCAAGGTACATAATGTCTGTAATTATATGAATAAATCTTAGGGTGGCTATTAAAAGTAGGATTGGATGTTGCCTTAACACCCCAGGAAAAAAATTCAACAGGGTAGATTTGATGATGTGTGAATCAATTCCATTGTTTTATAAACTTGGTGTCCATGTCTTTGACATATGGACATTATGCCCATACTTGGACAATTTTTTCTATTTGCGAAGGTGCTTTGCACAATAAATTGGTGTGACTATAGCTTGTTGCCTTTGGTTTAGCCAAGCAGATTGTCTGATTTCTGAAGAACGGTAGAAGTACTGGACTGCTGTGTTTGGACATTTTTATGCTGTCCTGCTTTCCCTCTGCCCCGACTCCCCCTACCTACCCTGCCACTAGGCAACATGTCAAATTCTAAATGCTTTTGTAACTTATTCTGCATTTTTTCTCCTTCTTTGTCCCTGCTATAATTTGCCATTCTTAAATGGTTTTCCTGCAAGGGAAGTATAAGCTATTTCTGAGTTAGGGACCACCTTCCACAGCGTTTTTCCAAGAACTGAAGTATGGAGGCCTTGGAGTTTTAAAACAAAAATAATTTTAAATCTGATCCTTATGAGAGACTTGTGAAGTTACTACAGACAGATGAACTTTTTAATTCATGTTTTCATGGAGGAGCAAATGAGTGAATACAAAGAGAGTCTTAAGTCACCAAAATGGTTGGAGGGGCAGTGTCACTGCTTAGAACTGTGCTCTAGGAAATCCGTAGAGGGATGGGAGAGGCCACTGTAGAAGATGAGGAAGTAACACAGCTTGTGTTCATTTGCTAGCAGAAGCCAGGCTTTGAAGGTACTTGAGATGATTACAGTTCTTTGGGCAGAGGGTATGGGCAGATACCTTCAGCATGTGAATCCTCCAGCAGCAGCTGACTTCTCTGTACAAAACAACTGTGTATTCTTTCTGTGATTTTACAGTTGCAGGAGATGGAAGAAAAGTATCTTCAGTCAGAGCGTTGTGTTCGTGACTTGAAGGTTGCTTTGGATGAGAAGGAAAGAGAAGCAGCAGCTTCTGCCCAGAAACTGCAGGACCAGCTCTTGGCATCTTCTGAGACTAACACTGTTACAAAACAACTGGAAGAACACGTGCAACAGTAAGAGAACAACACAGTGGGGCGAAGTGTCTGTTGCTTGCAGGGATTGGGTGGAAAGCACAGGATACATAGATAACACTGTTTCATCACAGCAAATTATTATGATTTTGAAAGATGCTCTTGATTTTGAATATTTTGCACTGTTCTTTTTGGAATTGGTGCTCTGGCTGATTTTTATAATAAGACCTGTATTTCTTTTTAAGCCTTGAAATTGAAAACACCAGATTGGAAGCCACTGTCCAGCAACAAAGCAACAGGATTGAAGCCCTGCAGAGAGACCTGCAAGCCACTGCCTCAGTAAGCTGGTCATAAATTTCCCCTTTTGGAGACTCCTGAGCCTAGGTATCTGTTTCTTTGGGAAAATTTTAAGATGAGGTTTTCCTGTAAAGTCTAGGGGAGCTCAGTTCCTGCATTTTTCTGAATAGAGGCTGCTCAGAAAGCAGCCTGCTCTAATTCCCAGCCATCTGGTTTTGAAAGTTTTCCCATGCTATAGCAAGTCAAATGTAACACTCTAAAAGGTAAGGATTTGAAAGCAATACATTGGTGTAACTCTTGGCCTCTGTGTCCACTCTTGTAACTCTTGTCCACTGCTGTAACTCTTTAGACCCTTCATAACATCAGATGCTTCTTTGGGGACTGTGATGTGTTTCATTTAAGGTATTCATCAAGTTAACTCATGGGTATTCCACAGGATATATTAATGACGAGCCCTTTGTGCCAGAGACCTGGCTGTTATCATCAGACTGAAACAAAAATTACACGTCCCAGAGCTTTTGCTGTGCAGAATTGCTTTTCTTTTGGCTACTTGCTGTGTGTCTGTTCTCATGAAACAGTGAAGAGGACTGCCTGTGGTATCTGCAAAACTCAGTGTGAGCCTTGGAATTTACCACTGCCTCTACACAGTGGTTAATTTTTGCCCTGATAAGGTGCTAACATCTGTGGCCTAAATCAAGAGATTTTTTTTATTGTTGTATTTGCGTTGTAGCCAGTGATTTAGGCTTCTTGTTACAACTGTAGTTGTCAGTTATAGCTGAAGGTATTTTGAAAATCACTACATGTGATAGTTGAACTTTGTGATGTACTGATACTGTCTAGAGAAGTGGGAAGGCAGTCACAAATCCATCCGCTTTGATTAATAGGGCATGGTTTTCAAGCGTACTGGGGATGAGGAAAGCTGCCTCTTTTCACTGAAGATTCTTTATATCCCTAATGGTCTTCTCTGTCCCTGTCTGCACCAAATGGCAGAGGTGATGATTGCTAACAATTTTACAGTGCCATCAAACTAAGGTAGTTTTGATCATTGTTGCTGCATGTAAATAGTGTAGGAATAAAGAGGTGAAGAAGTTCTGTGTAATACTTACTTTGTCAGTGAGGTGTAACTTCAATCTAGAAAGTCTTAGTGTGCCTTCTTGCTTCTTGTAATATATTTTCTGTAGGTTCATAACCGCCTGGAAGACTTGATAACGAGCTTACAGACAGCACAGGCAGCTGCAGAGGACCAACACAAGGAGGTACATGACAGGCTTCTGTGAATGACTGTTTTTGTGTGTAGGTAATTGATGAAAAGATCGTGTGGGCTGTATAAGCACAGAGCTGTTAAATACCCATCTGGTTTTAGGGCAAGGCACCCTCAAGGGAAAAGGCTGTAAATTTCCTCATTTCCCTGCTGCTGTGTTTTGTATCTGTGTTGTGGTGTGCAAGATACCTGTGTTCATCAGTGATTCATGTGACGAATTCTCTTCCCCATCCCACCTGCAGGGAGTGAGCAAGTGGCTGTGTAATGCTGAGCTGCCTACTGGGGTTAAGCCATAGCAGATGACTGATAGAGTGGATATTGTGGACAGCATGGAGATCTGTGGTTGAAAGCTGAGAATGGGGACCAGACTTGAGAGATCCATATTACCTTTGCAATTTTGTCAGAGCTTGTCTTCAGGCCATGTCAGTTTTTGCCATAAGACCACGTGTTTTACCTCCTCTGTAAGGACACTTGAGAAAGTCATTCACCCTAAGGATTCTTTTTATCTAAGACTTGGTGCTAAGTGTTTTGTTACTTTCTGTAGCCAGTAGACATCTCTTTTTTTCCTTTTTTGCTTTTGTAATTTTCTTTTTTTTTTTTCTTAAAAAGTACTGCTAAAAGCATCTAGTCAACTTCCAGTCTTTATACTTGAACTGCATCAGCAAGTTCTGTTCAACTCAAATGCATCTGTTAGGCAAATCTTTGTCCCTTTAGGTAGAACCATCAATACCATTGTCAATTTCAAAACATTTTCTTGCTCTCAGGAGATGAACAGCTGTTACAGAAGCCATGAGGGTAGGGTATTTTCTGTGGTGGGCACTAGATATTGTCATATTATGAAGTATGTCATGAATTCTGGAGAACCTTTGGAAGAAAGCTACAGGGTAATTTTGTGTGTGTGTTTGTTATTCCCCAAAGCTGAAACCCCATCTTGTCACCCCTATAGCATTCATTGTTTTTACCATCTTCAATTTCTCTTCTTAGTTAGGTTTCCCAAGCTGTGTTTTACATTCCACATTAACATTAACCACAGACCTCGGATGGGGAGAGGAGAGAGTTTTTATTTAAGTTACAGCTTTCTATTGCAGTGTTTTCTTTATGGTCACCTTAGTATCTTCTTCTGCCACTGTTGTTTTTACAGGTGCAAAAGCAGAATATGCTGGCTCTGACATCAAAGGACTTGCACAGCATATGGGAAGAGCAATTTAAGTCAAGAGCCAACCTCCAGGAGCTTGTTGCTCAGCTTGATAGGGAAAAGGCAGACCTCTTTGAGCAGGTAAATCCAGATAATTCTCCAGAGACCTAAGCCAGTACCTGGTAGAACCACATTAACCTTTTGGTCAAGTTGTTAGGTAAAGAATATTTTTTTGTTACCCTTGCCATTCAGGCTCTGGATATGTTGTGATTTGTGGATCATCCAGGAAGCAAATGAAAGCTGTCTGGATATTTTGTGTAAGTTCTGGAGTGATTCTGTTTGAAAGAGTTCCTAGTATGGTTTGCATCAGTTGAGCACATCACGCAGGGCTGCAGTTCCCCAGTTCTTTCTTGGATTCCTTCTGGCCATCTTCTGACCCCTTGTTTTCTGGGCAGGGTTGAAGCATTTAATTTTTCCAGTGCAGTGCATGGAGGAGCAGCAGCATGTTATCAGGGTAGTGGATGCTTAAAAGCTGTGCAGAAAAACATATTGAAGGAATTCTGGGGAAATGAGCACTTGCTTGGGAAACAAGAAATAACTGACAGTTTCAAAGGCACAGTCTTTCCCTCCTCTTCCATAAAGGAATAAAGGAAGTACAAAGCAACTACCGCACAAGTAAATAGCCACAAAGAAGAGGTGGAGGTAATGGCAGAAGGGAGTAGGATGTTGAAAAATTCCCAAAGATCGAATTCCTCTGCCTGCTGGTCAATAAAGATCCTGTAAAAGCTTTAGATTGATCTGTATTCTCCCATGATAAGCATACGTACATAGTCCTTGCTGAGAACTCCTGAAAGCAGTCCAGCATCTTTTCCACCTTTGTTTCAGTGGAGGCATCTGGTTTTGTTCTTCAATATTGGCCTGTTTGCTGTGAAACTTAAAGTGGAACTTGGCCAACAGATGGAGATGGACTGCAGCTTCTCTGTGGAGAATGCTAGAGACACATATTGCACCTAGCAATTGTTCCTAAGTTTTATGTGTATCATGTGTCTTTTCTGTTTTGAAAGTGTGAGAGTGAAAGAAAGAAAGTGAAGAAACTGGTAGAGTTGAAACGCCCAGTTGAACTCCGTCTGGACCAAGAAATGAGAAGAAACTTAGAATTGCAGAAAGACTTCAAGAGGTATGGCTTTTTGATATGGTGAAGAGCTGTCCCTGAATAGAAGCCCAGTTTTATTGAACTTTAATGGAAGAATAGGTATACATGCTCTGTGAGCAAATGGAAGTCTCATGTTAGTCCCTCAAGGTACGTCTGCATGAGGCTATACTTACTTATAGCTGCAAGAGGAATTGCCAATCCAGGTTGCCCTGCAGTTCTCCAGGGCTGGGGAAGGAGGTCTTCTATTCATCTTTTCAGCTGAAATTTGGATGCGCCCACTGGTTTCTGGCACAAGGAAAAGTGTGTTTTTTCTCAGCAATTCCTGGTACTGTCACTTGACATGTTAAAGATGAAGAAAGCTGTGTCTGCACTCCTTGCTTGAGAGCATATGGAAAAGGTTGCTTATTCCTGTGTTTCATTGTTTTACAAACTGATTTGCTGTTTAGGTTGAAGAGACTTCTCAGTAGAGCTACGAAGAAAATAAGGGTATATGAGGAGAGAGAAATGGAGTCACAGCTTAATTTGAAGGGAGAAATGAAGAGCAGATATTCTGAAATGACCAGTGAAGTAGATAGATTGAGAACAAAGGTGAGCTCTGCTTAATTTGGGGTTTGTTTGGTTGTGGCATTACTTCTTTTCAAACCTGTATGAAGCTTCCCTTGTATTTCTTGTCATGTTGATGATTTTCTTTCTTTGGCTGTATTTTAGATTTGATTGATCTCTCTCAGTGCTTCTTCTACTGTTAGAGAAATGGGTGACTGTAACTAATACTGATGTAGTTGTGGTTACGGGTAAAAGATGCAATCCTTAAGTGCAAAGCAGCATCTGTAATGGCACAAGAAGAGCAGACTGTCCTGCAGAGGAAGGGCAAGCCAAGAGTGGCAGCAAGGCTGGCAGGGTCTGTGGCCTCACGGGCCAGGGAGCCGTCCCACAGGTGCTCACCGAGAAGAGCAGAACAGGTCCCGTGACAGCAGGCAGGGTCAGCCAAGAGTGCAGGTCCCCAGGCCGGGCCTGAGGACGGGCATTTCTGCCGTCCTAACAGGACATCACATCCATGGCTGAGGGTCAGGGCTGAGAGCAGCGGGCCTCACTCAGGCCCGGCTGCAGCGTGAGGCTGTGGCAGCGTCACCTAGGTCTGACAGTCGGATTCCTTCTCTGGAAGAGAGGAGAGGAACACTGCTGTTGCTCGCCCAGCAAGAACTCTTGAGCCCTGTCTCGGGCACGAGTTCAACCAGAGGCAGTGGAGACTTTCCTTTTCTGAAGAGCGTTGTTGCTGCGCAGGGTACGATGAGGAGAGGTGACATAGGGAAAGTGCTGTAACTTACTGCTCACAGGTGGCTGTTTCAGCCCATCTTGGCATGGGGACCCCGAGGTACTGTTGCCAGAGATGTTTTTGAGGCTGCTCTGGCTGTTCAGTAGTAGCACGTAACCTTTATATACCTCTCTGCTCGTTACTCAGATTCCTTGCTAGAGAAGCCGCGTTTCAGAGTTACGCTCGGCTTTAGAAGGCCTCATTGTAGAATCGGTTACTGCCTTTGCGGTGACTCCTTTTTAGTCCAGAAGCTTATAGCATTTTTGCGTGACGAACTGCAAAAGGATTCCTCAGGTTCCCATCCTATCACAAATGATGTGAAGGCTGATCTTGTTGGAAAAGAAGAGCTCAGTTACATTGAGTTTCTAATACTGAGTATGCAGATGATAAATACAGTCTCCGTGAAAAACCCCTTTAGCAGTTTTAACAGAATTCACTGCCTTTAGATCCCTCTGAGTTTCTTTCTTTTTTTCTTGTGTACAGGTTCAAGAACTTTCCCAACAGCTGGACATGGAGTCTAAAAAAAGCATGCAGCTAGAAGTACAAAATCGGGATTTGCGAGAAGAGCTGTCTACCCTGCATGGGAACTGTGAAAAACTGGAGAAGAGCAAATGCCAGCTGAAAGAAGAGTTGGCAAAACTCCAACATCACTTGGAGACTAACATGGTGGATCACAGACAAATAGAACAGTATAAAAGAGAGGTTGATGAAAGAGCAGGCCAAGAAATAAGACAAAAACTACAAGAAGTCAATCTGTTTTTGCAAGTGAGTGACTTTCTGATGTCTGTCTGTAGGCATCGTGGAGACTTTGGTTGTGGCCATCATTTTTTAGTGTTTTGCTTTGGGTGCCCGATTCTGTGTGTTAGTGCTGTACTTGTGTGCGTGCCGAAGAGCAGTGGGAGAAGGGAGTGTGCTTGGGCAGGAGTGCTCTCACGGTGTGTGCTGTGCCGGCAGGTCCCCCAGTCAAAAGCTTGCCCAAGGCAGGTTTCCACTTTGCAGTGCCTGGGGCTGTCTCTGTCCTCCGGGCCGCTTCTCGCTGTTCATTCTTGAAGGGGTTTTTCACCTTCCAGCTGTCACAGCCGGACACTGCACTTAAGACCTACAGACCTACAAGGTCTGGCTTTGTCCTTGTAGCGGGGAGAGCGCTCAGAAGAGAAGTCACTACTGAAGTTGCAGGTGTGGAGATCGGGAGGAGGAGAGGCATCCTGCTAATGCCTTGCTGGAACCCTGTTCTCTATACCCTGTCCTACAGAGATAGTGCCCTGTCATTGGTGGCTTTCAATAGCAGTACAAATTTGGGCTTCTTCCTGAGTGAAAAGAATTATTTCCCCTGCTGGTAGCTCCAGGGTTCTGCCTTGATTGCTGATGGCACTGAGGAGGCACGGCCGCCTCCCCGAGCCAAGCCGGGCCCTTGAACTTGGGTACATGCAATTGACAGGTGGGGAGAGTTCTCTTGTTCTTTGCGGTGGTTGAAGGTGCACTGTCTCCTTCAGGCACAGGCAGCCTCCCAGGACAGACTAGAACACATCAGAGCCAGTCATCATGCTTCACTGAGAAACCAGCTAAAAGACAGAATTAGAGATCTTGAATGTGAATTGGACAAGATAAAAAATAATCAACAAGAGAGTACTTTTCCAAAAGAATGCGCACAGGCAGAAGTGGAAAAGTACAAGGAGCTGTATCTGGAGGAAGTGAAAACTAGACGATGCCTAGCAAAGAAACTGGAAAGGTAAGTCTATGCTTTTTTTGGACTGGTAATAAGAGACTCCTTTTTCCTCATGCATATTTTCCTGTTAATTCCTCTTATGTGCCTGACCAGCATTATGTGTGAAAGCCCATGATGGCACGCTTGTGGGGAAAGCACCTTAAGACCCTTCCTGTTCAGCAGGCCTTCATTTTTCTTTAGTGTTTCAGCAGAAACACCACTGATCATGGCATTAAGAGGATACTTTTCAAGTTGATATTGTTTTAACTGGCAGCTTTTTTTGCCAGTCTCTATAATCTCATCCTCTGTACAACAGAAAAAAGTTAATTTCATGTCCTTTATTGTTTGAATAAGGGTAGGCCTCTCTGAGAACAGATTTCTGTTCTATGAGATAAAAATAGAAATTATCTTTTTTAGCTTGTCTTTTATCAGTGCCACTGAGCTTTAAGCTTTCCTTGGGAAGGGGGGGCCAGCCCAGAGTTGTTAGGGAGGTGACCTACCTTCCAGAACAACCTGTGTAAGCACATGGCTTTCACAGAATGCTTTGAAGCCCTCATGCTGAGCAGTCCTAAGCGTTGGTAACACTTGCTGCTCCTTGCACCTAGTGTAACTTCTTAGAAACAGGCCGTCCAAACAAGCTCAGGTCAAATGATGTGCTATTTTTGGAGGCTCTTAATCTTAGAAGTAAAATAATAGTCAAGGACGGAGGGTGACTTTGGGAAAGTGTTGCTACCAAAGGTAACTGTTTGTGTGCTTCCAAATGTTCAGAGCTAATGAGAGACTTGAAGAAGCCAACGCTAAGCTCCTCCGGGAGCGCCATAAAAGCAAATCTTTAATCACAAGCAGCATTGTTAGTGGAGGTCTGGCTGCAACTCCAGTTCTGTATTCAACTGCACTTGGACATCTTGGCAACAATTTGGGATTGAGCAGAAGTCTCAGTCTAGGAGGAAGCTTCCTAAGTCCAACTGAGAACACATTATCCTCCAGAAACAGAGTTGCAGCCTTTGTGGCCAAGGTAAGCATTTTGAAATACTGTTCTCAAGTGCTTCTGAAGAGTAGCTGTATGCAAGGTTCTTGTTTTTAGCCTGAAGTTAGAATCCATTTATTGTTCCATGCCATCTTGTCTAATAGGCCAAAGCAACTGCTAATCCTCAGAACAGTGCACAGCTGTACATTGTAAGGGTGAAGACTTTTGGTCATCAGGGTTGTAAAAATTTTCAAGAGGGTCAAAGGCCATTAAGTATTTAAGTCAAAGCAATGAACTGTGTCATGGCATTCTTTTACAAGAGAAACTGTGACAAGGAATACTGGTGCATAGGGAGTTCCCAGGTAAGCTCAACATGAAATTCCCATGTATGGTTTGGCTAACCTGTTTAAAATGGCTAACATCATGTTGAGTGCCAAATCCAATCAGACATCTCTGAGACACCTCTTTCTTCTTCCTTGATCTTAACTCCAGCAGTTTCTTGACATAACTTGCTTTAATATGTTAATACCAACAAAAGGATGCTTCAAAAATAGGATGATATGAATGGGATGGCATAAGTTTGCTCTTTATACTTCAGTGTGGGACACATACTACACATAGGAGACATTTGTTCTTCTAGTTCCTGCCATGTGTTATTTCCTGAAACAGTAAAATTACCTACTCCTTGACAAGTCTTCACAGCTTTCTGAATTTGCAGCAATGCTGCAACCTCTGCAATACCTCTGGTCCAAGTATGCCCTGTAATTAGCAGTCAGCATTACAGCACATCCATCCCTCACAGAATGCTGAACATTATACCATGAGATATGAAAACCCCACACCAACAGTTGTAATCAGAGGGAGGCCCACTTAACATGGGATTGAGGCATGGCCAAGCTTCTCTGTTGAGTCATTGTATTCTGTTGTTGAGGGAACATGACAAGTTTCACTTTTAAGTTTGTCTCAGTTCGGTGGTCCCCCCTTGTTGGAAAGAACCCATTTAAACAATGTGTCTACATAGAGCACCTGTTTTAAGAAAAGAAAGACAAGAAAACAAAAGGGACCAAAGCAGTGTAGGAAATGCATAGCTGTGGCAGTTACAGAGATGAACTTCTCCGTGTAGCTGTGAACACTCTTTTGAGGGTAGAGAGGTGGACAGACATTACTGGAAGAACTCTTGAGGTTATTAGTACTGTATCATCTTCAGGGGTTATTCTGCAGGCAAGCACTAGAAAGGAAGGAAAATTAAGGAACCCACTGCAAAATGGAAATAAAGAGGAGACCAGGAGGGGTAGGGAGCACAGAACAAGAAAGGGAAAGAAAGGACAGAGAGATGGGAGCAAGATGTTAAGAAAAAGGCAAAAGAGGAAACCATTCCTCTTCTAGGCAAAAAAGCTGCCCTAGGTTAAAAGGAAAGGCTTAACAGTTGTGCCTTTTTTGGAGAAGAATGAGGAAAACAGGTAGCGAAGGGAAGGAAAGTGGGAGTACTTACTGCTTCTTAAAACTGAATTACAGCAACAGTTTTCAGGTAGTACTTTCCATTTTCATTTTCCAGAAGACATTGGAACTCTCTGTGAATCTCAAAGTTTTGTCAGTATCAAGATAGACACCTTCACGGGTTTACTGCCTTCCATTAAGTATATTACAGAAATTAAATATTTCTCCAGGCTGTTTCATGGCTCATTGTTTTATACAGCTGCTAATAAATGTATAGTTCAAATTATTATATAGGCCTCTTCAATGTTTTGTGAAAAATGCTTCCAAACCCCTTGTGAAAAACATTTGAGCTGATTCCAAGACAAGTCTGCATTAGGTCTAAGAATGGTGACACTGTTCCCACTCTGTGTCCTGACTTTACAGCACCCATAGGGTTTCTGTCCAGAGCATATGTGTCTCACAGCTTTGAGCATACTCTCAAGGAAGTTGTTGAACAGTTATGTATGACATTTTCCCCATCTTCAATTACTGATGTCCAGAAGGGATTTGCTTCTTACTTTTGGGGCTTTCTTCTATACCAACATTTTTCCTTCCTAGTGCAGTTTTGTTGGTAAGACTTAGTCCTCTGAAGTTCTCTCTGCCCTTGATTACAACCTACGAAGACTTTTAGTTTGTTGTCATCAGAGGAGCTGAGGGTAATTCACCCTCACTATACACAGTTTGTCTTCTTGGGATTCCCTCTGAACTCTAATACTATATCAAACTCCGAAGTCTTCTTCCTCGAATAAGGGTGAGTCAAACAACTGCTATATCCACAGAAAACTTACCTATTTCTTGAAATTTCAACCAGGTACTCTTAAGAGAAAGCTGGAAATCTCAGCTTGCTGGATTTCTCTCAATTAAAGCAGAAGGCTGATGTCTGGGACTCAGATTTCCTGCTGTGAATTTATCCTCCCTTTTACTAAACTGAGCCGCACATTCTTTTGTGATACATCTTCCTGAAATCACCAATTAGGGAACAACTGAGACTCATTGTCACGGCACCACCCATAGCCCCAAGTACCTCAATGTTCAATGTATTCAGGAAAGTCTTAAAACCTGGTCCTCCCTCTCCAACTCATAAATAGGAAGTACAGTTAGTACTCTGTGTACCAGAATTTGGAAGCTGGGGCCTTAGTGCATAGCCCAAGGCAGGGAATGTCTGTCTGCTGCAAGTGTTGCAAGATGATTTTGGGACTTGATGCTGGTTGTTATATTTACAAACTGTCAAGCTTCAATCCTAACAGCTGTGCCAAAGGCTGCTGCAAATGAATGTGGGTGTCTTGACATAGAAGAGACTAGTGAACTCTGCTAGCTGCAACAACTATGAATTGGTGGATTTATGAAACCAGTTTCCTTACATAATGTGAGAAAGTGAATGTCGGCTCCCTACACTCTCTCTCAATTTCTGTTCCTTTTCTGGTTTCATTTTCCAGCTGCCCTCTTGTATTTTAGTGGTCTTTCTGTTGTGAGCTTTTTTCCCTTGCCTCATGTATGTGTAGGTCATGTTCTTGTATATCCCTGAAGACCTTTGAAATTAAGGCTGTTTTTCTTTCTTCTTCAGCTCCTTAATCAAAATTATTCTCTCTCTCCTCTGCAGCCAGATATGTGACAAGGTTTGTAGCCCATACTGTTCAACCTTGGGTGGTACTGGACATGTTTTGTCTATTTATGCTGTTAGGTTTTGATTCAAACTTCTGCATTCTTACTCAAACTGATGCATTCACATTGGCCTAAAGCTGGAAACACTTTGAAGTTGCTGGTTTCTCTGAGTGAAAGAGTGACTGCTGCTGAGTACTTCAGTACTTTATGTATTTGTGAAGTTATGGCTTCTGTGGTAGTTCAGTTTGTGTAAGATGGCACCGTATGTATGGATTTCATCTGTTCTAATGGAACTTGGTTAAACTAGAGGAGAAGGCTCTTTACCCCCCCTTGCCTGTTCTGACAGTCAAACAGTTCTGCAGCAGCAGTTGTGTGTGGAGCAGCAGTACTGCTCTGAAGTTGGATTCCTAGACTCTGAGTATCATCTCATGGAGTCTTAGAGGATCCAACTTACTCTGTGCTCAAGAGGCTCCGTGGGTAAGTAGTAAGTCAGCATCGCTTCCTGAAACAGAATTACTGAGATGGTGACGGCTGCAAGTGGTCCAGTATGTTACTGCCTGAAGAGCTAAGCACTGAGAGGTGCCTGCTGAGGACAGACACTGACTTGAGGAATAGCGTAGTTTACTATAATGTAACACTGCAGAGCATTATGAAAGGATATGCTAAGCTAAGCAAAGCACATAATCATTAGCAAAGAATTATAAAGGACAAGCTAAACAATGCACCTAATGATTACTACAAAAGAATGCCTGTAATGATTAAGAAAGGTATAGCACCAGTTACTCCAATACTTTATCATCACCCAAGTCTGATACACCTCAGCTGTGGGGAAAGCTGTCATAGGGAAGGACTGGAGAACCAAGGTAACTGGGAACTCCTGTGGTGCATCCACCTTGCAGGCCATGAGGCTCCCCCAACTTTGCTGTGACAGTAGCCCAGCTTTTATACTGTTAAACAAACAAGCTGACAATTTGTAATTTCATTCTCCTGTTGGCTTTCTCCCAAAGCCTGGCCAGGGCTTAAGGAGGAACCAAGGGAGTTGTCTTTGATCCTGTACCCCCCTGAGCAGGCTAGATGTGGCCTCATCCAGTTTCTAGGTGCAGAAAGGTAAATACATGTTCTGCCAATAAATGCACACGTATATCAATACTTTGTTAATGAGCAAATATATATAGATAACATTTGGTTGGAAGGTTTATTTATAGGTCAACTTTGGCTCTGGGCCTATTGTTCAGGCCTCAGTCAGGGCCTGTTGTTCAAGCCCTGGTACTTCATGGCTTCTCCAGAGGGCTGGGGGGCAGGAGAGCAGTGGAGACACTGTCAGAATCCTCAAAGGTGTATTTTCCTTCAAAGGCCTATTTTCATTCAAAGGCCTTTTCACTCCTTTTCAGAGAAATCCATGGGTTGGCTTTATTTCCACCTATTTCTCTTTCCTCAGGTGGGGATGAGAATCACAAAAAGGTTACTGGAATAAATAAGAGGCACACAAGACCTTTTTCTTCTCTTCATTCATCCACACATGTTGCAGAGGGGCCTGTGGACCTTCTTGTCATTGTGAAGGCTTCATAAACCAGGGAAAGTGGTCTCTTCCAACACCTCAACTACTGCGGCTTTGGTTAGGTTTAGTTCTGCTTTAGGTCATCTTTTGGTCTTGGCTTTAGATTTCCTGCTTCCTTCTGCTTCCTGTGTCTCATTTCGTGTTCTAGGGAGTTCCCTTCTCCCCAGGATTTTACTGCTGCTTGCCCACGCTTCAAAACAGCTTGAGGGGATTTGTTCTTTTGGCACCACTGAGAAGAGTTTGGTTCCATCTCTTTTACTCCACCCACCAGGTAGTTAATACACACAGACAAGGTCACCTGAGCTTCGTCTACTCCGGGAAAGAAACAATCAGCTCTCTCAGCCTTTCCACATAGCTCATGTGGTCCAAGGCCCTTGGCATCTTTTTGGCCATCACAGGCCATCGTCTCCATTTGGGATGCTATTTTTAGGCTTTATCATGTTTTCTGTGGGGTGTAAGACTGTTTTAGGAGTTTTAGCAGTTAACACTGGGGTCATATTATCTCTTAACTGTATATTTGATGTATAATTCTAGGTACAACAGGAACTGGATGAAAAAATCACTAAGGAACTGAAAGAAGGTAATGTGTCATTACATTCAGAGTGTTTTTAAGGAAAAAGGTGACTGTTCCTAAGCCTCGACAGCTTTGAAGCCATTGTTTTTAACTTCCTCTGCTAAGCATGGAGATTTTGTTCTGCTAGCTTTCCAGTGTAGACTTGAATCTGAAAAAAATCCTGCTTCCCAAAATATTGCATAGAATGTTATGCACTTGACTAGAAAAAAACAAGCAAAAAGAAAACTCACCCACTGCCCCATAGAGAAATGCTTGGCTTAAGCTGAAGTTGCCCTTCACTAGAGTTCATCTCCAGCAAAAACCTCAAATAAGGCCCCAGATTTTTATAGATCTTTATGGACTTCAGCCATCCCTTCTTCCCTGTACATGGATTGCATTCAGTACTAAACCATACCATACACGCTCTCCACTGTTAGATCTTGATTTTTCTTTCCATGATTCTTGGCTTGTCTTTGTAGCTTAGGTGTTGCAGTCTTCTTTTGAATAAGCAAGAAGAATATGATCAGGGACAAAAGACAGCCTTTCTTTAGGAAGAGATTGTTCAGTAGTGTTTAGGCAAGCATGAGTTAAATGCTTGCAACAGAGAGCATAAAATACACTCTGTAATTTGAGGCTGGGCGTCCAAAGAGGAAATCCACCTGTTTCATTATAGTTGGCCCTCCAGAGTCACTGCTTTGCAGGGACTGCAGCTATGTAGTAGTAGTGTTTAATAAAAAGCACTGCTTTGAACATTTAAGGAAAGCAAAGACTTCAGGTTGAAGAGCTCTGCAGGGGCTACGTTAAGAAGCACTGTTAAGGACCACTGGAGTCATGTGTAGAGTCCTGGAAGATGTTCGGTGTGTAGCCTCCGGAATGTCTGTCACTGGCTTTAGAAATGCCGTTGAATGATAAGCAAATGTGCACAAAATGCATTTCTTCCTTTGTGCCCAGCTCTCCCCTTGTTATGTGTCCTTGGAAATTTTAAAGTCTCATTCAGGTTTGCAGACTCTCAAGTTGTGTAAAATGTTCTTACAGTGCCTTATTTCTCCCTGTCTGCTGTAAAAGTAACGTAAGGAATCTTGTCCCTTTTCCCCCCAGCCACTGCTGACCTTGAAACTGGATGTGCTGGATCTTCAAAAAACCTTCATGTGGACCAGGATCCCCTTAGCAGAGCCATAGAGGAGTACCGTGATGTTTTAACCAAAAATTATATGATTTGAGTGAAATGCTGTGGAAAGGCTCTGGACACTTTTTTGTTTTTACAGAGCATCTATGTTTTCCTTTTCCCTTGTTTATTCTAGTTGGAATATAAACTCTAAGTCTATTAAATGGATGTCAAGCCCAGTGCACTCACCTGTTGGGTTTTTTTCTGCATAGCTGGCTTCTTTTGCACTTACAGTAAGAATCATCCATTTTTTCATACCAGGAGATTGACTGGTCTGGATTCTTGAGCTTGACAAAACTGTCAGAAATGTTTCCTGTTACAGTAGCTTCATTATGTTGTTCCACTCATGTTCTGTGTTTTAACAAAAGCATTCCATTTGTTCTGTTTAATCCTTTCACTCAAAGTGTTCCTAAGTTCTCCAATGTTATTTCAATGATTAGGACATCATTTCATGTGCTTTGAGCCCAGTGCTGCAGTCCTGACGCAGTGACTAATTTCTGCTAATTAATTTATAGCGGTGTTCAGGCTGGAGAAAAGGGCACTTCACACTGTTGTCACTTCATGTGATGCAAGTTTAAAATGACTGTGAGTGTGTAGTAGTGCCAAGACTTGTTTTATGATCTTTTTGGTATGTTTATTTTGTATCACAGAATGTGTGAGTTGGAAGGGGCCTCTGGAGGCTCTTTATTCCGGCCCTCCTGCTCCAGGAGGACCACCTTTAGCTAGTTTCCCAGGTCTGTGCTGGCTTTTGAATTCCTTCAAGTATGGGGACTCCAAAGCCTACATGGGCAACCTGGGCTCGTGATCAGTCACTGTCACAATACACTTGAATATCATGAGGGATATTCAAACTCAGTACCTCTCATGGTATTGGTGTTGATTCCTGTATTCAAAATTGCTGCAGCTTCAGACTTTTACAGCTCTTGCATTAACACCTGTGGTACACCTGAAAACACTTCCAGTGGGAGGGGGGAAAAAAGGAACATTAACATTATCAACTTTCCTCGGTACTCTCCAGAACTTTTGTGATAGGATACCCAATCTTTATATTGCTGCTAGCAGCTGATATGGTGTCAATTGGCCCAGTTGTGGTGGAAAATTGATAGCAACCATATGAGCAGTTTTACTTATTTCAGGGAGTTACTAGTTTTTAATTAAGATGTCGTTTCCCATCTGCAAAAGTCACCAGCATAGAACACCAGTATAGAACAAAGTCCCAGTTCTGGAAAAGTGAGAGGGATTATACTGAGATGAATCAAGACTGAAAGAATTTTAGGGTTTTACCCACTATTTCAAGGACTTGAGTCAACAGGTAGTGAGAAAAGCATTAAATGCTGCTGTGACACTCTTTATATGAATATATTTTTGTGAAGCTAATACACTGTATTTAATTGAACTTGATATTTAATAAACTTTGCAATTTAGGACATGGCTTTGTTTTATTTTTCCCCCTCTTGACATTGCTTTCCACCCCTTCCCTGCCCACAGAACTCTCCAGAGCTCTCCTCTGTTCACAGATGCACCTTGCCTGTCCCCCTGTGAGAGACTGGCCTGCTAGTGATGAATGACTCAAACACTCGACCATTTGCAGATGATGCTCAGGTGCTGCAAGAGGCTGGACTGGCTCAAACAATCAGCTGGGTGCTTGGCCAGGGATGCCCAGAGTGGCCTCTCCGGTGCAGGTGGGTGTGCACACCTGAGGCTACCAACTGGGTTTCCAGATAAGGGAAGAGGCTGGTAAGAGGCAAATCCTGCAAAGTGGGATAGTCCTTGTTACCATGCCAATGTCTTCCCTTACATAATGACTCAGCTGTGAAAACTCCCCTCTGAAGTACCACAGAATGAAGGTATTCCGCTTGGCTGATGGGCCGTGCTTGATTGAACTATACTGGCTAAAAGACAGCTGCAACATCTTAGAAGATGTCAATGACTCATGGAATGTCCCAGGATCCAGTAATACATCATCCAGGGGAATTACAGGGGGCGTTTCCACCTAGGCTCAGCATAATATAAAGCCCATGGACTTGATGTGTTGTGGACTCTTTCCTCCCCACTTGATGGATGCAGTGTGCAACCACCCCATCAACAGGACTGCAGCCACCAACAAGACAAGAACCAAGAGGCCGTCATTGGGCCGCATATGGGGTGGTGATATTTCTGATGTTTATCCTGTTTCTCAGTCTCTCCCTTCTCTCCCTCCCTCCACTTCTCTTTTTCCTATTTCTCTCTACCTCTCATTTACTGTTAAATAAAAATATGGACTAATGACTTTGGCATATGGTCTCATTTGCACCTTTATTCAGGCAGGGGCTTCTTGCTAATAATTTTAATTATCAGTCGGTTCTTAACAGCCACAGGCTGAGCAAATATGTCCCTTTCCTGCAAGGGACTTGAAGCACAGTCGTGTCAAAATCGTGGGCTTGAGCTGAGCTATTGCTAATTACCGGTTCTCAGACTCTTCCTGCATTTTAGAGCTCCTTGTGGTCTGCACAGAAGGCAAAGGCAGCGGGTGAGCTTCTGGGAGCCACAAAAGACGGGCAAATCACACAGGTTTTCAGCCTGTGGGGAGCTGACCCAGCTGTAGCCCGCAAAGGAAAAAAAAAAGCTTTAGGAAATAGCTCCAGAAAAAAAGCTTTAGGAAATAGCTCCAGCCGGCTTTCGGGACTTTGTAGCATCTCTCCACCAGAAAGCAAGTGCAGAACTTCTGGGCCTTCCCTTTCTGTTGTGATTGGGACAAACAGGGACGTGTTTTAAAGCGTGTTTATAGCCAGCTGCCTGCTGGTGCAGCGGCAGAACAGAAAGCCAGCGTTGGCAGGTGGGGTACATGGCTAAGGAGAAATCCACTCCTTCTCCTGAAGGTCCATCTCCAGTGTCCATCCTCCCAGTGAGGACACTTGGTAACCTCAGAAGGGCTAAGGCAGTTGGGGAGGCTGCTGAGGCCTGGAAGATAGGAAGTACCCGCCTGGTCTTCAAGAAGGGCAAGACAGAGGAGCTGGGCAACTGCAGGCCAGTCAGCCTCATCTCACTGCCTGGGTAGGTGATGGAGTATGTTCTCCTGGAATGCATTTTTGAAGATGTTAGGGACAAAAATGTGATGAGGAGGAGTTGGCACAGGTTTGTAAAGGGGAAAATAATGCTATGCCAATCTGGTAGCCTTCTATGATTATGTGAGTACTTTGGCTTACAGTGTAACAGTCACATTTAATTTTTGGAACTTCCTGATCACTTTCCAAAGGCAAAGCAACTGTGTTTCTTCATTTCCTTGCCAATATATTTTAGAAACCCTTTCAGATCAGTAGCTGCAGACAAATACAAAATTTCATAATTCAGTTGTACAGAATATATAACCTGTTTCAGGAAATCTCATTATACCAGTTGCTTTTTCCTTACAACAAATGATGTAAGAAGTTGTTTGGGTTTTCCAGTCTTCAAAATGTTGCACTGAATTGTGGCCACAAAACATAATTAGTTTTTCATTGTTATTTATTAGCTGAATAGTGGCTTGAGCAATTGATTAAAGGCTGTGTAGTGCTACCAGAACCCTCACATATCCATTCAGTGAACCTTGGCCACTGAAATATCCAGGATCTGCTTATAATTCACTGACCTCTGCAGTTCCAACTGCCCCATTAATGCTTTGCAGAGAGAATATAACTCTGGTATCCTGTCAGCATACTGACCCAACTGTTTTCATCTTCTCTTTACCTTAGAGGCACCTCTCAACCCCCTTACCTGGATATAGAGATAAACCACCTGTTAACAAAACCAAACAACCTACAAGTGCCCTTTGCCTGGAAAAGCAGATGGTAAATGCTTCTTTACTACTGGCCTTTGGTGAGAAGTGAAGGTTATTGACTGCTGGACAAAGCAAACTGAAAGACAGTGTTAACATCTAGCACATCAATAAGGGAAAGTCTACTCAGTTGAAAGATTATTTATTTGTTTTCTTGCTCAGCAGTGAAAAACTTGTTCACAAAAGTGGATGGCCGATTCTAGGTGTTTGTTGAAAACAGCACCCTGGAAGTGGGTGCTGCTACCATGTTACATGACAATACACAGGGCTACTCTTTTCCCTGAAACTCCCCTAAGTTTAAGCAGTACTTTTGCTGAAGTTACTGTAGTAGCTGACTATTCTACTGCTTACTGCCTATGATGAGTTATTAATTGTTAATCATTACTTAATCGCTGCACAAAGTGCTTTAGTTGAGATAATTTGGATCATGTGAGGTATTATGAGCACAGCTGGGTATTGCAAATGACAGGGACAATTTTCAGTTTTTATCTTCTCATCATTTCTTTTTAACTGCAGAAACAGAGTAAAAAATCTGCTCCCACCTCAGAGGCCTATTACCAGACATCTATAGCAGCACCTCTATGTAAAATGGAGCTCTAGGCATCTTTGTAAGCAAAAATGCCTCTCACATTTATAAACACTTGGGAGGCCTACATGAACACTTGTGAAGCCTACATGAACACTGCTGTCAGTCCCCTTCTTGCCACTGAAATACCTACAGTCGCAGCCTCAGAGAAAAGTCGCCTTTTATCTCCAGTTGTATTACCAAAATCCTGTGCATACAACTACACTCCATTTTGCAAGAATGGATAGACAGTTACCATCCAACTCAAATGCTCCTCTGGAATGGCTTTTCATTAAATGGAATCATGCTTACAGTTCTAGTGCATCATGGCAAAAGTAACACAGTACAAAGCTAACAGTCCTTTCACAGCAGAAATTATTTACCACGAAATTCTGAATGGCATGGGCACATTTCAGCTCCCTTTTCCATACAATTCTTCAATCTAATAAAAAAATGTCTTTGTGTTTACTCTAATTGTTTTATGCTGTCCTCTAATTTTCAAGAGTTGCAGGGCTGTAGCCTGGGAATGCACGAATATTTTGAAGACACTGGGTTTTAAGACCTGGTTAATTTCTTGGTATGCACAATGGAGCCAAGCCTTCTTCCATTAAGAGAAGGACATATTTGGGGGTGAGAGTTTAATGTTTACCCATAGTTTTTTGGGCAAAGAAGCAGTTACTTTAAACATGGGCTGAATTTAATCTCCTCTCCTAAATGACTGCATTGCTTTCCAGCTTTATTTCTGAACAAAATCCTGCAGCTACATTGTGCCATCTGGACCTAAGTCACTGTGAGAAAAACCAACTTTCATTTTGAACATGGAAGACAAGATATGTCAATGTTCTTGGCATGAAGTCAGGAACAAACAGATATGTACAAGAAGTGCATGGAAAAGAGATTGCTCACTGGCTTTTGTAACTCACCTGTACTTCTCTATGTCTAGATTATCTTCACTGATTAGGCCTTTCTGGGTCCTGTAGTAGAAGCATTGTCATCGTAGAAGTTTCTCGCTTCATTAAGTTACTAAGGCTCAGGTGGCCCATGGCAGAGAGACTGGAAACTTCAGTACCTTCATAACTAATGCTCAGCTGCAGAAAGGCCCAAGATGATGGAGGGCATTGCTCAGGCACACCTGTGTGTTGAAGAGGGCATTAACAGTAGGGTAACCTGGTAAATTCCCTTTTAGCTAAGGGCCATTCTGCCAGCATCTGCACTTTGCTGTTGAAACTCAGAAAAAGCATAATTAGAACCAAACTCAAAACTATTGACACATGCAGTGTGGTTGTAAAGTATTGTACATATCTTATCCACAAATGAAATGGATACATACAAACATATTAATGTTTTTCTTTCTTACTTCTTTCTGCATTGGCTGGACTTCCATAAAGTGGTGAAATCAGAAGTAATAGCATAAAACTCAAAATTACTTGATGGATGTTAGAAATTATGCAAGAAGTTAAACTAGTCTCTATACAAATCAGGAAGCTGTCCCCTTCACCCACATAAAGATAATCACTTAAATTGTAACAATTGCTCTGTTCCATTTCTTATCAGAGAGTGTTTCCAATCGGATCCTGACAATTTTAATTGAATGTGAGCCGATGACTTTTCAGGGAAGCTATTTTGAAAATCAGAAATGCAATTCCAGGGATTGATCCTACCTTATTATACTTACACAAAATAATCTTAAACCTGCCTTTTCGAAGTCCTTGACCATTTGCACTTCCTAGATTTAAGCTGCGCTTATGCCTGACTCTTGTATCCAGGATGAGTTAGGACAACCCAGAGAAAGAAACATGGCAAAAAGCAAGAAGGCTTCTTCCGTTCAGCATCAACGAGCACACACGTTCATGGATTTTGCACTTGCAGTTTAATCATGGAAATCATTCTGCACGCTCCTACTGCTAATGATCTGATTGTTAGGAGAAAGGCTGGCCCCAGTCCTATTGACTGTTTACATCCTAATGTGCCGTTTTTTAAATCTGTTTCCAAACTAACTGAGGTTCTATTGTGTGATATTTCCTCCACAGCATCACACATTTTCAATCAGCATCACCTCCTTAGCCATAATCACTTCCTGCCTTGGCTTCTGTTCAGTCCTGCAACTCAGTGCAAAACTGAACTCATGCATGAAACGGTACAGATGAGGTGGTATTTACGTGGCAGTTGGCAAGAAATGGTTTTATTAATTGGAAGTGCTACAAACCAAATTTGAAATGGTTATAGATAGAGTTTATTGCTGCATGTTTTCTCCTGGCCTTTTGCATGCACGCTGCTTTGAATACAATTTTGACAACCTGTCCCCTGTATCCAAGGGACACACATGTTCATCAGTGCAAATGCTGCAGATCCCAGCCATACACCACCAGCAGCTCTGGCCAGTTTGCAGAAACATGGCAGCATTTATGGGCATACAGGTTTCCATCTGCATCATAGAGTTGAAGTCTTAAAATTAAACAAGTGAGAATTCCCAAAAATTTAAGCACAAAAATACAAAGTGATAACCATAATTAAAAAGTAACATTTTAGGATAGGAAGCTTCTATCTTCCGAGATGAATGATTTACACAGATACAATAATTGTATCTGTGTTGAAGAGAATTTTACTACAATGACCACTGCTCTAAAGCCCAACTTTGTTCACATTCAACAGGTTTCCATCCTAGTGACTTCTATTTTTCATGCATTACAGTACTTCAGATCCAGCTTCTTCAATTTCTCCACCTGAATAATTTCCACTACCGTTTCTATGCAGAGCACTTTAATCATCACTGCTAGATTTGACACTAGAGATAAAATAAACCTAGAGTATAAAGCAACAAGATAGCAGGAAAGCCATTAAAAAGGTTTTAGCAGACAAATGCAGTACATGCCCATGTGCTTGTGCTCCCTAAAGTAATGAAAGCCTTTCATCTAAAAGTGCAAGTAGCAGGAAAGAAGCTGAGCATTGAGTGAATTGTTTTGGCATCCGGCAGCACTGTTACTGATGTAAGGCTGGACGGCAGCAGCACATTGTTCCAAGCAAGTTCCAGAGCTCCTGGAAGGCTGCTGCAAGGCTCCAGGAAGGAACATATTACCAAGTAGGTAAGTCCTGCTTTTAGGGCTAGCAAGCAAGTTTTGGCAAAAGTCTGAATGCTATTGTGATTTCAGCTTTGATTTTCACCTGCGTCAATGGAGCTTTTATTTTCTTCAGGGAAAATGCTGCTGATGTAAGAAACATCAGCATTTCTGCCATTACTGTAAAAATTACAGAAAAAAAAAGGCCCCTGAAAATGACCCTAAAACAAAATATAGCATGCTGAGAGGCAATCAGGAACACAATTTCCAGAACAAATACCTGGCTCTTTACTATATTCTGTCATATATTTTTAACCTAGGTCTGGTGCAAGTTTTCCCTCCTTCACCTCAAGAATCTTGGCCTTCTGGCACATCTGGATTTCATAGTTACTTGTCCATGAATACCTGATACTTGAAGTTATTATGCCCTATTATTTAAGCAACAGAGAAGCTAAAACTAATTGATATGAAACAGCTTTTCTGGCTACTGCAACTTCCACTTAATCCACAGATTTATTTTCATTATTTGTATCAATAAACTGCAGTTCTCCCAATTGGAAAGCAGAAAAAAGAATCCATTAGTAAAAATTAGTAGAGTAGCATACACAGGTGCCAAAAATGTATCATAGACCAAATCTAACTAGCAAACACAGATCATCTTGGTGTTTTCACTGGCATAACTCACATTCATAGTTTCCAAGACTCTTCAACTGAGGCTTCTCCTTCTTGAGAAGTGCCTTTGTGGTCATTGTAATTTAATTCCTAAAGAAGCAACAGCTCATGACCTAGTATTTGTCATGTTAACCGTGGAATAAATTAAATCCTTTCATACCGATGCATGGAGAACACAACCCTGGTATTTAAGGATAATTTCTGTATTAATCTGCAGAATAAATTTCTTAGCAGAGTGCAGCAGCATGCAGCAGAGGCTAAGAGGTAGAATTATGTTGCCATGGGTACAAAACACCTCCTCAGGCACACAGATCTGGTATATTCGCTATGAAAGTAGTATGGCAATGGCCATGAGATAAATGTATCATACCATTGACCTGCACTTTATCTTCAGTTCTAGTACAGAGTGTCTGATGTGTATCTCAGCTGTTTACTTATAAAATGGATTGAAGAAAAAACACTACCTCCAGGGCTAAGGACAACAGGCTATAGCTGATACCAAAGGTCAAGTTGTACAGAAATTCTCCACAGTTGGATTACATCCTCAAAACAGTATCCATGTTCTTTCAGTCCAGTACAGGCAGTAACCTGCTTGTAGGCCATGCAATATTTGAAGCACTTTGACTGCAACTATGTGAAAGAGACATGGAGGCACTTAACGTGGACTGCAGTTAGAGAAATTGCCCTTGGACCACAGAAGGTAGCTTCTCTGTTTCTTCAGGCACACCAAATTAATTTACCTAATCTCTTTATAAACCAGCTCATTCAATTCACTGGAGGAATCCTTTTCCACTACTAGTCAAGAGTTGTCCTTTCACTCCAAGATCTTTATTAAACAAACAAAAGAAGGAAGTGACCAACCTATGACAGTGCAGGAAACTTAATGGAATATGACAATTACCTCCAATTCAGCATTACTTCCTTTTGACCTTAGCATCACCTTTCTCTGCCCTTCTCATTTTTGTACAGTTGGTTTATTACTCTGCAAGGACTCACTGGATTTTACTGAATATCACCTGTTATTTACTGAATCTTTAATCTAGGTTCATTGCAGGAAGACAGTTTCCATTAATACCTTTTTCCTATCTCAGCAGGGCTCTTCACGTACCCCATGGAACCAGCTGACCATCATAAGGCAGCAGCAGCCAGAATTCATTGGGAGCACCTTCAGTTCTGAAAAGTCACTTTATTTTGGTGAGTACTCTCTCCAGCAAGAATAAAGCAAAGGCTTTTGGCAGACAATACTACTCATCTCCTAGGAGAAATTTGCTTTGCTACATCTCTGCCATCACTAGAAAACAGGAGAACCTTCACCCCAGCCAGCTGGCACAGCGATCAGCATGTCCCTGCTCAACGGAGAACTATTATCCAAGGTGCTCTTTTCCCATTCCATCCAGTCCTCTTTCATACCTCTTCAGCATCTGAGGAGTAAAGTTTTCCTCTTAAAAATTCAGCTCTACTTTATTTGCTCTGTTTTACCTGTTTTACTACCTTCAGTGTGCTTGCAACACTGACTGCAGAGTGGGTTTCCCTAGTGTCAAGACACACACAGCCTTCCCATGTGCTGAGCTTCCACCCCACTCTTCCTCTGGGGACAAACACTCTCTTCTTCAGAATCATTAATACTAGGTCATCACTCTACCTCCACTTTGTGGTTTCAATCCCATTGATTTTTCCCATCTTTCTTCATTTATGAAAACAATGACATAAATTAGTCTCACTGGTGATCCGTTTTTTAGCTTGGACTGTGCTATAGGCTTGATTCAATTAAAATACTCTTTCAGACTGGTTATAATTCAACTTCATGCATGAAATACTATTTTATTGAGTGATTTCTCTGCACCATATACTTACGGGGACCTAGTTAGCCATTACAGCTTAGAGTCCCTGGAAGTTCACAAAGTTTTAATTGCATCTTACAAATTTTTAAAGAATTACCAAGTCCTAGATTTGATTTCAAGAAATCCCTTCTGACTAGGTCTCCTGGCTTTGATCCCTTCACCATTACATCCAGATGAGGCTTTGGTCAAATCCAGACCAAAGCCAGTGACATCAAATTGAAAGAAATGTTGGAGCAGAAATTGAAACAAAGTGTGAGCATAAGCTAAAAATCACAACTGTGAAAAGCCTTACATTGCTGCTAAGCATGAAGATAAGCAACCTCCACGGTGTCAATTTTAAGGTTTTAGACAGAACTTTGCTTCTGAGCAGGCTCCATGTTGGCAGGGGTGAGCTACTGCCCACAATCCCAAGCAGACATGAGCTGGCCATCCTTTGCCTATCTCATTGCAGAAGAGTCACTTTTACAATCAACTGCACATCATCAACCCATTTGGTCTTTGCACAGTCAGTTTTTATCAGGATCCTTCTGTAAAAGGGAGTTTATCAGTAATCTCTTGGAGAATGCCCTAGGTTTAGGTCAGCCTGTAAGTGCAGACACATCTCAATTTCTTCAAGGTGTAGCTCCCCACCACCCTACACACAGAGATTCACAGGCTCAGAAAAGTAAATGCAACAACTGAGGTCACCCACTTGAACAAAAAAGACAGGGTTTGCAATCTGTGTTTTAAACATCTAACTCTGCGAAACGATCATTTTCCAGATCATGGTTTTCCAGCTTCAACAACTGGAATCCTCACCTGCTCAGTCCCTTGATTTTACTGATCAACTTCACTGCCATTGTTCCACAGCTTTGCATCTGAGATTAGCACTTCAAGGTCAGAGAAAATAATTTCAAATTTTAAATCCTCAAGCAAACACAGGACCAAGGAGTTGCATTGTAAATGATGTGTTTGAGGTAGAGGGTCTCTATATGCATTAGCATTCCATGACTAATCTCCAAACATAATTTCTCAGCTATAAGACAACATCTTTCCATAGTTTTTCCAGTGCTTCTAAAAGTATTCAATGCATGTGTTTCAACTATAACTCTCCTAATACATCCAACGCTAAGCAGTGCATTAAAAATCTGCTCATCCTAACTCCACTCTTTGCCTCTGCATTTTTTGCTGAGCTCTAAAATACCTAATTTAATAATCTGCTTTATTTTTTCTTTATCAATACAATTCAGCCCCTATACTTTGTTTTCTCTTGTGACAGTATCAGCATTTCAGCAGCAAAAAGGCTTTTTTGTTAACTGGTTAATGAAACCGATTGATTCTTTTCACATAATGAATTATAGCCAGACTTAGTACTCACTTTTGGTTATCACAGAAAAACCCCAATTTGATTTATTCAATGTCTGCTCAGCAATTCCCTGCAGAAATGTGTACAGAAAACACTACTTGATCACAAGATGGATAAAGGCAAAAAAAAGGTTTGCTGGGCTTCACATACTCCACCAAGAACAACCTCAGAAAACAAGCTGTAAGCTACAAGAACTGAGAGACACATTTTATGGAGAACAAATATTTTCACTTCAATATATTTTGTTTCCAAACACTCAACTTGCAATGAAAAGTACAAAATCCTACTTACTATTAAAATCAGTATAAAACCCCCATATATGCACATTAAAATTCCGTTTTTGTTTGTTTTGACAGCACATTTATATACAGGGAAAAAATACTGGACCCGTGGGACATGGGAGAATAACGAAAACAGCTTTGTTCAAGAGTACAGACTTCTTCATGCTGATGTGGCCTCAAACACACTGCACTGCAAAGAGCCTGTCCCACTTTGCTTGGCTGTGGCTGATGTTTAGGAGGTCTACAAGTGATCATTGTTACGTGGGATCCTTATATTCAATATTAAGGTAAATTTCGTTCAAAATAAGTAATTTACCTACCTAAAGTACTTCTGTGTCTTCTAAACTACAGTCTAAGACAGTGGTTACACATTAGCAAACACACTTCTCTTTCTGTAGATCTTACCCAAATTTTGAGCAACACGACAGCTGCTGAAAGGCAAAGACAGAGAATGAGTTGGTCTGGAATTTAATGGGCTTCAGATAAATGTCTGCATTTGGGTTTTTTGTTCCTGCTCAGAAGTCTGTTTCTCCAATTTGTCTGCAAGGATTAAGGCATTACAAACTCCTGCACCTCCACTATAGCCTTGGTGACTGAACTGAACAAGGTCTGACAAACAACAAAAAAAGTATTATGTGCAGAAGTCATTAATTTTACTGTGAAAGGTTTTAACATTCTTTCTTTCTACACTACACACATACACAGAAAAAACCCCAAATTATAAAGAACAGTTTTCTACTTACAGCCAGAACTACACTGACTGTTACACATCTACCTTCAAATAATCCTGGGTTAACATGAAAAACCTTGCTTTACCTTTAGGAACGAGATCTTATTTTAAGAACAAAGTATATATACACAGTATCAGGACCATCACTGATACTGATTGCATTTCCCAGTGAAATTAATGCAGCATGAAATCCCCAAAGAAATTCAATGAAAGTATCTTTAGCAAAATGTAGAAACTTTAATTTACATGCAAAACTACAATATATTCATAATAAAAAACTGGTGACTCAACGATTTAAACACAATTTGTAAAAACTGTCTACATTGCTAAATAGGTCTGTACAACCCAAGATTTACAAAGTCCCTGTGCATTTTCATCTTTTCAGTGCACAACTGAGTTTAAAGGTTCTGCTCGAATGTTCCCCAAGTCAAGAGCTGAATCTGTCTCTTCATCAATTTCACCAATCACAGCACTGCAATAAAAAAAATTCAGGTTATTATATGTTGAAATCAAATCACACAGTTCTAAAACAGAAGCTGTATGTTATCTTCTGTGCCGGTTTGGCCAAAATTTGAAGGAGAATATCCTCCGAGGGAAAGGCAGGATACCACCACCCCTTCCCCCACCACCAGGTTCGGGAAAGAAAAACTTCTTGTTTTGAAAAGTTCACTCAGTTTTTCTTTCGCACCCAGGCTTAAAGGCACAGGATTCATCTTCTGGGCATAGGGTGGTGATAGGGGATACACATCATAAAGTCAGTCCAAGACATCTTCTAACAATCCTTACTCGCTGTTGAACTATACCGACTTCTTCTGATTGATGCTACATATTCCATGAAAACTTCTAGTGATGCACACTGGAATGTCTGGAAGTACTTTTTACCATGACTGTTTCTTTCCTTTTATTTTTCAATAGCTTCCCTGTTTTATGAGAGCTCCCTGTTTTGAAGTTACTGTTATTTATCTGTTGGTTCTTTTTACTTCTTCCTATAAGGATGCTGAATTTCACCATGTCGAAGAGTTGCATGAATACAGAATTATTCGTTGTAATAAATACGTTTGAGTTTGTTAGGATTATAAAAAAAAAATATGTATTTCACAGAACCATATTTTGAATATATTTGAGTAATGTGGCTGTATGATGATGTCTTTCATCATACATTTCAACTGTATGATGAAACGGTGAAGTAGTAAACAATTACTTGCCATTTTACACACATTTTTACTATATGAATGAAAAGCTACTGGTAGAGTGGCATGCATAGTCCCACCTTTGTACATGTGTCAAATTAGTTTTTCTTAAAAGCTTAAGTCAAAAGTGATGAAAGCATTCAGAATGATCCACTTTCTCAATGATGTTAGATAAATGCACCTAGGTATCAATTTAAGCCTTGGCATTTTGTTGTACAGAAGTATCCATTAGAATTAGAAGATGAAAATTCCTATCCAGGCTCATGTGTTGGTCACTGCAACAAACTCTTATTCTTAGCTGTGATAAAAAAATAATCTTCCTTTTGCCATCAGTCTCAGAATGCTGCTGCAAAAGTACTCTTCCTAGCTGGCCCACTTACCAGGCCTTCTTTCCACTTCTCTTGTAACCCTCCCAAGGGTTTGGTACACCAGCTACTTTTCTCTCCACTCAATGAGCTTTTACCCTCATTTTGTAAGGGAATTTTACATCAAATATCAACTCATACATTTGACATGTCACTACACTGGCTTCAACACTTGCTACATTGTCAAGTCAGAACCTTCAAGGATCTTCCAGATTATAAAGTGCTCTCTGTGAACATCTGCTCTAAAAACAAACAAACAAAATAGCTGTTGAAAGTCAACTTTGTATACCAGATTGCTGAATTTTTGTACACAAGTTCTATCTCATTTTTTAGTCATTACTCTATCTTTTCCTTCATCATCTCTCAGCCTGTCCTTGTAGGAGAGATGGTCCAGCCCTCAGATCATCTTCAACACTGAGGCAAACACTTCTGTAAAAAAAGTGAAGATGTTTGCTATTTAATACAGAATCACAGCCATTTAGGTTTGAAAAGACCTGCAAGATCGAGTCCAACCATTAACCTAACACTGCCAAGTCCACCACTAAACCACGTCCCTAAGTGCCACTCCTACACATCTTTTTAATACCTTCAGGGATGGTGACTCAGCTTTGACAATACTTTCAGTGCTACCCACAGATACAAAGACGCAAGGTGTCTGGGGACTTACACAGATAAAAAAACCAAAAAAACCCCCCAAAACATATATACACAGTCAAAGTTTGTATGAAAAGATTTAAGCAAGAACATACTATACTTACACATTATCACCTCTTACAATGTATAAGCCCAGCACTACTTGCTCAACTCCTTGTGAGGAACTGAACACTCTTTCATGGCTTTCATCCAAAATCAAGTTTATGGTCTGATCAAAACCTTTGAGCGTTCCCTGAAAAAAAACCACACACACAAAAAAAAGCACTCCAATTACCCTTAAAATTTTTCATCTTTGCTCTCAAGGATATCTTAAATGTGGTGGCAAAACTACAGAGAACAGGTATCCTATTTAGGTTTTATTCTTTTGCTTAAACACAAACAGCACAAAATTTTAAAAGCAATAATCAATTTAAGAAAAGTACACGTGTATTACTGTGTGTTCATGCCAAAGGTACAATAGCATTTTAGCATTAAAAGAAGTAAATTTTCCATTTTATCAATGACAGTCCCCTAGACAACTAATTTTACTATTTCTACACTGGTTTTTTGTATGGAAATTTCCAGAAATTATATCATTAAATAAAACAAAGAACAGAAAAGCTGGATTCTTGTCGTCAACAATATTGAAAATATTCTTAACAAGCAATTTTAGGTGGTATGTCTTTGAAGGAGATTAATTTGTGTTTACTACATTATGTTTTAAAAATTCATTTTAAAAATACAGGATTTTTGTGCTACTTCAGTATGTGTTTGGAAAAATGATAACATAAAAGTTATCATCACTAATTGATTAAGAAATTCAAGTTCACATAAAACAGCCCTTCAAAGAGTGATAATATGCATTTATATTATCTATCAATGAGTCATATATACCAACTCCATTCAAATCTTAATGACTGACTTCAACCAAGCAGATTTGGTGAAGCCAAAGTATTTTTCTGTTTTCTCTTTCCAGAGGCTGCACAAAGCTAAGTACAGACAGAAAGATACAATCCTCCTGCAATGATCATACTATTAAGTTACACTCAAAACACAAAAGAATAAAAGATGTGGGGAAGAAATGCAAGAAAAAAAGCCCCAAACCACAGAAGCAATAAAAGCAAAAATATTATACAGTATAATATATTAAGTTGGCCTATTCTCACGTTTTCAGGTATAAACAGAAGCCCACAACAATTCTCCTGCTGATGTTTTTCTACAGCCATAGGGAAGAAATGGTTTTAGCATGAAAGTTGAAGAGCTTACAGAACAAAGAGGACATTTTAGACGGAAACCAAATTACTGAACAGAAGAAGAATGCATTTTTTGGGCATTCACACAGAAAAAGCCATTTGAAAAAAACGCCAGAGCATCTGCACACACAAATTTATCAATGAAAAAAAGCTGACATGCAGGACCCAGTAAGTGTTTATAATTTTTTTTTTTTAAGCATTATGGCAATTATTCTATACTATGTAATTTAAAAATATGAATATGTGAGACTATCCTAACAGAGCTACTTTATTGCCACAGTGGAAAGTCTTTATGGGGGAAAATAAAATGTTAAAAAATATAAGTCTTACCACAATCATTCTTCCATCAGAAGTAATTACTGCTACAGTACCTGATATTTCATTAAGGAAATATTTAGTCATATCTGAAATAGAACCCTTAACATTTTCTGAAACATTCATATGCAATAGAGGTTTTATGAGCCATTAAGAGCCCGAAAAGCCTATCAGCGATTTTTTTTTTTTTTTTAAAGCAGCATGGTTCACAATAACATTTGACAATATTTCTCATTAACATCTCCTTTAAAGTTTCTCTTCACCCAACCATGGACAGTCATACACAAACATGAAAAGCCTTAAAAACAGAATAAAGATTTGAGCTCACCTCTCTTCCCATTACTAACTGCACTGCCTCAAAATTGAAACAGTTTTATAAACACTTAAAGTCCTTAAAAAACAGCTCTGCGGTGGTGATCTTGAGGCTAGCATTCTGCATCACTTCCTTCTTAAGATCTGGTTATCCCAATTCGATTATTATATATTCATCAACTTGACTAATTCTGCGTTATTATCTTACTGTTTGTGAATAAAACTGAAAACGGCCGTGGGTTACAAGGAGCACAAAAAAAACCTAGCACCAAAAGCGCTCCAAGAACCCCAGCTCGTGGGTTTTGAGCAAGTAATGCAAAGCTGGTATCTAAACTCATGTTAACAGCCCTTTAAGCGAGCAGGCCCTCCGCGAATCCCGCTCCTCATCACGGACAGGGCAAGGCTCAGCTCGGCTCGGCGGCACCGGGCGTTGTAGGGGGCCCTATTCCCTGGGTAATCTCCGGCCTGCAAGCCAATCTCCTGTAAGGAGAGACCGACACCGCCAGCAGGAACGCGCCCAAGCACCAGAACCGCGCTGCCGCCACCAGGCCCACCGTGCGGGCCCGCTCAGGAGGGCCGGCCGGTGCCCGGCGCCCCGGCGGATCCCCGTCGCGGCGGAGGATACGGTTGATGTAGCTCTCCAGCGCGGAGGTCATGGCGGCCCACTCTCACCGCCAGGCGCCGGCACNAGCGGTGGGCGAGCGGCGCGCGGGGGGCGCTGTGGCGCCCCCTCCGCGGCACATGGCGCCGCCCTGAGGGACGGCCGCGGGGCCCGGCCGGGCGCGGTGTTTGGCCTGGGGCGGGAGGTTCGGTCCCTGCGCAGCCATGGAGCCCTCCTCGGGGCCGTGCTGCCCCGGTGTGGCGTTTCTCTCCTCAGTGGCCGCAGGCAAAGAGCTGTGGTCAACGGCTCACTGTCCACGTGGAGACCAGTGCCGAGTGGTGCCCCTCAGGGGTCGGTACTGGGACCGACGCTGTTCGTCTTTGTCGGCGACATGGAAAGTGGGATTGAATTCACTCTCATCAGAGTTGCTGATGATACCAAGCTACGTGGTGCCATCGACACGCTGGGGGAAAAGATGCCGTCCAGAGGGATCTGGATAGGCCTGAGAGATGGTCCGATGTGAATCTCATGAAATTCATCAAGAGCAAGTAAAAGGTTCTACATCTAGTTCAGGGCAGTCCCCGACACACCTACAGGCTGCATGGAGAGATGGTTGAGAGCAGCCCTGTGGAGAAAGACTTGGGGGGTGATGGTCGATGGAAAACTCAGTGTGAGCCAGCAGTGTGCACTCATGGCCCAGAAAGCCAGCCACACCCTGGGCTGCATCAAAAGCACTGTGGGCAGCAGGTCGAGGGAATTGATTCTCCTCCTTTACTCTGCTCTTGTGAGACCCTACCTGGAGTACTGGGTACAGTCCTGGTGCTCCCAACAGAAGGAGGACATGGGGCAAGTGCAGAGGAGGGCCGTGAAGTTGATAAGAAGACTGGAGCACCTTCCTTATGTAGACAGTATGAGAGCTGGGAATGTTCAGCCTGGAGAAGAGAAGGTTGCATGAAGATCTCATAGCAGCCTTCCAGTGTCTGAAGGGGATGTACAGGGAAGCCGGAGGGGGACTCTTTGTCAGGAACTGTAGTGACAGGACAATGAGTAATGGGTACAAACTGAAAGGGGGGACATTTAAGCTAGATATTAGGAAAAAATTATTTCTTGTACTGGTGGTGAGATACTGTAATTGGTCTCCCAGGGAGGCTATGGATGCCCCAACCCTGCCATTGTTCAAGTTCAGGTTGGATAAGGCCTTGAGTAACCTGGTCTAGTGGAACGTGTCCCTGCCCATTGCAGGAGAGCTTGGGACTAGCTGATCCTTAACATCCCTTCCAACCTGTTAATTTATATGAGTCTTGGTAGTATGGGAGCCATGTAATCCTCCCTTGGTTTCCTGTGGGCTGCCGGTGTGAAGTGGGCAGGAGGGAGGACTGACTGCTGCCCTTGCACACAGCCACCAAGTCCCACGGAGCTGCTTGCTCATTCCCCAGTCAGTAGGATTGGGGAAGGAATCAGAAAGATAAAAGCTGGAAAACTCTTGGGTTGAGACAAAGGCAGTTTAATAGGGAAAGCAAAAGCTGTGCACACAAGCAAAGCAAAACAAGGAATTAAGTCACTGCTTCCCATGGGCAGGCAGGTGTTCAGCCATCTCCAGGAGAGCAGGGCCCCATCACATGATGGTGACTTGCAAAATCAAATGCCATCCCCCCAAATGTCCCCGCTTCCCCCTTCTCCCCCCCCCCCCGCCCCGCCCTTTATAGACAGAGCATGATGTCATATGGTATGGAATATACCTTTGGTCAGTCTGGGTCACTGTCCTGGCTGTGTCTCCTCCCAGCCTCCCACGCACCCCTAACTTCCTTGCCAGTGTGGCAGCATGAAAAGCAGAAGAGGGTTTGACTCTGCAAGTCCTGCTCAGCAGCAACAAAACCAGCTCTCTGATATCAACTCTGTGGTCAGCACAAATCCAGAACACAGCCCCATACCAGCACACCTGGAGAGCCCTGCAGCAGGGCTGTGGGATGGGTGCCTGGGGCCAGCCTTGCACAGCTGCTAAGTCCCAGAGATACTTTCTGTAGGAAATGCTAGATGGTTGTGTGTGGGGAAGATGAGGGGTAGGAAAGGTGGTTTTGTTCTGCCTGGATCCTGTGCTCCCATGCCATGGCATCAAGCCACTTGCCTGGGCCCACACTGCAGTCTACAGGTGCTGCTGCTTTAAAGAGAAATGCAGCAGTCAAACTCTGAAATCCAAGCAAAATGGTACATATTTTTAAAAAAATATGCAGCACCATGTAAATGGTGTTTCTTTTGCAGAAGTTTGGATTTTATGCTTACACGAATGTCTTTTCTATAAATGTCAGAATGGCAGAAAGAATGTCCTGGAGGCACTAATGGTTTTTAATTTTTGTATAACTTTACCTGTCAATAGCATGATTATTTTTGCCTGCTACACTTTCTGATTAGTCTACACGATGCTGAGAGTGTTTCCTTGGTAGCCCTGGAGTCCTGTGAGGTAGAGTGGATGGCATCTGCTGGTTCAGTGTAGGTCCTGTCAGTTTACAGGACTGTAGGAAGCTGAACTGGTACTTCACACAAGAAGAAATATCTCAGGGAAATTAAGCTCAGATTCAGTAATAGAACCAAAGTTAAGCTACGGAACTGTTCCTGATGCTGTAGCTGTCTTTGCCTGTGGGAGATAACGTAATCATTGTTAGTATGCAACACATTTTCAGAAACATACTGCAATATGTTGTACATACAGACATCCTCTGCATTGCAATATAGTCAAAGCCAGGAATGTACCCTTCTAATGGCATTTAATAATTGAGCAGTCTGTTGCAGAGATCTGAAGTCTCACACAGGTACAACTTCTTACAACAGTCTATCTACCAGGCTTTTCAAAGCAGGAGATCAATGCTGTTGTTTCAGCAATGCTGCTCAAAGTCTTCATGGAGTCACATTAAAATACATTTTCTTCCAGCTGCTTTTTTGACAGTACTGGCTATTTATTGCACTGAATGCCAACCTTTTTAGATGTAGCACTGTGCAGGAAATACTATTTCAAAGTGTTAAACAGCAGGCCATTTCCAGTGCAGCATATTGTGAAAAGAAATGTTACATAAATTGTGGATTAAAAAAATTATATTTATGAAAGTTCTTGACCTTAGACAGAAAATGATCTTGGGACTTAAAATATGGAATTCCCATTTTTGTCAGTTCTTGGATGAGACTGAGAAAACATAATCTCTCAAGTTTTTTAATCTGTCAGTAAAGACAGTGATTTTGATGGGCTTTATATAATGGTCTAAAATAACATTAGCTCTGTGTAGAATGAGATTAGATTTGCTGAATCACTGAGTAGATATTCCTAAAACAAAGCTCTCACAAATAACTGAAAAAATGGGGGGAAATTAACTTTCAGATTTTGTTGTTGTTGTTGTTTTTGCTAACTTGATTTCCAGGCTTTCACCAGTGAATTTCAAAAATCTTCATTTGTTGAAATACTGAGAACACATTTTTTAATAGCTGGAAGGTATAATTAGTTGTTTAAGACAGAATAAAAATTCAAAATTGTCTACTCCTGGTACTGTAGAAGAAACACTGAATTACTTGACACAGATGAGGTACCAGCCTTTGTTCTCTTTAACTGATAGAATGCTATAAAAAGAGGTCTCTGATCACATAGCAAAAGATTCCGACACAAATTAGGCCAAACTGATGTTGCTTAAAACGTCTCAGTTCTGCATTCCCTGACTTCCAGGTGTCTGCCTTTCAACTGGAAAAATCTTTTGTGGTCTTTTCTAATTTTACTATATAGGTCCTACTTAAGAGTTTAGATTGTCCCTGTCAGTACTGATCCAACTTCCTTTTATTTCAATAAAAGGGACAAATTGGCAAGAGGTCCAAACTGGGACTTGGTGTCCAGCCCATTGTTTAATTCCTGCAGGGAATACAATTTCTGGAAAGCATAATGCTATTGTTTATTCTCCTAGCATGCCAACTGTTTTCTTGCACATTATAGCCATCTCAACCACAGGGAAAGCAAAATTAAGTTTTTTTAAGGCAAATTAGCCAGAAAAAAAATGAATAGGTGTATTTCGGCACCTCTGAAGGTACCTACACCAAAGTAGTCTCTAAAGAATTTGTCTAATGGCTCAGCCTTTGTCAGAAACATGACGAGAAGTCAGAGAACAAAATACTTTTGGAATTGGACATTACATAATGCTCATCCTCTTAAGCTTTTATTATAAGAAGCTTAACAACTGCTACTAATGGTTACACCAGGACTGCAATAATTATTGTATATTTCATGTAAGATGCTAAAGGGTTTTGGTGTGTGTGGTTTGATATTTTCCTTTTCATGCTCTTCCTTCTCTCAGTAAAGAGACGTTCTCGAAGGCCAAGAACGTGAGATCACTGGGATACAAGGATGTAGGATGCAATCTTAAAATATTTGCAGGACATTGCCACAATATTTGGTCCCGAGGATCTCTGATCCATCTGTTTGTATTTAAAAGTGTCCCTGAAAACCAGAGAAGGGCTTTTAAAATTTTTTTTGAGTAAGGCTGGACTCCTGAAGTCCAGTGCCCAGGCTTTGCCAAACCAGGTGCTTAACAGCAGTTAGCACCCGCAGCATAAAGGAACTCTGAAAGGAGAATTCCTGGCTTCATCTACTCTTAGGCTCTTCCTGAAGGCAGGCGGCTCGGCGATTCTTCTCGCAGACCTAACTGAGGTTCGGTCTTCTGTTTGAAGGCACCGCTCCTCTTACTCTCTTCTTACAAAACAACCCCCCCGCAGGAAATGGAGAACTCTAATTTAACCCCGTATCTTTTTGGGGACGGGGTGGGGGGGAGATGGGATATTGGCTGCCTCTTCCCTTCAGGAGCAAGGTTTGTCAGGCTGAGTTACAGCCGGGGGCGCGGTTTTTGTAACGGTGTGGCAGCTGTGCCCCGTGCGGAGGGCACAGGCATTCGCGGGAAGGCCCGAAGCTGTGGTTCGGCCGCTTGGCCAGCAGGGGGCGGCCCGCGCTGTGCTCGGCCGCAGCCCGTGTGCTCTGAGGCGAGAGGAGGGGGCGGCCCCGCGCCGCTGAGTTCGCGCTCGCAAGCCTCGGCACCTTGGCCTCCTGCACATGGAAAAACAGTGTTCTACCTGAGAATGAGACGCGTTTCCCACTGGGCATGCCTGTGCTTCTCCAGTGCTTACAAAGCGAGCCTAGTGTGGCTAACTCAGACACGGACATTTCACAGGTTCACACTTGCATTAGACCAGACACATTTTATTCCTGGTGACCATATACCATTGGCAACATTTGGGATCAGAAAACTGTAGCTCGCAACCCTTTGCCTGTTCCTTCCCTTTAGCTGCTGCAGAGCTGCCTGTGGGAACGTGCTAAGTAATAATAATGCCCATTAAGCTCTCAGTAGAAGAAACGAAAGACCCCTTTAAAAAAGCTTTCCTTTTCTCTTACATTGTTTAGAAATAGCTTACTGTCTAATTATGTTTACTCCTGTAATTAAAATCAGTTTATTTCTTCAATTGATTCTCCATACGTTAAGGTTGCTATGGGAAGTGATCGCTCTGTGTTATGCTTTCTGCAGAATATGTGACCAACGAATCATGCCCTGTAGTGTCTGCACACTTTCTGCCTTCCTTAAGGTCTGCCAGGGCAGGAAGGAAACCCTGAAATGGTAGCTGTAAGGTGTGTGTGCAAAGCAGTTGTGTGCAAAATTGTTACCTAGCCTAAGGCTGGTAGAATGGCTGAGTGAATGCTTTGTTGCTAGTCACTGTATATTGCTTATCTGTTTTACATCTCCTAAACCATGCTAGCTTCTGGTGGCTGTGTTTTCCTTAGTTACTCAGAAATAGCCAGGTTTAACAGAGCCAGCCATGCTGAAGGGTGAAATGGCTTCGTGATGTTCTTGCAAGAAGAGGGACTTGATCACTACTGCTGTGCCATGGCATGTCAAGCCGTCCCTATCAGATCAGATGGAAAAAGGTGCAAGACCTACTCCTCTGGCTTCCTTGGAAGCTGAAAATCTAGTATAATCACCTGATGACTGTTGGAACAGGAGCTTTAAAGAATTTAATAGAGCAAAACCCCCAAAACTGGTAATATCTGTCAGCCTCCCTAAGAAGAATTGCATCCCTTGGTTGCTGCTCAAGAGAAAAAATAGCACCTGAGGTAGGGAATAGTGGAGTGGTACATACTGAAGAAGAAGAATCAGGCAGTACGTACTCCACAAGAAAGCTAAACATCCCCAAATCCCATGCATATAATTTACTTAATCCGATAGCCTTTCTAATACTTTCTGTGACTCAAAGTTTTAAATCTCTCTGGTTTTCACCTACATGCCCAGAATGTCACTTCATAAAAAGAGCTTAGCCCTTTAGCTTGTCTTTAGTTTATACACACCCAAGCTGGCTAAATGTGATTGATTATGTGTTCAGGAAAAACAGAAACATCCCTTCACCTCTGCTTTGTTCCTCTGAATCTGGAGAGACTGTAAGGCCCATTATCAGCAATGCAAGGACATAGATTTTTTTCTTGTAGCTGGAGAAAAGTAGGAAGACCTCATTCATCTCATGCATGACTAGCTGCAGTCTAAGCTGAGGTATGTTTCATGTATATTATTGTATCAAATGACAGGGTTTTGCAATGAAACAATGGGAAAATATCATAGAAAGTTAACAGTCTGAAAAGGGTTGGTAGATTGTGAATATGTTACAAGGCATTAGAAACAAATCTGTACCATGAGGTCTCAAAGTACTTTTTATTTATCTTCAGAAACTCATTAACAGATACCTGATCTAAACTTTGTTATGGTAGCAACTGCTGCTATGGGAAACATTAAAGAAAATTTTTACTCGAGGTGCTCCTTTATATGAGAAAGTGCATATTTTCCCCAGCAATTTTTGCTAAAATATGCAAAATACCATGGCAATCTTAATGGCAATATCCCTACTTAGTGTGTTAGCATAAAAAATAGCTTTGCATGTTTCTGTTGGCAGGAAGACAAACTCTTTTCCATTTTCCTCCTTTTTTCTACTGAAGAAACTGATAACAGCTGAAGAAGTTCAGTACCATTATCCTCTTAGCTAATAATTTTAGGGGGTATTATGAGCTATTGGTAGGAAAAATGCCATTGCTAATGGGTCATGTACCTTCAACTAAAAAATAACAGAGCAAATGGATTCTTGTTTTCAGTTGCTCTAAGCAGAGCATAAAGACAATTCTGTTGAACATAGAATAAATAATAATCTTCAAGTAACTGACATTTACTAGTATGTCATAGAATCATTTTTACAGTCATAGCTGAAACTGCATTTGCTAAATTGCTTTCATGAAGCAGGCTTTTCCTTCTGATAGATTCCTTACTTCTCAAAGTATAATTAATCTTCCTGTAAAAGCACTGATCCTAATCTTTAGTCTGTGTTAAGATGACTAGATCTTCCAGTTTTAATTATAAAGTCCTTTATCTTAATACTCTGCAGAGATGCCCATTTGACCCCATTCCACTTCTTATTTCATTTGCTCTGTGGCACATAATCACCATGTAAAAGGAACAGCATATGGTCAAAGGGCTCTGTTCAGAGGTGACTTACATGTTGTCTGCTGCCAGATATAATGTAGATTGCACTAAAAAATCAATATATTTCTGCTTTGTAACTTATATAGCATCATTATTTTTTGAAGTAGGTTATCCATTGTACCACAGAGCAGTCTTTTGGCACCAGGACCTTTAAACCAGTTATGGAAGTGGAGAAAGACTGTACCGCAGATTTGGTCCTGCTCAGAAGTGGCATTGGAATTCTTATTGGAAACGTCAATGAAAAATGATCAACAGGAGAGGAAGATAAAAAGGACTACCTGCTTTCCTTTAACAGGCGCTGTGTTTTTTCTGATAAAAGGCATAAGATCAAAGGGCAGGAAGAGGCTATTTTTCTTATCAATAGGCTATGCTGTGAAAAGCAAAACTTGAAGCACAAGAAACAGAATTGCACCAACAGAATGAAGAGAGGTGGCACATGAGGATGGCAGATGCTATTCTTTCTTCAGAGCCTTGAAGCAGGCTGTCTGTTTTGTCATTATTTCTAGCCTAGGATTTTGCAAGCTACTGCTTCAACTCAGTATTTTCTCTTATTACTTCCAGGATCCCCTTGGTAACCACAGTTAGCATCCTTGTTCACTGCCAGAGTACATGCTTGTACTTTTAGGCACTCTCTTCACATCCTCTGGTGCATGTTTCTGCTGGCACTTGAGATACCTTCTAGTGATGAGTCTTTTTAGCTCTTATTGTTCAGATACTGAGGTTGGTTAATTTATGGGGAGAAAAAACAGCTTCATTGAGGTATTTTGAGCTTTACTGAGGAGCTTGCTTGTCCCAGCTGCGGTAGCTCATGATTCACTCAGGCAGGCCGCTAACACCCATGGCAGGCTCAGCACTGAGGCCTTCGGTGTGAAGAAGATAACTCTATATTCTGCACCCTGGAATCTGTGCTGCAGCCAGCACGGCGGTATCTGGAGGGGAAGGAGGAATTCTGATTACAAGGATTAATAGATGTAAGAGCAAGTGACAGCAGAAGAAAGCCTTTTGATTGGCTTTCTGTTTGTACAGTTGGTCCAAATTGCGGCACACCTTTGTAAATAAATGAAAAAAAAAGGCCAGGACTTTGGATCATGACAAGATGGAATTTTGTTGTAACTTCTTGTTTGAAGGAATACTGTCATGGGTAAAGCTTTTTGTTGGAGGCAGTTCAGCTTCATAGCAAGTTGCACCGTGCATAGGATTTTTTTCCCTTTTAATTGAAGAAAAAAATTTGTTCTTACATTACCATGATCACATGTCCAAGGCTTAATTGTGACTCTGGAGTGATGGATGGCACAGATAAACTCATACCGTGAAATTTCTGCGCCATTTGAATTGATACATCTAAGGCCTGAAAGTACTAGTTAGTCTTGCAGCTCTGTGGTGCTGTAGTAGCTGAGGAGGGGCAACGATAAAAGGCCTTGAGAAGTGTCCTCCTGTTGGAGTCTTACCTGCTTACCTGGCTCTGGCGTGGAAGGGTTGCCATCACTGCACAGTATCTCACATGAGAGAAGAGCAGTGTCTCAGAGAGCAGAGTGCTAACCACTAGTAACTTCTGCCTTTTCATTATCATCCACTGTGCTATTGCATTATTGATTAATGCTGTTGAAAGCTATCCCTGCTGGTGTCTTATGTTCTTACTGAAAAACACTTAGTATATCAGCCACATCTAATTGAATAGCAAGAGGATTGAGTGAAATACAATTCATAAACACTCCCTTTATAGTCATTGACAAAACTATGTATGTCACTGAATATTGAACCCATCCTGAAGGCATCAAATTTCCAAATATAATTCTATTTTTTTTTTATATTTTACTCAGTTTCTGCTGGGTATGGTGCAACTACTAATGTTCTGGAGACTCACATGCTTCATTTATTTAGGGACTAAAATATTCTTTCCATTTAGTTAAGTATTACCATGTCTCAGAATGATTGGTAAATATTATTCAGATTATGTACTAAATCTCTAAGTTGAACTGCATAGATGTTCACTGAATAGCAGAATTTCTTTTGAATTCAGTGGTGGAACTATAAATAAAAATTAGCTAATTTTTAAATAGTGGTATTACAATGACACCAGAAGACATCAGTCAATATTAGGGCCTCATTATGCTAAACCCTCTACACACGCATGTGAAGAGGGACAAAAAGTTCTGGCTACAAGTACTTTGCATAGTGAATAGCTAAGAGAAAGTGCAGAGGGAAGAAGGTATTAATGTCTCCATTTGGAAGCCCTTAATAACATGCCTTAACTTTTGTTCAGCCCAGAAGTGGTCAGACAGACTACATGATCATTAAAGCTCCCTTCCACCTGAACATAATCTATTCTGTTTTATTCTATAGTATTTTACAGACAGAATGCAGAGAAAAGTAATTTGCCTAGGGCTGCTGTGTTCCATCAGTAGAAAAAAAAATCAGATTTCTGAACTATGTTCCAGGCAATTTCTAATAGTTTATTTTGCAACACGCTTTTGGTCTTTGAGGAAGGTTCCCCTGCTTCCCCCTCAGCATGTAATGTGATACAGAATATATAAGATCATTCCCCATCTTGCCCCTTCTCGTCTCCTTTCCAGTGACCTCAGTACTTTGCTAATCACCTTCATTCTCTTTCAGCCTGAGAAAGAGAAATTCCAGAGTGGAGTATGGATGCTACATGTGATGTAAGTAACTGTTATCATCTTCCTCACCTACTTGTCTGACTTTAAATAATTAAACAAACAAACAAACAAAGAGATAATTACATGCATCTGAAAGAAATCATTAGAATGGAAAGAATATTCATTGCCATTCCTGGTGATAGCGGCATGATATATTAGGGTGTTTATATATCTTTCAAAAACGGTTTGTGATTCTTTTATGTCAGGTAAGTCATGGGGCAGGTATGACTCTTAGGCAAAAAAGGCCACTGCAAATTAAATCACAGTACGAAGATAAGGCTGTCATTGTGCAAGTCTCTGCTGCCCTGAAGCTAATGTGCACAATCTGTTTTTGCAAGTGCTTTCATATTTTTGTTCTTTATTATGAACATATACAGCATGTAAGTGTTTTTAGTATTGGCTGACTCTGGTATTTTGTAGTCACGATTGTGGTATTTAAACAGGAGATGATCTGTTCTGCACATGGAAAAGGGGCTGTGTTAAAGAGGAAATAATTTTTAAAAGTGTTGCTATTTTTTGGCAAGAGGTTGTTATGTTTATTTCTCAAAGAACATACTCAGTGTTCATTATGTTCATGTACAAACCCATGATGATTTGAATCTGATTTCTATTCCGTACCTAGGAAGCATTATCACTGTGTTAGAAATGCAAGTATGCTATTAAATTGCAAAGTTCTTACATATATGTAGTTCATCTCTTTCTTTTTCAGATGTTGTGTAATATTACTTCCCAATTTCACTCTAGGTGCTGTGACTACTTAGATTAAATGAGCAATGTCACTTGAATAGCAACTTTAATAAATAATGGAAGTCTTTTAGTAAAACTTCGTCATATTGTTAATATCCAAAATGTATTTGGTATGGTAAAACAGCACATTGCCTCTGGTTAAGAAAATTATTTTCAAAGAATTTGCCTGGTAGTGATTTTTAAAACACATTTCAAGACTTTCTGAGAATCTTGAACTACTAGCATGACACAATTGTATTATAAAGACGTGTTTGATGAGGTGAAAGTAATGAAGATTTGAGGGGAGTGAGTATTGATGTTATCTCCTGAATAAATTAAGAATCAATAAGTCTCTTGATGGAGAGCAAGAGTCAAGGTGAGGGGGAGAAGGACAAAACAAAAGAAGCTGTAGAGGTGAGAATTAATCCAAACAATGCTCAGGCAAGGAGGAAGTACTTCCTTTCTGGCTGAGATCTTCTTTAGATTTGCTTCCATAGGATATGAGGGAATTGCATAAGGACCTAGTTCTGAGGTCCATGGTCAAGGCACTGGTTTGACATAATAGAGTAAAGGAAGCTCTCTGCATGCGATCTAAAATAGATAAGTACAAACATAGTCATCTTTTGTTTCTGTTCAGCCGTTTTGGTAATTTCTGTTTCTATTCAGCAACTTGAGGTGAGTAGTGCCCTAGGCACAATTTCCCACCAGCAAATGGGTCCTCCAGGGGGCTGATACAGATATCAGGAGCTGTGAAAAGTTAGGTGGGATAATTAGACCCTGAAGGCATCTTAACACTCACTTTCACTTCTCCCTGCCCACCAACTTCAATAAACCAGTGCACAAAAGCTGTTTGGAAAACAGTCAACTCAAAACAAAACTTTATTTGCATCATTGTAGTTATTTGAATGCTAAGCAACACCTACAATGAAGCAAACTGTGGAGAAGCTGTTGTGTCCTTTCAGAAACATTAAATAGAGTTCCATTAAAAAAAAGGTAAAAAGTCTTTGGTAACAAGTCTGGCCTACAAGCTTTCCACAGCAGCTTTCCATGACGGTTTCAGAATAATTTATGTTGACAAATTCAAATATCAGAAGAAACTGTGACTGCCATAGGTATAAAGTGACTCAGTGTAATATCATGGTGATAGCACTGTGATACCATGGTGAAAAAACACACAGGAACCTCGTGTGAATTAGGTGTGCAGAACAAAAAAACCTCACTGAATGTCAAAGATGTGATTCTGTCAGAGGTATTAGCCCATCTGGCCTGAGATGATGACATAAAATTGTGCAGCATCTTTTGACTTAGTAGGTCTTTGATGGTTGATGCTTTCTGAAGCTGTGTGCCAAAGAGAGTATCACTGTCTTTGAGTTTATTTAAAGTGGTGGATGGGGAAGACCTGTCACCCTTCCCATGTGTTCTGGCCCAAGCTTGTCCTGGAGAAGACAGTGAAATGTGTGCACATTGGCTATCATGTCAGCCCAGGAGGCACAGCTCCAGGGCTAGACTGTAATCCTTATCACATGGACACCAGTAATTCCTTTCTCTGCAATGGAGTTTCACTGCTGTTGTGAGGAACATCAGCTACAATTCCTGACTGTTGGAAAGCAACCAGAAATTTGGTTTCTGTAGATGAAACAGTAGTTTAAAACAGCAGATTCACTAAGTCTTTGAATATCCACAGGAGGCTTGATATTTAAGCCTAAGTTTTATGGCTTTAAACTGTATAATTTTAATGTAGCCTTATTTCTGAAATGGATTTAATTCATGTTACCACTGTGTAGTATTGTTTTACAGGCAGTTAACTCTTATCCAGGATTACAAATATGCCTAAGAATGAAATGGAAGTAGATGTATGGTATTAATTGATGTATTTTTGGAAAACATCAAAGTCACATAACCTTATGACTAATGATTTCATTTAATTATATGGTTCTGCATTTTCATCTTCAAAGAAATCTGCAAACAATGACTAATTAATCCTTGCAGCAGCCCTTTGAAATAGGTAGATAGATGTAATTAATCCCATCTAACCAATTCCTTGCCCAAGGCAATACATTGAATCAATATTTAAGCTAAGATTAGAGGTCATTCTTACTCCTTGGTCATTTCACTAAACTAGCAGTTCCCTGGTTTCCATGCTGTGATATTTTAGATGGACATATGCTTTGGCCTGCACCAGATCTTAATTCTCTATCTTCCACCTCTCTGCCAAAATGCTTCCTGTCCTTCTTCCCCTCAGAAATGACTTCCAGTCCAGTCAAGCCACATGTGGAATGTCTACTTTTCACCTCCAGAATCCCGTAACTGCCTTTTCCTTTCTTATTCATATCACTCCCTGTCCAACTCCTTTCACCCACAGTCCTCCTCCCACAAGTTGCCTGTCCTCCAGGTGCCACTGCCCCTCTCTGGTGGAGCCTTGCTTCTGTGCTTGGAGTGCATGTAGCATCTGCTAGTGAAAGAGCATCTCTCTTCTCCTGCCCCTGGCTCCCCCCAGCAGCCATGAGGAAGCTCTGCTGGTGTGTAGCTACTTTTCTCCTCCAGCTGTGTCACTCTTGTGTGGTGAGCAGAGAGAAGATTGAAGGGAAGCTTTGCACTGTTAAATAGCACACACTGTTCTCATAAGCCATGGCCCATACCAAGGTGCAGCCTGTGGTTCTCGTGTCTCTTGTTCTGGGTGGAGGTTCCTGAAAGGCTTTGCAGCACATTGTGAGTCACAAAAGCGGTTTATAGGGTCAAGGGCAGGCATTGTCATTCAGGTATTATTGACATCTAAGGAAGTTCATGAGTGTGGAACCAAAGAGAAGCTTACATAGTAAAAAAGAATACTGCTTGCCTTGAAAATAGACTAGTGATAATATTGCCTGGAGTGAGGCAGGTCTGAGCACCATAGTGACCAGCAGGGATTGCGAAACGACAGCACTTATCTGTGACAGACTGTGATAATGTCCCAATTTGACAGAAGAAACTAATTCTGCATAGCATGTAGTGATAAATGTGCTACAAGAAAAGAGAGGAAAAATCAATGGAAAAGGAGATTCCCATCTCATGTCATCAAAGATTGGCATGAAAACTGAGAAATAGTGCCAGAACCTGGACTTTCCCCTGTGGTGGTGTTTAAGATCTGGTCAAATCTTACTTGGCTATAGCTTTTCTTATCTGATAGGAAATAAGAGTTGTTGTGATGTGTCCTGTAACTTTAGATAGTAAAGCAACATTTGTATTTGTGCTTTGATGTAATATGTCAGACTAGAAAAGGTATTCACAGTGAGTATAGGGAGTCTGCTCCCCAGCAAATAAGTGAAGGGACCAGAAGTCTTCCTGCAGGCAGCTAAGCTGACTGCCCTCAATTGACATGCCAAATTTGTTTTGTACTCATCATTTCCTTTACTTTATAGAAAATATTATGTTTTCATGTGACTGCAGGAGAGAGAAAAGAAGAGGATACACAGAGAATCTGAAATTCTTCAGCAGCGTTGCACACTAGCTAAGGATATATTCCAAACCTGATGTACCATTGCAAAAACTCTGATTTATCTCAGCATTCTAAAAGTGTAATTTTCTATGGGTGAGACTGCATAACTATGTCTTCTGCTTGAATCCATTTCCTTTAGAAAAATGTTTGATGCTCTGCCCCTTACTTTCTGTCTCTCTACAGCTGATTAAAAGTACAGATAGCTTCCTAAAATAGATAGACTGACTCAACCACAAATTGACTGAGCTGTGACTGCATAGAATTTTATGTGGTGCAGAAGGTCAGATAGATGATCATAATTGTCCTGCTTGGCTTTAAATCATTGGGTTTACCCAGGTACTAAGTCTCTCCATTCAGTACAATTCAAGAGAGTAAAATCCAGACCTCTGTAAAATAAGAGTTGTCCATTCAACTAAATGGAGAATGGCTGAGTATAGACATATGGCAAATTCATTTTTTTCAGGCTGTTGATAATCTCAAAGAACATGTAGTAACAGAACAAATCAGCATGTTGGTGGAGATTCCCCCGCCACCCACAGTGGCTGATATTTTGGGGCATAGAAAGAGGAGTTACAATAACACATCCCTTTCAATCTGAGTAATTTTCACTGAAATCCAAGATGACTGGATGTGCAAAGCTGTAGTGTTCTTTCTGGTTTAAAATAATTATATACTGCAAATACATGATATACTGCAAATACATGCAGGACAAGGCAAATCACTTAAGGACTTGTCTTGGAGGAAGTAATTTAGTGAAAATATGAATGACTGTCAGTTTCCTGACATAGTTCAAGTGTTAAATGACAGATAACCTGGGATCACCCAAACTGGGTGACAAAGCTTTATTGTATGATGCTGTTAATGAAATCCAGCCTCATTGACAACAGAATTAAAATACTTTTCTCACAGTGATTTTGAAGGTTGCTGTTCTGATATTTTCTCTTGCACTTACATCACTCTACAAGTGCGTAAGTTACATAGACCAAATGTAGTGGTGAAGATTTGTTGCATAAAATCTTGAAGGAAATTTTCTTCTAGTTTAGGAACATATTTTTTTGATTTCTGGAATTAAGGACCTGAGAGCAGTTGATAAACACAAGGCAAAAGCCTTGCCCCACTGAAGTGTTACCAGGTACTTCCCCTGTAGTGAACAGAATCCTTTAAGAGGACGACTGCTGAGATACATTTGGTGTTCTCTCTCTCTCTCAAATGGAGAGGGGAAAATGAAATGTCATCTTTTCATTATGCAAATTTTGCAGGCAGTTTATTGTGTTTAATGAACTCTTACAGCACATGCAGATGAACACTTCCCACCCTCTATCCACAGATCTAGCACACAGTAATCACTTGTTCTGTATTTCTGAGCTATATAATGGCTACCTCTGCTCATAGAAACATAGGCCTCAAAACTGAAACAAAGGTCCCTAAAGGCTTCACTTTGCCAAAGGTTAGATCTATCTTCACCTCTCAGGCCAGGGCATGAGAGACTCGTTGGTGGTGTCTTCTTGGCTTTAAACCAAGCCAAAAGCTAGGTGGTAAGTAATAAAGTCTGCTGTCCTTTCTGTCCCACAGCAAAGACCAAGCAAGACCATTATTCCATTTTGTGTAGGCTTTCACCTTCAGAGTCACAGAACTCATGGAGCTTTGAGCTCCATCTGACCAGAGTTACTTTGCCAGGGTCCTACTGGAATTGAGGTAGTCCTACAGTTACCAGGTAAAAGGAGGCATGTTAAGTGCTTTCAGTGAAATTCAGCTCATTGCAGAGAAGATACATCCATCAATAGAGTGCTCTTAAGGTCAGCTATGCATAACCACAGCCTTTAATAGATCTCCTTTTTTTGCTTCTCACATGTTAGGCATAGTAGTTCCATTCCTTCATTTTCTCTCTTTGTTACTATAAAATTATGTCCACATTTGTTTGTTCAAGAATATTTTTTATTCAGAGCCTGTAGATGACTGCATGATAGCTTCCTGTCTCTTAGCATAAGAAGTACTAGGGCTGCTCAGGTTATATCAGAATATGAGCAAGAAACTTTGTGATCAAGTCAGTGACTGGAGTGCTGGGAATCAAATGCTTATGCTGGGGACTATTCCTCTCCATTTATACTCCTAGTCCCATCTTCATTGTGGGACTGGTATTTGGACAGGTCTTTGAAAATGTTCTAACTATCCTACCATTACTTGGAAACAAAAGGGGAACCTGAACTTTTTAAAAACTGAAATGTCTTTCACCATGAGAAATTGTTCATATATATATATACACCTAAATATATATATCTATCTCATATATAATACCTACATGTATACCTTATGCATAAAATAGGTGTATGCATGTAAATCCCCATATATATATGAAGTGCATACACTGGCATTGCCTCCAACAGTAACATACTTCAACTGTGGTCCAGACAAAATTTTAAAAATATTTTGAGGAATGATTCAATGGATTTAAGTTGCCAGCCTTGAGAATTGCTCAGCATGCATGCTTAGAGATCAGACTCTTTAATTAAGTTCAATCTATAAAAGTGAAAATATCTTAGACTACTAGACACCTGCAAGTTTAGTTTTCACAGACCTGCTAGATTTTGCAGTCATCAGCTTTGCAGATTAAGCTGTTCAAAGTCCAGATTTTCAGGGAAACTCTTCCCTCTCTTAAACCAGTCCTATGACTTACCTGTTGAATTGAAAACTTGATTTAGTTCTAAAGAAATCATCTACTTTTGTGCTTGGTTGGGCTTCAGTTAAATCAGCTCTCCAAACCTCTACCTGATCATGCTACTCCAGTGTAAAATCAGGAAGAAACATGTGACAAAGCTTAAGAAAGAGATTTAACTCCTAGGTGGTTATAGGATTTCACACTCCATTTCTAGTGTTTTTTGTGCCTAAGAACAACTTGTCTTTCTCTTGATTTTGCCCCCAGCCTGTTTTGTTTTTACCTGCAGAACAGTGCAAGTAGATACCACAAAGATAATAAGCATGTAATGTATTGCAGAAGTGGCATAAGAAATAAAGTAGATCAATGCTGCATCCCTTTACTCTGCTGTGAATCAAGCCTGACAAGAAGTTAGTTAACAGTACCTGGCCACTCCTCCACCCATGAGCCTGGGAAGACCTCTGTCTTCTCCACTCTACTGGAGGTTTTGAATTTTAGCGTTGTCTCTATGCATACTGTAAACAAGACAGTTACCTGCAGAAAATCAAAGGCAGAAATTCCTGCAGTCAAGATGGGTTTTTAACTTTTGCTCCTAGTCCTTGCAAAACTACATGATATTTAGTGATCCAACAAGTCTGACACCATAGCCCCTGCCCAGGAAATAAAATGGTAGTATATTCTTATCAGGGATGAAGGACATTAAAATACTGGAGAAGAAGTTGAAAAAAATGGGGGTATTGTTTAACAACAAAATAAATCAAGCTATTTGAGTTGCCCAACCTTCAATTTCAAAATTCTGTGTGAAGTTTTCAGAGTTTGTGTAGCAGCTTTATCTTGCCTACTGTGCTAGGGGAAATCAAAATAGTTAGGCATTTTTATAGCTATTTACTTCTCCAGCAGCAACAGAAGTCAATTTATATTTTTCATAAATTAAAAATACTGTTGTCCATCTGTTTTCTTCATGAGCGGTGGCTTTAAAGAAAAAACACTAGAAGGCAAGATGACAGCTGTAAGCTATCTGAATTTTGTGACTTCAGTCCCCCAGATGTTGAGGTTGATGAGAAATTATTAACTCCAGTGGTACTATAATAAACCTTAAAAATCCATTCGCTTCCTCAAATTCTTAAAAACTCCCCCAAAGCCCTTAAATATGGAAAAGAAGCTATTTCATTTAAGCTATCTTGCTATGAATAACTGTTAAATGTAATTTAAAAAAAGTTACATATATATATATATAGTTGATCGGTTTCATAAAACAGGAATATGCAAGCATCACATCACATGTCCTTCTGAAATTGCCCAGAGTTCTCCAATGTAAATAAATGGCAGATCTTAGCAATTCTATTATAGTTAAATAAGGTAATTCAACATACATACAACATATATATATATACCCACATCTGTCCATGCCTACAAATACATTTACCTCTACATTAACAATATAAATGGTGTGCTGACAAACATGAAAAACAGCAAACAAAAGCTATGACTGGTCTCTCTTAGTTCCTGTTGGTTTGGAAGCTACATGTCTTCATTTGTCTTTTTTAAAAAAAAGAAATTTAAAAGAATCTTTATTGGGTTTTTTGTATCTTTCTTTCTTCCTTTCTTTTTGTATTATCATTAATATGCTGTGTCTAAGAGCTTTGTTTCAAATTGGTAGGCTGCAGCTTCTGAGTCTTCTCAGTCAGCCTTCTGAAAGCTAATTAAATCATAATTCAATTTAGAGCAGGAATTTATCAGCAGAAAGTCATAATCAGAGAGGAAGGATAGTGTAATGACTAATGAAGTCTTTTTCCAAGGTCTTTACAGTCTTCCTTGGTGACCTTAGAAAATCTCTGTGTAAATACTCTTATTTTCTTTTCCTGTGTCTGTTTTATCTAGAGAAGAAATAATTTGATCAAGGACTATCGCTGTACGTGAGAATGACTTCAAAGTGCTGTTGTCCTGACAGTGTTCTTCAAATATGCGTCATGTTGCCTTTGAGTCAGTAGTGGGTCTCAGGAGCTTCTCCTAACATAACCAGGGTAGAAGGGTTCCCTGTTACTTAAGGTCTTGCAAGTAAGAATGTAGAAAGCATGGAAAAATCTTTCAAAGTCCATGGTAATAAAGTCTCCACTATCAAATTTTAATGTAGTATAATTGTGATTATTTAACTGAAGCTTTTAAATGGCATTTTCATTTGTTTTAAGATGCATCTGTCTAGTTCATGAGACTGAGAAGAAGTTACATGGATATCAATTAAGTCCATGTAAATTTTAAAAATAGTTGTTTTGGGAGATCAAATGTATAACAGGTACATATCCATCCCATGAATTTTCCTTTAAGTACACTGTTAAAAACACATCTTTATCTAACATCCAGTAGTTGCCTAGCTAATGCTAACAAAACTGTTAGAGTGCTTTGTCTTCTACAGCATACTCAGACATACTGAGTTATTTTTACATTGGAAGGCAGCAGGGAGTCTTATTTTAGCACTACCTTTTCACCACAGTGCAAGATTTCTGGTATTAATCTGAAAAAGGCTGTTTTAATTTTGTTAGGGGTTGGAAGTGGTTTTGAAAGTTACCAAGCTGACAACTCTGGAGACTGGCATCCTATTTTTATCTGTTGGATGGGTACTGGCAGTGACTGCTCAAGCTGTCCTGCATTGTTCTATTGCCACCTACTCCAGGCAGATGTAGAAGGTCCACTTATAAAAAGGAGAGAGACAACCTCTCATGACTTCATGTTGAAAAACAGTAACAATTCTGCAGGGCTTCTAAATATGCTAATCTTCTGTTGGGATGACACTCACACCACCACATTTATTTACACCTGTCTTGACCAGTACCAGTTGATGATAATTAAGTCCATTGAAATAAGACATTTTCTCCCTAATTTTAGTACAGTCAGTACAGAGGTCAGTTCTGCCAAAATAAAATCAGAGCTGGAGCCTAAAGTTAGGAGCAGCAAATCTCTAATGTCACTCCACACTCCCCATCAAATTGCAAAAGACTGAGTATCCCTACAACAGACATACAGCTCAACCCCCCAGTCTCCCTACAAGCCCTGAAAGTGACTACCTTCAGACATTCTCCTAAACGACCTGAAAGGAGGTTGTACTGTGATGGGAGTTGGTCCTTTTCCCAGGAAACTGTTGCTAGAATTAGAGGAAGTGGCCTCAGACTAGAGGAGGTTTAGATTAGATACTGGGAAAAAATTTTTCACAGCCAGCACTGGAACAGGTTGCCCAGGGAAATGGTTGAGTCACCATTCCTGGGGTTATCTAAAACCATTGAATAGTTGGATTTGGAAGGGATATTTAAAGGTCATCTAGTCCAAGCCACCTCGCATGAGCAGGACATCTTCAACGAGATCAGGTTGGCCAGAGCCCCATCCAATTTGACTTTGAATGTTTCCAAGGGTGGGGCATCTACCACCATCTCTGGGCAATGCATGCCAGTGTTTTACTCATTGTGAAAAAGTCTTCTTTATATCTAATTGAAATCAACCCTCTTTTAGTTTAAAACCTTAAAAGTTTGTTCCCATCTTTGTTGTAGGCCCACTTCAAGTACCAGAAGGCTACAATAAGGTCTCCCCAGAGCCTTCTCTTCTCCAGGCTGAACAATCCCAAGTCTCTCAGCCTCACCTCCCAGGAGAGCTGCTTTATCCCTCTAATCATCTTGGTGGCCTTTCTCAGGACTCACCCTGACAGGTCTATGTCCTTCCTGTAACATACATGTGGCAATTAGCAACATGGTTTAGTGGGACTTGGAAGTGTTACATTAATGGTCAGATTCTTAAAGATCTTAAAAGTCTTCTCCAAGTAAGTGATTCTATGAATCTATGATTCTAACCCACAAGGTTCCAGTTCTTTCCCCAGGAAACACTGTACAAGATAAAAGTTATATGGATAACAATGGTCTTGAGAATGCACTTTTTCATATCCAGTTCCCAAAATACTTCAACTGAGGAATGCCTTGGTACTTTTTTAATATTCTGGAGGCATGTATTTGCATTTCTCTGAGTATTGCCCAGGACACTGATACTAATGAGTCACATATTCTTATAAGAAGGATATATTTTAGTTTTACCTAGATATCCTGAGTTTTTAATACAAGAGAGATTAAATTTCAAGCAAACAAAAGTACTCAATTAAAAAATGCCCAAATAAATACTATTTACTATTGTAAATATTTAATAACAGCCTAGCTACAAATGTTAAAGAAAATCTTCAATTGATCCTAAGCTTGTATCTGGAAGTCATCTAGCTCACAAGCCATAGACACTAACAGTTGCCTAGTCCATATTATCCATATGATGCACACAGTATCTGCAAATACATTGCATTCCTGGGAGATGGTATATTAGTGATGGATGGGAGAAAAGTGAGTGTATTTCTTTTTATCTTTTTGATGATGCCTACAAGGGAGCAGGAAGGTACTGGGACTAGGTTTTCCACTGAGATTTCTATCTCCTTTGTGGCTACTAATCCTAAACTTTTTCAAGATGGAGGTTGATCATCATAGACTGCTTTTCCTTGTATGGAAATGTCAATGTCCCTTTTACAGTCAGCTCCTCTCTTATGGTAAGCATGGCTTGTTTATCATGACTTGTCTAATTTGCTACCAAATCTTTACGGTAGTGAGAGGTAAAATGCTCTTCCTGCCCTGGCATTCTGTAGAATTAGTCCTGAAGCCATTCTGTACAGGGCACCTTATATTTACTGCAGACATGTATCAACATGGGATTAGAGTGGTGTCTCATTACTATGACTCTCTAGAGACTGGAGGAGTTGATGATCAGTTTGGGATGGTTAATTTCCAAACCTTGTCCTCAACTGGTACAGTGATACTACTCCATGTGCATACATATGCTCATTCCCTGCCCAGGAAATAGCCCATTCACTGCCTGACACTTTTCTTTGTTAACTAGCCTCAACTTTTTTAAGCTTCCCTTTCAGTTTGCTACTACAAGGTGCATGCAACCAAGGTTATGAAACTTTCAGAGGTCTAGGTGTTAGATTGAAGCATGTGACATACAAGCATCAGACACTTAAGATGGCAGCTGAAAGTTGTAACTTTCGTAATTACTTTTCCTTTCTCAGAGAAGAAAAATTAATTCCTGTTTAGGGTCATTGTACTTACATATTTCACAGAAAATGTTTTACTGGTCTTTGAACTGCAAACTCTTCAGGTCTCCATAGGAACATACATTACAGGATGAAACTAGATGTTCTTGTGAAAGCTGAAATCTGCAGTATTTGAAAGATTTAATTCCTAAAAATGTGCCTCTTGATCTATTGTGAATCAGCTGTCTCAGTCTATCCACTCCCTACTTAATGCATGCATAAAAAACCCCCAAAATATTTCAAATGTATTAGAGACTTCTTCAACAGCATAACAGAGTAGAGTATTAAGTTATTTTCTTATAACCATTAACTGCAGAAACTTTGAAATTAAGAAAAAAACTTAACTTCAGCTTAGTATTCCCAGCAAAGGAAATGAACAGCATTCTGAGTATGAGAATATATTGACCTCATCCACATTTTAGGCCATTTTTCACCTCAGTGAACTTGGCAGAATAATCAGGGGGTTTTGGTATAAATTATCTCATTTTGTTCCTCTTCCAAAGATTAGCACTTAGAGTTCTGGGCCTAAATTCTTGCTTCCTCAGAAGAAAGGTAATTATAAAGTTTTTGAAAAGTATTTAGAACATTATGCTTGTTGTTACAAATGAAAAATACACCTGGATACACCTAATCAGGTGAAGCATAGTTCTACACAAAATGGTTTTGCATGCTGGTGGTGACACTGCAACATGCTGAATGTCAGAAAAAAGGGAAAAAAGTGTTGCCTCAAGATAATTTTTGTCAAATGATAGGGAATGAAATATGTATCTCAGATTTTCACTTTTTGCCTGCATTTAGCCAGAAGTCACAGGGTAGCAAAAGATGCTGAGTGACACAGAATCTTAAGGGAAAAGCCCAAATGCTGAAAAGAGGAAGAAGAGAAACCTTAACTTGCAGCATGTTCTGGAGCTTGTAAAAATGCAATCAGAGCCTTTCTTCTTAATCTTTCTTCATCTTTTTTAGATCCTTTTAGAGAAGGACCCTTTAGAGAAGCATCTATTCTGATTATATTTTGCTTCTTAACAGTGCACTAGGACTACTTAATTGCTCCATCTGCCTATAAACAAATTCAAAAACAAAAGGCTTAATGGTTTTTGAACATATTAATTTTTCACATATCTTTGATTGTTTCTAGTAGAGATGAAAAAACCCCAAACCACCTCTGTGAAAAGAGCTGTGATCTCTGTTCAGATACCAATCCAGAAGTTGTATACTTATATAATGCCTAAAGAAGGTTGCTGTCTCTCACAGCATCATTATTAGAGCCACAGACAAGAAATATATTGCTTTCTTGGAAGGCTTTCTGCAACAGCATCATACTGTTCAAATTGTAAATAAAGACATAAACAATGTGCAAATGAAAATTATTATTATTCTATGTATCTGATGGAACATATTATTTTTATTTCCAAGGAGTAGGCAGTGAGGTTCAACTCCCGGTGAGTGGAGACCAAGACAACACACAGGACTGAGACCAGAACCTTAGAAATATTCAGTTTCTCATGCTGTTTGTTTTGGATGACAACAATATACTTTCCTGACATTTAATGTTTTGCTTTTCTGACTGTAACTCCTGCTTCCATCCTTACCTCCTGGAACATACTTTGAGTCTACTAGGTTGAAAGAATATTGCTTCAAAGTAAAAGGTGACCCTTAAATCTAAAGTCTCTCTTAACAGAGTTTTATTTGAGATGATGCATTTTTCTCAGGTTTAGTTGCACCACATTTAGTTTGGTGTTTTGAAATATGATTCACATCACCTCTGTACACTTAATGTAAAACAGTTGATAGTTCGTCCATCAGCAATTGGAAAACAGAAGGCCAAAGGCCTATATCAACAAGTAAGTAATGCAAGTATGAAGCAATGTCACCATAGCAACTTGGCTTGCACACAGGATGCTGTATTTAACCTTGGGGAGCTCTTAAAAACTCTTGATTCCTGAAATAAGTAAACTCTGTGTGGTAATGGGGCTGTGCCTTCAGTGCTATAGCAGTAGATTTGTCTTAGAAATGCGCAATTGCTTTGGCCCAATATAACTTACAAGAAACCAATGGTGTATGAGCACTCAAAGAGACATGCCTCATGGAAATATTCTCTAGCAGTTAGAAATGTGCAAGATTGCTTGCTTTTTTAGGAACTGGGAAGGAGTTATCTGTAGAGCTTATTGCAGTAAGACAGAAGCATCTTGACAAAAAAATATTGCCAGGAATTACTCTTTGAGTTTTTTTAAATTTTCTTTACTGGTCCACACACACCCTTCCATTTTTACAGTTACTGTGAGCTTTGTCAGGTAAAGGAGGAAAAACACACATGCTTTTGTGTTTCTCTTGTGGGTTTGAATTTTCAAGGTCCTAAACTAGCTATGTGGATGGTATTAATTAATAATGTGAATCTATCTGCCCTCCAGTCGGGTAAAAATCGTGCGAATTAACTTCACTAGAGGGTTGTGCTGCTAGTAAAAAAAGCTCTAGGCAGCCAATTTTTGTAAAACTGACATTTCAATAACCTTTGGCAGGGAACATAGAAGTTTTAGAAGTGTGAGATCATAGGATCAAAATTAATTCTTAGAAGGCACAAACAGTGGCAGGTTTGAATACTGTGTGGTTGCTACTTCCCCTCAGAGATCAGGCTGTAATGCTTCACCATTTCCCCATCTAGATCAAGACTGGCTAAGATGATAAAATACCCAGGCCAAGAGGCCAGATTTGCTGGAACTGCCTTTTAGGGTGCACAAGTCAAATACCATTAAGAGTTTCACAAACCCCTCTTGAGCCACTCTGTGTCTACAACCCCCTGGCACCTCAGTTTCCAGTTAAGTAAGGTGCCCCAACTTCTCACATTTCCGCAGAAACGATGAATACTCAACTACCCAGTGTCCACCTCGTATCTCTTGCTTTGGCAAGATTTGCAAATGAAGTCTTTCCTGTCTGCATATCACCTACAGGATAAAAGTGTTCATGTCTTTATATATAAATACCTTCTGAGGAGAATCACCCATTTGGAACAAGGAAATGTGAAGGATTGTCAGTAGAAGAGACACCTTTATGGACACCTAAATTCCAAGGGAAGATTTAATATAAGAGTCCCCTTTTGACTTTTAAAGAAATTATCAGCAGGTTTACCAATAATTGAAAAAACAATGGTGTTCATAAAATACAAGAGAAAAAAAATAGTCACTATTACAGTATTATTTCATACCTGACATAGTGTAGATTTCAACTATATAACTAAGAAATATGTATAGAGAGAGTTGTGTTAAATGGGTTTTTTTTCTCACACTCTCCTATTGCACTATTGTTCAGGACATGTGCTTAAACTATGTTTTAGTACCCTGTCTGAACAGATAGTTTAAAACCCTCCATTATATTTAAGTGTGTTTTACATTATTTAACAACCACAAACTGTCATGAAAGTAGAAAAGTACTGGAAAACAATCTGGTAAATAAGAGAACAAAAAGGAGCATGAATACTTTTAAAATCCCTGCCAAATATCAAAATCAGGTTACAAGACTAGCTTGAAAGTATTTTGTCCACCCCATCAGTTTCCAAGTCCGTAATTTGTAAAAGCTGTAGGTTTATTTAAGATTCAGGTCCCATGCCCAGTGAATTCAGATGCCAGAGATTTCCCATTGCAGCAGAAAAGAAAGGTAAACTATTTTAGGAGGGATAAATGTTGAAAATTTCCTTATTCAAGACAAATACATTTTGGCTCAGCTCTTCAGTAAGGTACAATCCTGTTATTTGCTGTGCTGCTCCATTGACAAACTTCTCAGTGGATGACTGTGATTAGAGACTCTCTGTCTTGGGGCCAGAGACATCCATCTGCCCGTCTGACCATCCTGCTGGGACATGGGCTTCTTGACTAATTCAAAAACCTTAAGCACAGTGGAAAGACTGTTGAGGCATATCCAGTCCCTGACTGTGACTCATGCTATTCATGTTACTCATCCATGTGGGCACTAATGAAGTGACTGTGAGGTTCTGGGAACACAGGGAATGGAGTCCAGGTCACAAGTGATGCTTGCCAATACTCCCATTTGACTGCAGAGGCCTACCCTGCGTCATATGAGTCATGAATTTGGATGCAGATCTTTACTAATAATGTCAGCACTGGGCTTCAACTCCATTAAAAATAACATGCTGCTTTTTAAAGGTGGAATGGTGGGAAGAGGGAGACTGTGACAGGGAAAATGTCTAATACCAGTGCTCAAGCTGGGAGAAGAACTTTGATCTAGGGTTAAAAAGATGTGCTTTCAGTATCCAGAGGAGTCAATTACAAAGTTTCAAATACTGTTTGAAATGTTACATGTCATTCACAGTATTGCAGAGACTAGCAAAATTTCTAATCTAGTTCCCAGACTGACCTTCAGCTGCAGATCAGACCATAACTTCAGGTTATTTAACATTATTGTTAAGGAAAGTTAAAACTGCTTGCAAAACATTCTCTGAATTCAAGCAAGGACATGTAAAACAAATAGCACTGTCTTACAAATTCATAGAATTACAGAATGTTTGAGGCTGGAAGAGACCTCAGGAGGTCTGTAATCTATGCCCCCAGCTCAAGCAGGGTCAGCTACAGCAAGTTGCTTAGGTCCCTGTCCATTCAGGTTTTGAGTGTCATCAAGCTGAAGACTCCACGAACTTTCTGGGAAACTTCCTAAAGTGTTTGGACACACTCACAGGAAAAAAAAATCTCACTTGTTTAAATGTAATTTCCTACATTTTGGCTTGTGATCATTGCTTCTCAGCCTGTCTGGAGGTGACTGAGAAGGGTCTGGATTCATCTTCGTTACTTCCTCCCAGTGCATAACTTTTTTGGAAAGGTGGATGTTGGGAAAAGGTGTCATTGACTATAATGCTAGAAACTACCACAGCCACTGTGGTGATTTACCCATACCCAAGGAAAGTGAGTGCTGAAGCCCCTCTTCATGGTTTATGGAGTGACTGCCAAGAATAATTTTCAGTGATTTACATTAGGAATGTGAACCCTCATGTGGAGTCCCATTTCTTCTAAGTATTTTTATTAATGATTGAATGATGAAGTTGAATTAATACGCTCAGAAAATCTACAAACAATATGAACAGAAAAGTTGCTCTTACTTTGATGACAGGACCAAAACTGGAAATGAAATTAGTCTAAAAAATTGGACATCATCTGAAATTAAAAGCAGATGAAATTCAACAAAGACATGAAAATTGACGTGTAACAGAAGTGACTTTACACAGAGAAGGATCTGAGGGTTGTGATGAATCACAAATTGACTTTGAGTAACAACACAGTATTTTTTCCAAGGAAAAGTCTTGGTCAAAGATACATTCCTAGGACTATTGTATGCAACCCTTAGGAAGTAGTTGTTTTATTCTGCTTGGGAGTCAAGTGGATCTCAGACCAGGTGTCCACTTTTAGACACCACATTTTAAAAAAGGTGACTTGGAAAAAATCCGCAGTATGATGCAAAGAGTGCTAAAGGATTTAGCAAACGCAATCCATAAAGAAAGGTAATCCCATTCCTTTAGGCTACAAAAGGGAACATTAAAAGGGGATGTTTAAATCTTCTAGTATGTAAAAAAGATAATTATAAATAGAATAATGGTAACTTGTTACTTAAGGCCAGAAAGGAAGGACAAAAAGAAACTATTGCAACTAAATATTGTAATTTTTAAGTTGCGTTATCAGTGCAGTCTTTTAAGAAGGACTATTTTGACTGTTGAAGTACTGAAGTATTAAAGAATATGTGTGAATGTGTTTAATTGGATGTGTTTAAGTACAGTTCATACCAGCACCTGTTGGGGACAGTGCAGATGAGGGACAGGACAGCCTCCTGGTGTCCTTCCCAGATCTGAATCTCTGTGGTTTCAGGACAATGAGTCGCAAAGTGCGTTAGCAAATGTAAATACTGGCTGCTACAAAGAACACACCTTGGAGGATAAAGGTTCACGTTTACCACAGGTTGTAGATAGGATAAGGATCTATAAGCAGGAGCAAAAGCCCCAGATATTTTTTCTCAAGTGTCCTGAAAAAATATAACCTAAATTTTTCCTACACAGACCCCTGATTTACTGGTGTAAATCAGTGTGTCTCCATTGGCTAGAATGTGCACTTTGTGGAAGATAAATGGCATAAAATTGTGTAGGTAATTAAATTAAAGGCATCAAAGCAGGGTTCTGAATCTAGCAAAAATTCTTAGAGGGACAGAAATCCAACTCTAATTTACCAGTCTGCAGTGTAAAGACAAGGTTATTAATCTGGTACATTCAGTCTTTATTAGTAAAACTTAATTACACAGCAAAGCTCATATGAAGGCAATGGTTGCTACTGCTCTTCCACAGAAAATGCAGTTGCAGTGCCAAACCAGCTACATACATGCAAACAGAAGCAAACCTGCTGCTTTTTGTCAGCTGGAAGATCTGAAATGAACTTTGACTAAACTGAAAAGGCACAGGCAGCCCTGGGTGTTCCTTAGTTAAAAACCTTGCTCTCTTTCCAGTTGGATGGGCTGCACTCAGAGCAGGCAGATCCTTCTCCTTAGTGGAGCAGTCACTGATCTCAGTCAGTGTGAACTGGCCACTCATTCTTGTGGATGCTGTGTTGCTTCTCACTAGAACTAAAACAATCTAGGAATATAATATTTTCTTTATTTTTTAAAGTATAATTCCAAATGGCCTAATATATAGTGCTTAGAGATCACATAAAGCATTTTTGTTGCTGAATCTTAAAACAGTGTTGCTCCCTTTTGTTAAACTCTGTAGATTTTGTCCTTAAAAGAAGCCATCCCTAAATGCCTTTCTCTACAGCAAAGTCATTTCAGGGCAATATACAGAAATTTCTTTACCCATGCAGTGTAACTTCATCAACATCTCTCTAAATAATTCCACAATAAGCTTTGTGCGACAGATTCATTTCTGAGGAAAGCCAGCAGAAGTCAGTATAAACAGACTTATGTAAGCACATTTTTTACCACAGATAAATTTATCACCAACTCCACAGTTGAAAAGTTTGATCCAATAGTAAGGCATCTGAGAGTGAAAATACAAACTTATCATAAGACAAAAGATTCTGTCACTACCTGATAAAACCTATGTTAAAAATACTAGTGTTCCTTCGAACCCAATTAATTCCAGTAATTACACAGTCATTAAAGCAACAGTCTAAAGGGGAAAATACTTTCGTAGAAGAGTTCATATGAACAGTTATTTAATCTGCTTTTTAGAATATCTAGATGAATGACTTTTTGCCAAATATAGGGCATTCTATTATCAGGCCTTTGCAGTCATTCTACTTAATTACTTCTCTACCAGGGTCGTTTGTGCTCCTAGGTCTCTATGTAAGGCTAGTTTAGACAGAGAAATTTTCTTACAGATCTAAGAGAGGCCGTTTCATCACTCTGTGAGTGGTTTCACACTATATTTTCCTTACATTATTCAGCACTAAATAGACAACTATTAATCTCCAGGCAGCCTTTTCAGTAGTGTGTCTGAGGGCTGCTGCCAATCAGATTTGAACATTCAAATTCCATCTTATCTCCAGTGTGAACATTTCAGTCCCAAACAGAGATCATTACTACTGTGTCCGTGCTGCTGCTTAGCCAGGTATGCTTGCATATTTCAAAAGATTATGTGCCTCTCTCCCACCTTCCCCACTAAGCATCCTAACAGCCCCAGTTATAGACACATTTCTGCACTTTCATTCTCTCAGAAACCTGATGAATATTCATTCTATGCAAAGTGGAACAGTTTGAACAGAAATAATGGGATGTCTCACCCTTGTGCCTTAAAATAGCCGACCTTTTGTGATCAGCATACTCACCTCCAAGTGGGAGATACCAGGTCAGATTCCCTCAGGCAGCAAAAGAAACTTAACCCAAGCCTCCAATAGCATTGCTAGGACAGGTGGATTTTATGATCCAAGCTTTTCTTTGCTATATCTTACTGGTTAGCTTGGCTTAGCTTGTATCTGCATGTAAGTCTTGATCCATTAAATAATATTGGTCATTTATGAAATAAATATGATGGCCTCTGTGATGCACCGCTGGGCTTCCTTTTGGTGGAAACAGTGTGCAGAGAGCTGAGACCCCAGCCCTACCTGAGCAGAATAGATATGTACTCAGACTGAGAAATGTGAAAGTGGTCACTCTTTACATCATCCGGATGCTGGCATTAAATAACCTGACATACTGGAATCCCTGGGAGACGCCTCTCTTTCCTCATGCTCTATGGAAGGCAGAGATTCATAAGCTTTTTTAAACTGGAGAAACAGCAAACTCTTTAGAAACAGGTCTGTCTAGCAGTGTTGCCACAACTGTTTTCATTTATAAATACCTACTGAGAGTTTAGCCTGGAATGTTTGTTTATTCCTTTTGCTTTCTTCAACTCTCCTTGCTTGCGTGCTTGTGTGTGTTATACTATATATACGTGTAGGGGATGAAGTGGTTCAGTTCTGGCGCTGGTTTTATGCAAAACCTTTTGATTTCTTGCAGACTACTAACTCAGAGTTGTGGATCCTTTATATACCATGATGACTCTGTTCCACTGCCAGAATCTCTGCAGACTTGCTGTGATTCACAAATGTTAGTGAACTTCTCTTCACTGCATTCCCGTAGAAATGGTTTGTGCTAAAATCCCATTGTCAGAGATGTCTGCTGCTTTTAGAAAGCCACACAGAAAATCATGTTTCAGAGCACTTTTTAATGAAGAGACCTTTTTATGAAGTTTTATGCAGTGGAAACCATCTCCAGCTGGAGTTGTGAGTATTCACTATGCTTGCAAATACATCCACAGCTGTTTCATATTATATACCCAGAAAATGGAGAAAGCATAACTTGTGGCCACTTTTTGAAAACTGTGGTTTGGATGACCTTCTCAGCACCGTGAAGAGCTTGAGGAGAGATGCAGGGACACAATCCCAGCTCTGGATGCTAGTACCCAGATTTGGAATGAAAGAGGCAGGTGTTGGGGGCAGGGGCAGTATTTTCCTCTGGTTCATACCCTTCATTTGACATAGGACAACAATGTCTGCGTGCACTGAATGTGTTAGAATGCCTCTGAAAATAAAAAGCATATGATCATTAAAATAAATAATTCATGATAGCATTTTTTATAAAATCAAGATACTCTTTAAAAGCAGTAACTAGCTCCAGCTATTCCAGGAGCAGCCCGTCTTGTTCCTCCTGAGTGCTGGCATTTCGGGTCAGTATAGGCAAAAGGAGGTGTGGCTACAGAACCAAATGTTGGCTTATCAACTGATCTGGTAATGTAGTTTGGTTTATAAGGTTTAGGGGATCTGAGAAATGAGCCTGGCCATGGATTAGTTTATGTAGCCTAAACCTTAGGAAGTGAAGCAATAATAAAACAAATTAATTTGAACTTTTTTTTCTTTTCTGGGAGGTGTGAGAGTTTAACTTACAGGAGATTTGAACAGACAAATAATACCGAGACTCACTCTAAAGCTTACTTTAGGCTCAGAAAGAAGAGCAAATAGATGTTGATAGACAGTGGGGACAGATAAGAACTGTGACTGTTATTACCTGCAGTAGTGGTCTCATGGTAACCTGGGGTTAAACTTGATGGTAAACTTAATGGAACCAGGGTGGCTTGTCCAGAGGAGCCTGTGTGTGTATACACAGCATCCATGTGCACGTTGAGTTGAAGGCAATGTCAGGAAAGTACCTATAAATATGACCCAGAGAAGCAAAGCCTGAGACCTTCTGAGGCACTGAGGCAGGAAAACTTCTACATTTGTTTATTCTATGGCTAGCAAAGCAAAGTCACATTGGTTCTTTTTATCCTCTTTTTCTTTTGTTAAATAAAATTGAAAAGCAAATGTCCTTTTTTTCTCCTTCTTTCCCACCCCTCTTGCTCTTTTGTTAAGTAAGATTGACTTTTATTTGAATGCTTTATAATTACTTGATCAAAAAACCAGCAATGGTAAAACAGACTTCAGGTCTAGAACAGTCTTGCAAATGCCTTGGAAAGATATCACCTGGAAGCAGTAGGGGAAGCAGAGATCACAACAGAGAAACTTCTGAATTAAAGTCATATGCTTTTTCTGTGATTCTGATTATTTCTGGTCATTTTTGTTTCTATTTATGCCATTTTCCCTCCCTTATTTTTGGGAAGTGCACAACAATATTCATGTAAATTTGTTATCAAAATAATAGAATTTGGTTTGAATTTACGTTCTGCTTCAACTTCATGACTTTTAAGAAATTGTGTAAAATACACAAATTTAAATTAAGTTACTAGAAGATTCAGAAGATAACAATTTTATTAGAGCTGTTGAGATTATTAGATATGCCTAATATAATCTAGTTTTAGATCTTTATGAGACAGTATGGTTTCACTGGCAACTTGACTAAATCAAACCTTGACCAAGGAAAATTAATGTTGGAAAAAAATGTCCTTAGAGATACTACTCGATAAGTAGGGAATTTCTGTGGTGATTTTTTATATCACAGGCTGGTCCTGAGCCTACCAAAACAGAAGTGGCAGAAAATAGTTTCAGTGGAGGTGCTGAAAACAGCTTTAGAGACTTGGTTCTGCTTGTTGTTCTACTTCAGTATCATTTGTTGAAAACACTGATTGAACACAAACTGAAGTGCAGATAAGCCTTCTGTCCATGTTTCTAGCATAACTAACCCAGCAAGGCAGAGTAAGAAGATGCTGCTGGTACAGCAACTAGGTGAAAAAAATGCACAAATATTGTTCCAAAAGTAATGACTTCTGATGACTACACTAGATTATGCAGAGAGAAGTCATGAAAAGTCAAAACCAGGTAGGATGGGGCTTTGAGCAACCTTGTTTAGTGGAAGGAGTCCCAGCCCATGGTAGGGGGCTGGAACTAGATGATCTCTAAGGTTCCTTCCAACGCAGGCCATTCTATGATTCTATGATACAGTGCTGTATGTATAAAGACAGGAACTCCTTTGTCACTTCCATGTCTTGACAAAAAAGAATTGCAGAGTTTTAGTAATAGTGCTTCTTCTAATTTCTGGCCCACAAAAAATGCTGTAGTAGTGTTTTTGTGAATGTTTGCATAACTTCCATAAATAATTTGTGTTGCTTCTCTTGGCATATACATGAACAGGACTATATAGTTGATGCCTGTCACAATACGACTTTATAAAAAGTAGGCTGGGGCCCAGCAATAATAGGGGTCAAATCTCTTTAGGAGAGGGAGTTTGTTCTTCATACCTGATTCAACTCATCTCAGAAAAATAAAAAAAGAAATGTAATTAAACCTATAACAATAAAACAATAGTAAATATCAGACATGCAATACCTAATGTTATTATAGACTGGCTCAAACACAGACAGTACACTACACTACAACCATTTATTAAGAATTGCTTCTCAAAGCTTGATCTTTATTGCTAGTAAGATGACGGTTTGAGAAATCAGGAATTCAGAATTACAACTGGAAAATTTGGGGGAAAAAAGGACAAATACATAATTTACTCAAATAACAAAAAGGTCAATATTGCAAATAATTATAAAGATAAGGCTGTGAAGCATGACAAAGGGATGTAGTGCTCACCGTCACATCATGGGCATTGCCTTGTTTTGCTGTAGGTCATTACATGCAGACTAAGAAGAGAAGGGGCAGAACTTCCAATAGCAAAATGTATCCTTTAGATCCTGCACAAAGTACAGAGAACATCATTTCACTGGCACCACTATTAAAAGGTTCATAAGATGACCTGTCATCCGTCTTGAAGGGTAGCTTTTTTTTACCCACACAGAAGAGATGACTTCTATGTTTTTTCAATGTTGATTTCTATTGGTGAAGAAGCACCAGACAATGACTCCACTACAGAAGCTAAAATGTGCAGAAGGTCTAGGACACCTTTTCTTTGGTTTGCTCTGTGTAGAAACAGACTTGTATGGCGCTCCGTAGAAAATGAAGAATGAGTATTTGCTTAAAAGAAAGATGTCTAATGCTGAATTTGCACAAATTTTAATTAGGTAGAAGATTAACCTTATTTTTATTTTGCCTTTTATGCAGCAAATAAATTCTTTTTGTAAATTATTTTCCATGGATAATCCTCAGCAGACATTGGTGAAATGTTTTGAAGAAAAACAGAGCAGGAGTGAGCTTTCATCTTTCTTCTGGGAGTACCCAAGCAGTACTCATGAGAGATATGGACAAACTGGCAGGGCAAGAAATACTGGGAAACCTAAGCATAAAAGGATATGAAAGATATGGCAGGAGAGAGAGAATTTTTAAGTGGAATGCAAAATTATGCAGAAAACATGTGAGTTAAATTCTCTCAAAGCTGAAAATTACTCATCTCTTTCAAATGCAAATGTTGTAAAGAGGTCTTCTATCTGAAAAGGTAAGAGTGCTCACTTACTAATGACACATAATATCAAACATATTTTAATTCAGTCTATTTGGAGTCTGCTAGTCAGGAAATTGGTCTAGGCAGCAACAAAAGTCATTAGAGATATTTACAGACGTTTCAAAAATAGGCTATACATTTTTACCAGAAGTCAGTATCTGAGAAGGTGGTAGCTAGAATTAACTTCAATTTCCTTGGAGACAGTAATGGCTGAATGAAAGTTTTCCTATAATGTGGTAAAGCTGGTGCTCTGGTGCAGCCTTGCAAAAAGTTTTTCCTTTTAACCCAGTGCTCAAGATTTTAAATGAAGTGCTAGTGCTATTTCTTATGCTGAAATGTTAAGTGAGGTGTTTGGAGGCTTATTTGCATATAAAGGGATTGACTTACACTTGAGGGGGAGGGGGTAAATTGGGGTGACAATCGAAAGATAATTTACAAAAAGTGGAAGTTTAAAAATTCAGTGTCTGGGTTTATTTGTAACATTCTTCAGTGAATCGCAAGTTTAATTCTGGCTAGAAAATTATTAAACCCCTCAAGTTTCTGTTGGGATGCATTCAGCAGGGTGTCTAAATAGCTTGTCTACAGAATTATATGCAATTGTCAAAATGTTCAAGTGAGCTATAGATAGCCAGAAATAAAGTAAAACAGCTTACTTCCTCCACAAAGTTGTATTATTGTTCCCTACAGTACTTCATGCATATCAGGAGATTCTTTTGTTGTAATAGGGTCTCTGTTCCTCATCAGTCAAAAATATCTGGGAAGAACTGAGTTTGAAGACTGCACTGTGAAAACGTGTCCCTGCCATGTCACGGCTGCACTGTTCCCACTGAGCCAGCCCTCCACCTCCACCCTCTGCTGTCACCTTCAGCACAGATGATCTCAGCTTTGTCAGAACTCAGGCTGGCAAACAGATACACGTGTGTCAGGCTTTTCCATGATCTTTCTTCTCAAAGGTTTCATCAAGCATGCCAAAATTGCTCTGAGTTGACATAATTTCAATGTCTTAAAAAAACTGTCGTCAGTTGTAAGAGATCAGTGCTAAGACCATGAATGTGTGGATCTTGTCCTCTGTAGTGGATCTTCTTAGGATAAGAACAATCATAACAGATTTTGGTAATACCACATAGGTACCTGCTGCTGCATGCATTTTCCAAGGAACCACAGGCCAGAGGGAGCAGTGGGGGAACAGGACACTCTCTCAGGAGCAGTGATGTGCTGCCTGGCATTATTCCTCTCAGTCTGCCTGGCTCCCATTGGCCACAAATCCTCCAGCTCAGAAATTCTAAAGTCTGACCGAAAGCCTGCTGATGTCAGAGGTAGCCCATTTCCTTTGAGGGGCAGAATGATAGCCTTTAGCACATCAGTAATATTTTTGTGCTCTTAAAATCATCACATATTTTGCTAAGTATATTTCAGAGGTAGAACATCAACTTTTGGATTTATAACCAAGACAAGTTCATTGCTAATAACACAATGACAAATTTATTTTCTTTTATGCTTTTGGGGGGGCTCCTAATATTTGACTACTGTGCAGTAAGTCAATGTCATAGCGCATGCGTGTAGGATATAGAGACAATTCAGACTGTTTACCTCCCTCAGTGAGACTGAGTCATGAAAGAAAAGGTTCCTTTCAGATCTTGCAATGTTGTTTGTTATTTAACATGATTCTATATTTTGTTTTGTAACAAAAATGGTCTTTAATGGCTTTAAGTAAAGATGGTCTCCATTTGTGTATGGAAAGTGTGGAAAAACCATTTGGCACACTGTGACTAATGCTGAGGGAAGCTGGTTTTGTTATTGTGTTTAAATAGGTTTATGCAGTAAAATTCTTTGATTTTAGCAATCAGGAAATTTTAAAAGAAGCTGTCTGGTCATGGCAGCTCTGCGTCTCTCTGGAGTTATGATATTCAACAGTAAAACAGGCGTTGCTATGGCAATTAAGCATTTTTCAACATTTTGGGTTTTTTCAGATTTCTTCAGTTAATAATAATTTTCCTAAAACAGTTTGGAAAAATACTGGTACCTCAAAATATCACTTGTTCCTCATAAATAGACTACTTAGAGTCTATTCCTTGTTTTTTAAAAGTCTGTGTCAAATATCCCACTGACTTATAGAAATGTCACTTGACCTTAAATATTTCAATCTCTGTATTATTTCCTTTGAGTATATACTTTTTAATCAGAAATATTTAAAATGCCTTGGTTTCTGACAAACTAATTCCACCGGCGCTTTCGCAGGCACTTTGTTTGTGGCAGCACACTTCAGCTAACTTGGGAGCCCCCAAGGCCCATTTCACACCTCCTGCCACTGCAGCGTTGTCCTTTGAGACACTGCAGCACCCACAAATTGTCCTTCTCAGCACACTGTGCCCAAAAGGCTGTGAAACCAGAGCTTCTTTTATGAACAAGACAACTTTGTAAGAAGGAAAAAATAAGAGATTATCATAGAATCACAGAATCATAGAAGAGCATGTTTGAAGGGACCTCAAGTGGTGCCTGGTTCAACCTTTCTTGTCAAAGACACACTCTAGACGAGATGGCCCAGAGCTGTGCCAGCTGAATCTTAAAAGTGTCCAGTTTTGGGGAATCCCACACTTCCCTGGGAGATTATTTCAATGGCTCGTTGTTCTCATTTTAACAGGCAAAAAAATGCCATAGTCTGCAGCTTTCACCAGTGACATTTACACCTAAGCCACCACCTCTGCCTCAGGGTGCCTTTCCCCCATAAGTTTCCCCCTTTCTCCCCCATGGAGAAATTCCTCTATATGGAGATCCGGGAGGCAACTCCCAGGCTGGAGCTGAAGGCTATGTCACTCATCATGGCAGCACCCAAAGCAAAGGTCTCTGCTCCTGGGGGAGACCAGAGACCACAGAGGCTGCCTGGGCACCACCAGGCATCTCAAAACAAAAGCCACAGTAGCCAGGTGAGGTGAGGGGATTCCTGCCTGTGCTTAGCTCAGACTGTCCTTTTAGATGTCCACCTTTTCAGATATACCAAGTGACTTAATCCTGTGAAAAGACAAACTGGGCTGTCTTCCATCTCTTCGAGAGCATCTGAGTGGTTAAAAGTATCTTCAGTCTCCTCTTTACTTGGCAACTGCCCTGATAGCTAAGGTATTGTATAAACAGTGATCAGTCACTGCTGCCACTGCTGTTAACAGCAGCTGCTGTTGCCATTTCATTAAATTCAATGTGTGTGCAGTATGTGCAGATCAAGCCTACAGATGGGTCTCCTAAGAGGCATGCCTATTTTGTGAATCTTAGGATGGATATGGAATCTTAGGTGGGAGATAGGATTATATCATATGTTCAGGTCAAGTAAGAAAATAATATCTCTGGCCATTTGTGCTAACACAGCTTTTGGCTAACCAGTAAGTTTTCTTTGGATAAGGCTTAGGTACAGACAGATTTTCAGGCATCAGAGGTGGGGTCAGGATTTTTTATTTTTGAATCACTGTCTTGAACCTTCATCTCTTCTGCTTCAGCAGTGCTTTAGATGCCCAAATATGTTTTTTGGAACTTGTCCTTAAGGAATTATGAGATCAATTTTCATCTCTGTTTTGCCAAATACGTAGTGTCTATGTCCTGTGTACAGTACTGGAGACTTCTGCAGTAAGATGAGACCAGTATAGACAAAGTTTTTTGTCTTATTTTTACTAATTGGAAATTCTACCTCTTTATTAAGAGCTCAGGGAAAAAAAGCAAATGGTTTGGTGCAAGATCATTCCTCAAGTTGAAAGAAACCTCTTCTCCTTTTCTCTAATAGAGCCTCAAGATCTGGAGCACATCAACCTTGAAGAGACTTCAGCCCAACATGATCTTTCCAGGCTGTCTTATTTAACCAAGGACAAAAATTATTCCTTGACACACTATTCATTCCAGTCTTGCATTTTCAGAGCCTTGATTTTTAACACAGGGTTCCTGCAGTATTCTGAAATTACTTTTTTCTGAAACAATGTGTACAGGTAACGTGGGCAAGTACCAGCACAGGCCTTCTCAGGTTCTCCTCTCTTCTCCCTTCTTCAGAATAGCTGTTTACAGTACTTTGATGCAGTGTACCTTACAGTATATCTCCTTGTTAGCTTACTCAACAGTTAAGGATCTAGATCTTTAATTACCTGCAACCTGAAGGTAATTAATTATAACCTTCAAGATTCTATCTCCCAAATGATCGCACTTAGTTCAGCTCATAACAGGAAAAGCATAAACAAGAATTTTTTCACTGAAATGCTGCAGGAATAGCTGGCCTCAGAGCTCAAACAAGGAACTGGCCTCAATGGATCTGTCCCCAGTGCTTTCGATTGTCCCCTCAGGTGATTGATGAAAAGCTTGGTAACCCAAAGTTTCTATGGCAAACACAGCTAAGTCAGCAGACGACAACTTCAGAGAAAAGAACATCTCATTGTCTGGTCCATGAGTATATGTCAATGATGCAGACTGATTGGCTCAGAGTTCAGGAAGTTCTTGCATTTTTCTGTTTTGGTCTCAATGATTTCCTTTCTTTCCTAGGAAAGTGTGTCTATCGAAAGTGTAGTCTGTAGGGGTCCTAATTACAGCCGTTGTTTGCGGGCATCACTACTTTAGGTGGGATGAAACCAGTACAAGAAATGTAGCCAAAGAATTTGCCAACAATACCAGGTCAACCGTCATTGTTGTCTTGTTTGTCTTCTCCATTTTCAGTGAAGTCATTTATCTCTGGTTAGATGGAGCTCCACATAATATACATAATACAAACCAAAAAATCAGCAAAACCCACAAACTTTAGTATGCATTTTCATGGGTTATCTGAAACTGAAAACATTTCATATTCTTGATAAGTATTCATTTGTGGTCAGGCTTGCAAAGTGGTCAGATGCTAGTGACAACACTGACCACTTCAGTTCACAGAAGTCAGTTCCTGCCAAGGCGTTTCACTGGAAGTCTTCACTGCAAGCAGTTAAGGCTTGCAAGAATGAAGCAATGGATATAATATGTAGTGGTCAACAAAAGATCTAGAACAAAGGACCTGGTTACTTGCCTCCTTAGACTTGACAGTAGCTTCTGGAGATTTTTACCAAAGTAAATTGTAATTCTCAAGGTAGAACTTGTTTGAACACTATAGCTTGAAATTTGACTTTGGTCAGCTTCTGATCAAGGATTAAATTTTTATTTCCACAATAGTTCAGCAACTTTCACTCAAGGTCTTTGATCTTTACAGATAAGGTCTTGTTTTCGTAGCGCAGCTGTTCACTCATCATTCTTGTGGTGTTTAGGGACCCTTACTCAGATCAATTATGTCTGATCAATGGGCAAAGATTGTGTTGAGCCAGAACAGGCTTGCAGGAATTTCCTGAGGAAGAAGGATAACAGCCCTAATGTGACTGTTAAACATAACTGAGTGTCCAATCACTCACTTAAGCATCAGTTGCAAGTACATGTACTGGAAGAGATATGTCATTGGGGTCAGACTAAACCCCTCACAACAGAGGGATTTCACAGAAATATTTTTCTAATGAAAACTGCTACATATGAGATTCATCACTATATATACCTCCATGGTAGATGCATGGAGCAGATTGCTGAGGACAAACTGGTCATTTTTAGGAGGTTCAGCATGATCTGGTGACAATGTCTATTACTTAATGATGGCATCAAATAATAACATAGTAATTGTCACTTGGCTAAGCGAGACTTTGACAAATCTCTTGCTGCTCTGGTTCTACTGTGTTTCAAACTGCAACTGTGTTCACAGGTGTCAGACTAACAATTTAGGAAGAGTATTTAAGGAAGAGATAAAATATTTATCAAACTTCCAAGCAAACTATGAGGTATTCTCTTTGCTTCTTCAGATATTTTTTAAAGGACTGTATGATATTTTGGGCTTCTGGGTCAATGGCACAGAGCTAGTCAGATCCTTTCCTGGCTTATTTTTTCAGTTTTGATGCTCACCCAAACCCCTTAGATTTGATTTTACACTTGCTTCAGCTAGAAGCAGCATGAAAAATAAATGGTTCTGGGGTTGTAACCCTATAAGCAGAAACAACGGAGGCTAAGACCCTGCTTTTTACTCTACCCTTTCGTTGATAATGTAAAACTTCTGTTAGCAGAGCTTCCACTACTGCTCCATGCTAATACCATACAACAGGTTTATTGCATTAAAGACACCTGCTATAGAGCTGCTTGATGTAGTGTGTCTTTATTCAGGGGCTTCTTCTTGGAAGAGGAAAGGATTGTTGCAAACAGGGGAGGGGATGGTCTGTAATTTATTTATCTATTTAAAAAGAAAACAAAATCTTTCCACATAACCTCAACAGAGAAGCAAGACTCCACTTAATAAATTAACTAACTTTATTTATACTTCATTCAAAAAAGATATACTGAACATGCTGGTGATGTTGCATAATGTTTAACTTGTATAGTCTGAACTTTATGTGGACCTTTTGTGAGGCTCTGGCATTTCCTTTCTAATGATTTTTAATATCTTCCAGTTCATGCATGCTGGAGCATTTTAAAACTCCTGCACCTCATATTTGTTATTCTCTATTTCACTCCAGGGTCAATCCCTCTCTAAAGGAGCCTTCAGTACTATCCAAAGGACAAGTTGCTTAACGCCTCTCTTCAGTATATGAGTGTATCTTTAACAGTGAAATTTGGTGGATGCTCAGGGATGCTCAGGGATTACTCTTCCCTGGAACAAGGAGTTCCAGGGTGCAGCTGGGTGTTACTCAGGATGAGAACTAGGAAAGGCTCTTGGGACAGCTGCACCACTGCCATAGGACTAACTGAGAGGGCGCAACCAGAATCACAAAATGATTGGGGTGGGAAGGGACCTCTGGAGATCAGGGTCACCTAGATCAGGTAAGTGGATGTCTGTGGCTACTCAGGCCTCAGATCCTGTGGAAATGCAGCAAAACAGGCAAACTTTGGGTTGTAAAATCTCCCAGACACTTTCCTGACCAGAAACACTCAGACAAATGAGGATTATTAATGATATGGGTAATAATGTGTGAATTATAGAACCTGCTTTTTTTTTCACTTGAAGGCCCGACATGCTAGAGCAACAGCCACTCAGCACTCACCAATTTAGGCTGTTTAAAGCTCAGTCTTTCAGAATAATTATTATAGTCAATGCATCAGACATAATTTTTACTGCTGCTACCTTACCTGGCCAGCCACATTATTTTGGGTAAAGTCTGCTGCATAATGCATTGCCTCTGAAGTGTAGGATCATCAGACGATGGGAAAAAATGAGGAGAATATTTTCTGATTAGCTAAAAACTTAGGTTTAAATCATGCCACACTGTGTAATGACAGGTAAAAGAGTTGCTGTATCAGAATTACTGATTTCTATGGCTGGTGGCATTTCATATCCACTTCTTGACTTCTGGAAGGAATAATTGCAAGTAAAGGTAGATAGACTCCCACTAAGTTGTATTTCCAGCCCAAGTTTGAGATCTGAACTGAAAAATATAGACAGTCACAAGTGGTTTTCTCTTTAAAAATCTTTAAATATCTTTATTTAAATATACACTCTGTATCTCTAAATCAGTCTCACACTCTGAATTTCATCTCAAAATCTGAGCTGCTTGATCTGTATCTGTATCTGTATCTTGAGCTGATTATAAGTTACTGTAATTCCTGAAAGGCTAAGGCCTACAGGCATGATTTCTAATGGTAACACTATGTGTCACATCAATACTTATAAACAGACATGAAGAATTAGCAAACTGTAGACCAAAAAACCCATTTAACAATTCTGTTTTATAAGAGAAAGAGCTCCCTGGATTGTGACAGGCAAGGAAGGGTCAGAAAACCCTAGCTGTGTTTCATGCAACAGGACTGCTTGTGAGTAGGTCTAAGAAATAAAAATACATTGAGCTGTTGATGTTGGCTCAGCTGTCAGCTAAATTAGAGAAACAGAGATAGATAGAAGACAGTAAAAATAAAACATGTCAGCTGAAATACATGTGAGGGAAGATAGTCCACTCTGCAGGATGGCAGCAGAAGTAAGCGAAACAGGTATCAGAGTTGGAAGTGAAGGTCTTATGATGGGAGAGAAGGACAAATGAACCAAAACTGAAAACTGAAGCTTAATCACTGATGTATCAGCACATTAGTAGGAGAGAGGATCAGAAGGTGAGAGAGGAGAACAGGTGAGAAATCATTAAAAATAATGTCTGAGAAATTATAGGGAGATGAAATGATGAAGCACAGAGGGAGAAAGACGAATATGAAGTTGAACTAGAAAAAGGAATAAGAGAACAACCAGTGCAGGCCAAGCATGTGAACAAGAACGTTGAACTGGGACTACCTTTTCCAGGGTAAGCTTCTTTTAGCTATATAAGAGTTGTGCTGTGAAGATTTTCTGCTTTTATGAAAGGGGACATCCAGTACTTAGCTTGTCATACTCTTTTTTCTCCTTCTATCACTTCCAGAGGTATTGTGTTTGTCCTCTGGAAATCATCCTTCTCCTGTAAGATATTAGGCAGCACACTTTTCTTAGTGCCTGATAAAGAGCTGAAATGAGCTATTTCAGACTAAGGTATTTTTAGTGCCTCCCCAGTTGCTGTTTTAATAGGCTTTTATGGCTCAGCACAAGTTCCCTGCAGGTAGATACTAAAAGCCTAATCCAAAATTGCATAAAGACAACTAAAGGAAGTAACATAATATTTGCAAGCAGCTCTACAATTCCTTTGTCCTGCAACAATGTGATCAGAGGCCTAAGCTAAAAATACATTTGTTCAATATGCTTATCTTAGCCCTTTGAGAGAAAAAAGAAAGGAACAAAAAACATAAAAATAGATATAAAATAGTGGAAACAAGAAATATGGGGTATTAGAGCTCTTCCTACCTAGTATAAAGTATAGCAGAAGGATGTCAGGTTCTGCTAAAGGTATCTCCATTGCTAGACAGTTTATAAATGACCATTTCTTTTCAGGCAGCAAATCTAATGATTCTAAAGCTTTTGTCATAATTTTTGTCTTGGGCCGCATTTGGGCATTTAATAGCATCAGGAAAAAATTCACCTTAAATCTTGAAATGTCCAGGTGCAGCTGATCTAATTTAAACAGGAACTACATGACCAGACACATAGTCATCTCCTTTTTCTTCAGCAAACAACTGTTTTACTGAAACTTTCAGAGACTGCTACCAGCTGTGTGATAACTCTTCCAGAGCATATCAGGTTCCGAATGAACAAAACTGTTCTCCCCATCTTTTTTACTCATCAAACCGTGGCACTTTCACTAGTAAGAGAGCACAGGCAGTTGCGGATTCCTGCTTCAAGAGACCTTACACACCCCACCGCCCACGTCTGCTTTCCATGGTAGGTTCTTGGCCACCGAATAGCTGGTGGGTTCTGGCACAGTGATGCATCCTGAAACTAATCAAAGCTCATGTTTCCCTTAAAAGTACATGTGCTAAGCCTTTCACTCAGCCTCAGTGTAAAGGTTATGGTGGTGATGGAGAGCTTCCTTATGAAATCAATTTCCATTGAGAAACGACAGTTTGTTGGAAAATAATTCCTTAAGCCAACTCTTCTGCCAGTTCAACCTTCTCTTAGATTTTATTCAAGGTCTCTGCTTCTTTCTGGTGAGCTGGAGGTAGGCTGGGGTTTCCAAGTCCCCCACCTGGTGGTTGCAGGGAATAGGTAATCTGTGTCTGAGCAATACGTGACTCAAGTTACCACCGGAGTTGGGGTTCCTGGGCTCTCTTGGCTGGTTTTCTCAGCAAATCTCATCCCAAATGCTGGCCTTTCTGGTGGCAGCAGCCTCTTGGTCACCAGGAGAGTAGATTGCTGGTTAGCTGGGTATCTGCTGCCCAGTGGTTTCATAGCGGACCAGTGAAGGAGAGAGCAGCGGTGCCTCAGTTGGTCTCTCTTCTTGGTAGTCAGCAGGTTTCAGGGTTTCTCCCTCATGCTCTCTGCCCATCTCTCTCTGCAGAGCAGGCTTTCAGGTCTGTGGGAGCCCGCCTACATAGCGGGCAGCCAGAGGAGCTGGGCAGCCCAGGAAACAAGTTGAAAAAATGCCCACATCCTTCCAAAGCGGAATTTTTTCAGGCTTTTTCCTCCCACAAAAATGTTCTGATTGTTAGCTTTTGTGTCCCAGCTCAGCACAGCTTTGCTTTTCTTTCAAAAATAAAGCAATTTGGAACAAAAGACAGTCTTCTGACCAGCTCTGGCTATTTTATTTCCCTTTTTGGGCCATACCTGGATACTCACCAGGATACCCTGACTGGGGAGCCAGAAGTAATAGGCTCTCATGGAAACTAAGGCCGAGATTTCCATCTCTGGATGGAAAGCCAACCCACTAAGCATTAAAATAACCTCTGGATCACAGTGAAAGCTTGGACTAGTGGTTCTATGGCTCTACATGAAAGGAGAAGGCTAAGCTGGGCAACATTTGAGGTGTGGCATAAAGCTGTTTTGGCCACACTCTTGTTTAGCTGATGGAATGATGTTTGGAACAGATAATTACTTCGGCTATTGTTGTGAGAATAGGTACTTCATGCTCTTAAACTCAGAGAGGAAGGGAGAGAAGGAGAAACAATGAGACACTTAAATAGCAGAGTTCTAACTGGTTATTATCAGTATGCAGGCAGAACCTGTGTTAGTGGAGCTCACCGATAATACTCAGCAACAGTACCAATTTGGAAAGCATCTAACAAGCTTTAGACCCATATAAAAGTCCTGCTGACACTGTAGAGTTTTGGAATTTGGGTTCTTTCCTTTTTATTTCTTTCTTTTATTTTGTTTGTTTGCTTATTTTTGGTTTGGGTTTGGTTTTTTGAGGGGTTTTTTGTCATTGCTTTTGGGTTTGGATGTATTATTTATCTGTGGGGGTTATTACATGATGTGTATCATAAGGAGATGCTTGGGTGTTAAATGTTTAAGATTGCTCTTTTTAGATTTTTCATGGCAGGAAGAATTATGTACATGTTGCTACATATGAATAAGATTGACTAGAAAATATTGCATGACACACATGTATCACATGTATTGCTTTTTTTCTGAGGTTGGCACTTCTAGCATTATGATTTTTTAAACTTGATCACCTTAAAATTGTGATGAACATATATTTTATTTTTTATAGTAAGTATTTGTCATAAATACAGCATTAAAATGTTTGCAATGGCTCGTCAAAAATCAGATCTTAGAAATTGAAAGAAAGTTTAAGGAAGTGTTCTGATAAGTCCATTGGCTGAAAAATGCCTTATTTGACCAAGCAGGGAGGAAACTGAATATTGGGGGGAAAAAAATTGCAAAAGCAATATATTTAAATGCTTGCTATAGAAACTTAAAAAATATACCCAGCAAAAAAATCTTCAGTGAGCTTTGTCAAATATTTAACATTTTGCCACATTGAATAATAGGTGCCGGTATTGCAAAACATATAGAAGAAAGAGTTGATCATTTGATTAAAAAAGTAGTTGTCAAGCACCTTTCATCCACTTTCTAGATGGTTCATAAAATCAGCAATCTGTCCCTCATTTCAGTAGAAAATCACACTGGATGTCTTTTATGGGCTGCCTATTGAGGTGGCATTTCTTATAAAATATACTCTAATTGTATTTTGGTGACTGATTAGCAAGTCCAAAGTATTTGAAATGACATTAAAGAAAAGTTATCAAGTGAAAATAAGTATGGTTTGCAAAGCATTAATTTCTGCTATTCATTGATTTCATGCTCATGAGTTCAAAAAATTTAGCAGCTTTCAGTGAGTCACCCAGTTTTTAGTGTAAAATAGGCAAGGTTCAACTGTGCTTGAAGAATTGATTACTTTTTTACTTGAGTAAACTTGAAAGAAGAGAACAAAATACCAGTCTTCATGTAATTCTTTTAGTATTAATTCAGACTCTGCAGTTATCTAAAAAGCTTTGACTTTTCACAGTCAAGTCTTTCCACTCAACCCTAAAATGAAAAGTGCAATCTTGTGTTTCTCACAGAACCTAGCAGTGTAGCAACGAATGCCACAAATTCATCCCAAGATCATGTAGGAGAAGTGGGCTTACTCCTCAGCCGCCTTATTTATATAAATAATAATGCTGCCTCCTTTTTCTCATGGTGTTTGTTGTTTTTTTTCTTCTCAATCTGTAATATTTGGCAAGAAGCTGAGCAATCTACACCTTGCAGTCAAGAATAGTTATGAAGAAGAAAAATAGTGTCCTGTGCATCTCCCTGTCTGTGCTGTGAAGCTGCCCTGGCCGCATGCTGAGCTCTCCTTTCCTCCGAGGGCACTCACCACCCACCTTGGGCTCCTGGCAGCAGTGCATCACCCTCTCCCCCATGCCTCACATCACCTCCTTAGCCCCTGCTTCTGTTCATGACATGAATGGCTTGTAAAATGTCTGTGCTGAAGCACTACACGTACAGATGAGAGAAAAAATGGTTACCTTCTCCAAGCCCATAAATCCACAAGTCTCATAGACTCAGACCTCTTTTTCTCATCTTAGAATCTTGCTCCCATCTCTAATTATACATAATAATTCAGTGCAGTCACTGGCATAATTGGCCATCTGTGTACTTTCATATGTGTGAAATGAATACTGGGAAAGGTTACACAGGCTGGTGCCACTAATGTTCAGAAAGGAGTGATGGAGACTAATCTTAGGAGCTGTATTTGAGCTGAAATTCGTTTTGGAAATGAAATGTGATTTTTCTTGTTGGCTTTGAGAGTTATGAAAGGACCAGACAGTACAACAGCAGAGCCTGATGGCTGGTGGAAAAGCAAGGGTGGGACCAGAAGGCTTGCAATTTGTTTCAGGGGAAAAGACAATTGTGTTTTTCATACTAGTTGTTCAAGTTTTGATTTACTCCTGGACAGCTTCCATTATTAACGAAACAAAGGAAAGTATTTCAAAAATGTATCTTGAAAGCTGCCTGTCTGAGAAACTCCAATAACAGGCCTTACTACCTATAATATCTTTTTTCCAAGCTTTTCAAAAATTTAAAAATAGTATGGAGAGAGTGAACACAGAGGGGAGAATGCTCATCCTTATTTCAAAAGACTTCACTGTAATAAGAAATCACTGCAGAAGGCTGCCAGGCTTGAGAAGATTATAATGGAAAAGTGATACTTGTGAGATAATACTTGATGAATATGAAGTGTGGACAATCACGTCAGAGCTCCATCTCTATCTACAAAACCAAGCATAAGCTCCCTGTCAAAAAAAGAAGGCTTCTCTTAGCAAAACAAAAAAAGTCTTGTAAAAGAGTCCACTTTCTTTTTTAACACGTAGAGAATATTGCTCGGGTATAGAAATAATAGAGCATGAGCAGTTGAGGTGGTTTTCATAGTTCTGCGGCAGAATGAAGATACATTTTTGAAGAGCTGCTTCTCATCATCCCCTGCTTGCAGTTTAATTGTCTGCACTCCCAGGACCCCAGCTCAACTCTACCAAAGGTTCAGAGGGTTTTCTTCCAGTGGGGAACCTTTCCGGAATGTTATTAAATTGCACAGAAAATTGCAGGAGAAAATTGCTGCTATAAAGCAGTATGCACACCGATATAATGCACCAGCCAGGGGTGTCTGTATTGTGGTCCCGCTTTTATCATGATCTCTCAAAGCTTGTGTATGCATTACATGAATTCAGATTTCTATATACATTTACTATATCTCACTTGTCTTTGAACTTTGAAGTCAGAAAGGCATTTTGATATTGAAGTCCAGCCAGTGAACACGTGCTCACACACACATACGAGCCAGCTTCACACATAGAAACATTGCCTTACCAGCACCCACATAAACACACAGCACTCACAAGAAGCACAGGCTGCCTTCCTCCTCTCCAACTGATTAGGATTGAAGTCCACAAGTGGAAAATACACATGTGTATTTTATATGTTGTATATACATAAAAACACATTCTGGATCATTCTGGTAGCAGGTCAGAGCTTTCCTGGTCTCTCCACGTGTTGGTACCCAGATATACTGGGTGTGGAGTTTCACATTCCTGCTCTTGTTGCTGATACACTACCTCTTATTCTACTTTTCTGCAAGTCCATCTTGAAGCTTACTAGCATTCATGTATTTGTACTAAGAGCAGAAGATCATTGTAAATAGGATTTAACCAGAGTATCAACTAGATTGTGGCGAGGAAGCACAGGGCTCAGTTGGGCAAGTGCACCAACAACCTGTTTACATATAACAAGCTGCTTTCATACCCATTTACCTCCATTTTCACTTGCTTGTTCCTTCCCAATCTACCTTGAGGCTTTCCTTTTTTAACCTTTGTTTCATCCCCTAAATATCTGGTAAGAAACATACATTCCCATGGTCTCCTTAAGTCCTGACACAGTAAGTTGCACACAACCTCTAAATGCCTTTCCCAGTGTCCCGTAGTGAGTCCTGTGTCCTTGTGGGCAATAACCCCTGGCAGTCTGCAAGGTCTTCTGGGGAGACAGCTTCTTCAGTTGAGTCACCTTGGTGGGTTTCACACTGCATGTGATGGGTGAATGCTTCTCCTTGGATAGTTTTCAGAGCAGCCATTTCAGCATGCGCTGTTATTGCCTTTCTAGGGCTCCTCTGCTCCATTGTTCATCTACTCATTGAGAACTTTGTGATTCTGGTGATTAGCCTTTAATCACATGACTAACAACCACCTTCTCTCTGTGCCAGAAAGGCCCGGAGTGTCTGATTATGAACCGGATGTGAAGATGATAGCAATCCCTTAGTGCTGCAGGAGAATGCACAGAACCTCAGAACGCTGGTTTTCTTTTTAAATTCCTTTTGATATTATGCCCAAGTACAGTGCTTGGGAATATTATACTCCTGAGGGATTATCCTCTGGAGCTGCAGTATGGGGTGAAAAAGACTGTGTGCATGTAATGTGACAACAGTGTCATTGTGCTAGCAGATCCTGGGACAAATTTGCATTAGAGGACATGTCCTACCTCATTTCCAAATTGGATTAATATATTATGGCAATTAAATATCTTCTGTTGCCTCATTGGTAAAAACAATTAGCTGTCCTTTTCTGAATGCTAGCATGGGAAATTTTTAGCCATCTCTCCCATTTTACACATGCTGATGGGAGACCCTGGGGCTGGAGCCAGGGTCTCCATCACTTTCCTGAGGGGCAGGCCAGGAGACCAAGGAGACAAGGTTCAGGATGGACAAATAGGACTGTGCTGCCTGGAGGCCACCTCCTGTAGCTTAAAGCTATCCCACAGAAGGCCATAGTGGTAACACTACCATGATGTGCTTAGCAAAATGTCAAGTCCCAAGCTACCCTCAGAAAACTGCAGGGATGATGAAAGAAAGGAACAGAAAAGCACTGCTATCTTTCTTGAAGCAGAAGGAGCTATATGCATTCTCCAGAAAATCTCTTCTATTTGGGTACCACTACTATATTTGTCTCTATACTAAGCTGCAGTAAAAGCTTCTGTGAATGCAAAAATATCACACTGGCAGAATGTTTTTTTCCATGCTAATGTGGAATACTGGGATATGAAAGCAAATTATTAGTTAGAAATTTGTGAGACAGAAGTGACAATGGTGTTCTCAGGTAATAAGCAAAACATGGAGCTTGTAAACCAGAATAGATTTTCAAAAGATCTTTTGGCAACAATTTCAAAACTGAGTTCTTTAGTGGCTCAGTAGAAGTCAGGTTAGAGACACTGACAAAAATGGTTTTTAAAACACTAAACAACTTGGCTGGGAGAGAGCTTTCTTCTTAAGAAGCACTACAGAATTTAATATTTTGAGATTATTGCTTTACTATAAACTGTTTATCTTGGACAGATGTCCCAGCCCATAATACAGGAGTTTGAACTAGGTGATGTTTGAAGTCCCTTCCAACTCAAACCATGCTCAGTTTCTGTGATTCTATGACCTATATTTGCGTTTTAAATACAATTATTACAGGATTTATTTAATGTATTTTAATGTAATTTTATACAATGTAGGCTCTACTTCTTCAATATGCGTGAACCATTTCAAGTATTTTTTTCATAAACCCCCCAACTTGACCAAGGGACATTATAAAAGTATATGGCCAATGTTTGTTGATCTCTGACTGTCCTTAGACTATGGAGGAAATGGCTTTTGGCTGTCTGCACAACAGTTTGTGCTAAGGCTGTGCTTGGCCTAGCTCCTGGCAATCCTGTGACGCTGTAGGTACATCAGAATCACCATGGACTGCAAGCATGTGCTCACACATGCTACCGTGGGAAATGACAATACCGGGCTCTCACCAGAGAGGCAAAGTGAAATCTGATCTACTCTTCTGCCAGTACTTAGCCCAAGTGGCTCTGTGAGAGGGCTTCAGCAGTTTGCACTGAAATGTCATGTCTTTGGACGGTAATCACTCCTGAAATGTCGTGTCTTCGGATGGTAATCACTCCTGCACGTGTCTTTCCCAGATTCAGGAACACAGTGTCTCAGAGGCTCTTTATCCTGCATTATGCCAAGGTTTTCTGTGCAGTCAGCTCCACTCCAGACCACTCATTACTTTTTCCATTAGAATCATACAATAGTTTAGTTTGGAAGGGACCTCTAATGATCATCCAGTCCAACTCTCCTGTAATGAGCAGGGACATCTTCAACCACATCAGTCCAGCCTGACCTTGAATGTTTCCAGGGATGGGACATCCACCACCTATTTGGACATGTTCCAGTGTTTTAACACCCTCATTGTGAAAAACTTCTTCCTTATATGTAGTCTAAATCAAACCTCTTTCAGTTGAAGTCATTATTTCTTGTTCTATCACAACAGGCCCTGCTAAAACGTTTGCCCCCATATTTCTTATAGGCCCGCTTCAAGTACTGAAAGGTCGCAAATGCCACTTTCTTATTTTAGAATGTTACTTAACATCGTGCCAGCTGGAGTTTTAAATATTTCTCCAGAAACTAGATCAAGAAGCCAATGCACCTTGTGATGAATAAATTAAGACTGCAGAGCTGCCACATTACCACATGCATTGTCACCTAACGAAACGAATGCACAGATGCACCACCAGAGCTGAGCAAACAGTCTAAACACATCTCTATAAATACTTATCTGAAAACCAAGTTATGAGTTCATGACACTCTCACAGTCACATCTAAAAGAAGACAGGCTATTAACTTGCACATTTGGTCTAGAGGGATGTTTGACAATAAATTTCCAATGGTGTATTTGATGATGCCTATGAGTGCTTGCCATTTGCCTTCTACTGTGCTCTCTAATCCTGAGGCAAGCCCAGCAATGCATGAGTTAGTCAGCCAACAATGTCCAGATAACCACTGCTTTGTTACAAAACACTCACAGGCTCTGCACTTGGGAAATGTTCTGCAAACCAATTTGAAAATAATTTTGAATAATGAGCATATCTGAGGATGTCACAATCTGCCTGCACACATTTCTCAAACAGAGGAAGAAGTGAAAGGCAACTGTTTATACATGATGGATTAAACAAGGAAAGTGCTAGGATTTAACTTGCCTGGTGATGCGTATGTCTGTAAACTCCTAGGTATGTCTCCACTGCTGACTTTGTGCTCTGATATGCTTCTGATAGGATTTGAGTGGTTTTTCCTGTCCTTAAGGCAGGCAAGTGTAATCTGCTTTCTGAATCAGCTCTTCGATTAATAAAGCTTCCAGAGCCATGCATGAGGATAAACCAAAATAAGAACATGTTTACCTTCATTGCTTAAAACTGCAACAGATGAGAAGCTCCTGCCTGGAGAACAATTGCCATGAAAGAGGGATAGATGAGGGTAAAGCACTTTGAGTTGACCCTGCTGTCTCAGGTACAATTGGGGCCCTTTTCATTCTCAGGTCTTGCCCCTGTTCTTCCACTTACCCACCGAGGAAGGGTTTTCACTAGGTGGTACGAATATATGACCTTGAGGCCAAGAATTGCTTTTCCTTGGACTGAAGATTCTCCTGACTTGCAGTTGCAAGCGAAGTCAGAGAGGTGCAGATAACACCCTGCCTGCCTTCCCACAAATCTCTTTGTACCCAGAAAGACAGGCAAGTTAATTGGAAGAGTGGTACAGAGAAAAAGCGCTCTTTATGACTGTAGAAAGAAGAGCAGACCAGCTCCAAGTGCTACCAAGAACTGCCTTCTTGGAGAGCGCACAGGGTCTGAGATATGGAAATGATCCCATTGACACTGGTGTAACCCAAGAGCTCAGAACTGGGTAACCTCTTGACCAGGCAGTGAAGATGCCCCTGAACACAGGCATTATCTGCCTGGAGGCCCTCCCTCTCTGCAGAAGGGCCTATGGTAGGTGCCTTTGGGGACTGCCCTTTCTGAGCAGGGGAGCCCACCTGACTGCTGACACCTAGCCAACCTACCTTGGTGAGAAGTGTCCCACCCTCCTCTCCTGGTCTCCAGAGGCCAGGGGTTGATGTGCACATATCTCCAGTTTGTGACTCAGGTCCCAGGGGTACTGAATTGTCTTCCGGTGACATCTTCATCTCACTGACACGGGGACACCGAGCAGGTATCTTAGGTGCCACAGTTGGTGCCTAAACCTAGGTGACATTGATCTCCCACTGCTCTGTCCCTTCTAATTGCCAGCTGCCATTAGCCATGTCTTTACAAATATATGGCGATCTTGTAAAGAAAACAGTGACGTATAGACTCTGAGAAAAAAGAAATCAGGCTGAAAATCCTTTTGTAACTAACACTCCCACAGAGATGTAAGAACAAAAGAAGAAAGGCCAAGACAAAATATCTTCAGGTGGTGCCAGGGAGATGGAGGAGGGAGTCACATGTCTATTTTTTATTGCCAAGCAACCAGGAAAAAAAACCTATATGATGTATCACTGGTATAAGGCATTTGGGCTTTTCAGCTTTTCTGTTTTGTTTTGGATATAAAGCTTACAAAGTAGCAATGCATTTGCAGGAAACTTGACAGCTGTGGCATAGACCTACCGAAGAAATAGGTAGTTTAGGCATATGTTTTTAAAAAACCTTGGTGAAAAAAGTTAAGAAAATTGTCTATTGCACAAGAGAAAAGAGATGAATATACAAAGAGTGGAAATCATCAGGAACAGGCAGACAATCCTTTGAGTTATTAATTTACAAAATAATCTACTAATATAATCCAGATTTCTCACGCATCAAACAATATTGGTAAGTGACATTCCACCCTGTACAAGTCAGAAAAATCCCAGATTGCAATCACTGTAAGAGGAAGAGCTGCCTTGTACCAAGATTATGTTTGACCTCCTCTATTTCTTTCTCTCTGTTTTTCATTGATAGATAGTGTCTGACAAGAGAATAAACTATCTGCATGTACTCAACAGTAGATGTAGGGGTTTTCTTTTCCTAGTGTGTCATGTCAGTGCATAATTTGTACAGCATAATATACTTTATTTATTACTCCTGAAACCTGGGCCCAGAGTATATCTATATATCAATGGGTTTCTTTTACATATCTGTGCAACATAAGAAGACTAAATGTATTTATATAGGACATATCTCATGTCTGAACTATTCTTCAACCTTTCCAGTGAGAGAGACTGCTCAGACTGTATTTACTAGACAGCGCTTTTCCAGGCTCCACAGCCCCTCAGATACCTTTTTTGTCCCAAAGTGTAACTTGGGTTATCAATTGCAGCTTCATAATTTCTACCACACAGGGCAGTTCATATCTCCATCTTTGCAATTGTTATTATGTACTTCTACAGCTGAACTTAATTTTCTTCCTTTTATCTCACACATCAAACTTTCTACCCACTTGATTATTCCCGTTGCTTGCCTTGAGTAGAACTACTTTGAAGAGTTGGACCTGTTGCAAGAGAGTTGAACTGCCCAATTAAGGACTTTTCAAAGCAGAAGAGAATATTAATCCCTGCTTTTTGCAGCTTCTGTGCCAGTTTCACATTCCCAATATGGTGTTTTACCACTTCTCAACAATGACATTTTTTCTGATATACATCTGCTGTCCGTGATGCGCTATTAAATGGTATCTTTAATCTGCAGAATATAACAGAAGGGATGACTACAGTGAAGAGTAATCTTCACAGCTACCTTGGAGAACTTGGCATAGTAGTCACAAAGACTTGCAGAATATATGGTGACCCTGAATGTCATATATGTGTCAGGAGAGAAAGTCAACCAAACAAACTGATGTTCAGCTTTTTTCTGCCTTGGGTTATAGTACTTTGAGCTACTAAGGCTTTTTATGTTGATTTTAACATCAAAAGTATTGAAATAAGGTGAGGTAGGTTAAAAAATTAATCTTGTTTCTTATTTCAATGGGTATTTAACAGAATATAAAGGCAGACAAAATCAAAGGCAATAGAGGTGGCATTTCCAGAACCCCTCGAATATGAATACACCAAATCAGTGTACCTGATTTTTCTAAAACTGTAGAAGTGCTCACTATTTTTGTCTCTTGCTTTTCCTTATGCTTTCTTTTTTTTTTTTTTGCCTTCTGCTCTCTTCAAAAGCAGCTCCCCTGTTAGTCTTGCCTTTACTGTGCTGTCAACCTCTGACCTTCCTCTTGTGAAGATCACTTTCCAGTAAACACCTGAGCTGCTTTTCTGCTCTCTCCTGACACTACATTCCTTCTCCAGTCAGACTTTTTCCTCTTCTCCAAGCCATCCATAATACTGACTTTATAGCTGTTAAAGATCTCCCCCAGCTTGCTCTCATACAGCTGCAATCCCTCTGCCCAACTTCCCACAGCCTCTGAGGCTGTGGTACCATCTGCCGCGCTACCCGCCACGTCTGACATCTGGATTTCCTGTCTCTGCTCCTGGGCTGGAAGACAGATTTTGGTGAAATAACTGTGTCCATGCACTTTCTGTTGCCATGTTCATTCTTCTTCAAAGCAGCAACAATGAGTAGCAAAAAGCTAAATAAGATGCAAATTTGGTGAAAAGTTCTTTTTCTACAGTATGTATAACACTAAGATCTTAGGGTGGAAAATAGGAGGGATGCTTAACTGTATCTGTGGCATCATTCTTAGAAGCCTGAACACTAGAGTAAGGAAACCAGTCCCATGGCTGCACTTTCTTGGCTCAATGTCTCTTAAAATCAAACCAAACAGTAGTGTTTTCTTACAAGCTATACCCCTGCAAGCAAAAAGAACGTTGCTAAGTTTCAATAACCTCACGTGTGAGGACCTGACACTAAGAACAGAACTGGCCAGCATATTTTATAAATAATCTAGAAATAGTATCTCTGAAAATAAGAAAAAGGCTCAAGGAGAAACAACTCAGAAAACTGATTTTTAAGCACTCCTGGAAAGCCCAAAGATGAAAAAGTAAAAAGTAAGGAGGGTTTAATATTTTGGATATATCATTTAGAGGCTAAAATAAGAGACACAACTGCATTTGCAGTGCATGCAGTCATTCCCACCCCAGAGGCTGTTTGCACGTATACATTCCCTAAGATGTTGCAGAGGCAGCTTGCCACAGAGTTAGCTATCGCTCAACAGCTGTGCCTTTGCTGACACAGATTAAGTGATGTGGAACAGGAGAGAGTCTCATTCACAAAAAGTCTGATGAATTTGGGTTTTGTAAATCAGGACCATTAAAAACTCATTCATGACAAAAGATTATTATCAATCTCTATTATGGTGATGGTGACAGGGTTAAAAGGAGATTGTCAGTCTAGAAGTATAACAAGATCCTACTGAAGGATAGAGAAGCGTTGAAAAAGATTTGTAGGGGTATGACTGTGGGATATGTAAGTTATGATATTTGCACTATAAAATGTGTGCTTTCCTCAAACGTGTTTTAGACAGGGCATATTCAGTTGGGGCTGTCCTGTGCAGGACCAGGAGTTGGGCTTCATGATCCTTGTGAGTGCTTTCCAACTCCAGGATATTCCATGTTTCTATGATCCTAATCCTAATCAGCATCTAGATGACAAAACTGAAAATATATTGTCTTGAGACCTTTGTCAGGCAACAGATTGTGTTCAAACTTACGTAACATGCATAATTTTTGCTTTGCACATCTGAGGCCCAATATAGCAAACAGACAGCATGATGACTTGGGTGAGAGCATGTATAACAAAAGCTCAAAATGTACCTGTTTTTGCAATGGAAGTCTAAGTCAAAATAACTGCCTGATCAACAGTACACAGTACTTCCACTGTATTGCAATAATGTAGTCATGTGTATTATTAAAACCTTTAGGTCATGTGTCATTTTCATTTCAACCCCCAGCTCTCTGGCCTTGTTAGGCCCTCTACTTTCTCTTTATAATCAGCTTGCTCCTGAAGTTTCATCATTGCTGCCAGTCAGAGTCTAGATATTTTGAGCAGTACCATTGTCATGGATTAAACATTTTCACTTATTTTTTTGTCTTGCCTGCATTTTCAACAATGCTTCCTATTCCACAGTTTCATTTTATGGCTAAGATTTCAAATTATGAAAAGGCAAACATGGTTGTTACAGAAATTAAACAGAAAAATCAGTGCTTTGCACATTCTCCCTTTGCAAATGCATTTTAATCTCTCCACAGGCAAAGAAAGTACTTACAGTTCTAGGCATTTCTATTTTAACCTTAAAGTGAGTTTTATGTTCAAGGAAAATTTATTTTATATTTTAAAACTGCAAAAATCAGGCACACTCCAATAAAATGACACACCTTTCACAAAATCAGGTAACAAGTTTGGGTGGAAAGATTCAAAGAACAGAAAGCACATCTAGAGCCACAGGTAAAAAACAGATGCAAGTGCTTGGAAGTAGGAAGTGTTTCTTGTTACCTACAGTCATAGTGTACATGTGTGGAAAAAATTACTTTATCAGGCACTGTACAATAGACAAAACAATTCTAAGTGATCTTTCTTCACAGCTTTGCTGGTCTGAATTTTCAATATGCTTAATGTGTTTTCATCAGAGAGATCACACCCTGATGTGAAACATCTAGGATTTGCATTTCAGTTCACAACTACACTGGTGAAAGCAAGGAGGTTTGCATGTTTTTGTGTTTGCTCATTTGGATTCTTGACTGTGTTTTGTAGGTTAATGGATATTGCTTCCCAAGATACGAGTTTGTCCATCAGGAACTCCTTCATTACCCAGAGACTGGTTCCCCATTAATGTTTATTTTTGAAAGTGTGAATAATTACTATAATATTAACTGAAATATACTTTTTCACTTTTCTGATGGCCTGTAATATTGCAGAAAACATATTGACAATGTGATTCGGAAAGTATTTCTTATAGGCTGCCTAACAAAGTGCTCAGCTTCAGTTAACATTAAACCTTTATTTCTGACCGACTTACATTATTGGACACTCCAACTCTTCATCACCTCTTGAACTAGTTTATATAGTTTTTCTTTTTATATTCCTTTTGGCTAAATGAAAATAAATATCTTCTTTATTTGCCCATAGCAGACTATTTGCTGTGTAGTTTTGATCTGTTGACAATTTTGCTTAGAAGAATAAGACTACAGAGAAGCAAACCCATAAAAATTGTGTATAACCTAGTCAGCAAAAAGTAATTTTTAGAGTATAAGACTTTCCTTTATGAATTTTTTAGTCCTGATCTAACTAGAGGTTATGGTTTGTGGGAAACCAGTGAAGCATTAGACAAGCTGTTGAGAACAAACCTTGGAGTAAAGAGTGAGGAGGCAGTTTATCACACCTAGAGGAGGTTCTGCCCTAAGCCAGAGAGCTGGTAGGCCTGGAAATGAAAACTTCAGACAATCACTCTACAATATTAACCAGCAATAACACAAAAAAAGGAGGGGCCAGGATTTGCTGTCTTAGGGAAAGAAACACAGGGAGACTGTATAAGAGTGCTTTGAGGCCATCCTGAGCTACAGGTGAGATAGCAGAATATATATAACCCATTTTGAGACCTGTTTTCTCAAGAAATAGTACTTGGAGACAGTTGGCTGATTTTAATTGCTCTTGTAATTACACCTGGAGGGAACAGAATTGCAGGCACTGAAAATAACTCAGCCCTGCCAAGGTAATCACTGTTAGTGCTGCTTTGTGGGTTAGTTAATCAGGTGACTGTGTGGAGGTGTGTGATGGTGAGGGGGATAAGCTCTGATGAGAGCCATACTCAGGGGTTAGTCTGTAATATCTGCACGGTAGACTGGACCATGGTGATGTCCTGGGCATCCCTATCACAGCAGCATGGACCCTTGCAATTCGATCTCAGGAATACCCAGAGGCTACTCCTAGTTTGTCTTCACCTGCCAGGACTGAGGCATGGTGAAAAGTCTGACATGCTTCCTGACCTGTCTCAGCATGTCGGGAGGACTTTTGCACCTTGAGCACCCTAGACATCTGCCTCTGCATTAGGTGACATCAGTATTCATCCAAGTAACAGCATTGAAGTCAAGGTAGGAAATACTGAGCTTGCTACTAGGGTATCTGCCTTTAGATAGTCACTACGTGTGTACTGTGGCTTGACTACATGATATTTACCAGAGTTTTCTCATTCAGGACTGTCAAAAGTCACCTCTGGCCCATGTCCAGCTGCACTCTTTGCACCACCATGATGTTGCATCAACAAAAGTTGGTTTATTCTTGCCATTCAGAACAGAAAGGAGCTTGAGTGTGCTGACATGGACAATATATATGGCCTTTCTAGGAACACCTCGGATGACTCTGCTGTGCATTATCAGCCATGTGAAACTTCAGTGAGGCATTTGACAACCACAGTCATCTGTGGTATTTCCAGGCAGGGAGTGATGAAGTTTAATCTGCACTAACAATTATGGAAACATGTCCCTCCTCCTCCTCCTTCCCTGGTGTTGTGGAACTCATCTTGGAAAAAGGCTGATGTCCAGATGGGACAGAGATTTGTTGGAACTGGGGCTAAGTAAGAATTGGCCTGTTTTTGAAAAAATTAGAGGAGTAAGAAGTATGACTGACCTGATAATTGTGACAGATACTACTTGTTAAAGGGCTTCTTCCACAGACGTTTTGTAGGATTTTGACTAAAACAAATAGTCTGCAATTACAGTAATTTGCCTGCCTCCATACCCAGAATCAGCAGGTTCCCACTAAACTGGGACTCTGACTGACTTGCTTCTCCTTGCAGAATTCAGTTCCATTAGAAACAAACGCGTTCTGAAATTGTCAGTTTTGAAGGAAAAATTTCCAGTGTTATTCCTCATTATAAACCATTCCAATTCATTATTTCACCAGATGATATTCACAGTCTTCAATACGTGATTATCAAATGGGCTGAGGCTAATAGTATGAGGTTCAGTGAAGCAAAGTGATGAGTCCTGCTCTTGGGTCACAGCAGCCCTGTGAATTGCTACAAGCTTGGAAATGAGTGACTGGAAAGTGGCCCAGTGGGAAGGGACCTAGGGGTGCTGATCAACAGCAGCTGAACATGTGTGTGTGCCCAGGTGGCCAAAAAAGCCAATGGCATCCTGACTTGGATAAGGAAGAGTGTGGCCAGCAGGACTAGGGCAATGATCACCCCTCTGTACCTGGCACTGGTGAGGCTGCCCCTCAAATCCTGTGTTCAGTTTGGGACCCCTCACTGCAGGAAAGACATTGAGGTGCTGGAGCATGTCCAGCAAAGGCAGACAAAGCTGGGGAGGGATCTGGAGCCCAGTCCTGATGAGGAGCAGCTGAGGGAGCTGTGAGTGTTTAGCCTGGAAAAGAGGAGACTGAGGGGAGACCTTATCACTCTCTGCAATTACCTGAAGGGAGGCTGTGGCCAGTTGGGGGTCAGTCTCTCCTGCCAAGAAACAAGCAATAGGACAAGTGGAAATGGACTCAAGCTGCACCAGGGAAGGTTTAGACTGGATATTAGGAAAAAAGCTTTTCACAGAAAGGGTTGTCAAACACTGGAACAGTCTGCCCAGGGAAGTGGTGTAGTCACCATCCCTGGGGGCATTTTAAAGATCTGTATATGTGGCACTTAAGGACATGGTTTAGTGGTTGACTTGGCAGTAGCGGGTTAACAGTTGAACTTAGTGATCCTAAAGGTCTTTTCCAACCTAAATGATTTTATAATTTCAAAAATATACAAACATTAACATGCAGTTCCTGCAGACTGTTGGATCTACTTACCAAGCTGAGTTCTAAGAAGCTGAAATAGAAGCAGAACGGTGTTCCACCGAGATGATTAATGTTTTGCATAAATTTCCTCCGGGAAGAATTTCAAATTATTTGAAGGGAGAAAGTGTTTCTAATTCAGAAATAAGTAAAATTTCAGGATTTCAATTTTCTCCATGTGTCAGGCTTTGTAGTCTTGCTAGAACATGTATCTCAGATGTGAATTACCAATGTGCACTTAAACGGAATAGGATCCACAAGATAGTCCCTTTCTGATGTAGCTGCTTGATACTGTACAACAAAGATTGCTGGCATGACTTTGCTTCACTAGCTATCTAGGGGTTCATCTTCTCAGTAATTCCTTGATAAGCCACATCTCACAAAGCAGATCTTCATGCGACCTGTCATGACTGTCAGTGCAAAAATAATCTTAAGAAGAATGGCATGAATGAGAGCATCTTGGTCCATTAAGTGCAGCAGCCTGAGCAGTGCATACATCTTGCATTGCAGAAAAGATCCTAGGTTCCCTTAAGAATCACAGTGATAAAGTTTTATTTGATTTCTTCGTGCCAAGCACTGAATAGCAAAGCACAACATCCAAGCCAATATTTTTAGCCCCATAAAGCAATGTCACGTTAAACAAGGAAAAATGTACCTGCCTGAGCTATCAAATGCCACCACATATACTGAAGTGTAAGCCTGATGAAGATTTTCACTGGGAAGTTTTGCATTTACAGCAGCTCCAAAGAAAAGAAATCAGAAAAGTGTTCTCAGAAAAGAATTAGGTTTCAGGTCCTCATTTTGTCTCTGTCTAGGTGCTACACACACAGTGGCATTGTCTCTATATATGTCTATTTCTATGATTATCAAGAATGAACTAGATCTCTGTAAGCCTTCATACAAAAATCAGGTTGGACTAAGAGCAATCCCTGAAATAACATTTCATTTCTTTTATGTTCAGGATGGTGTCTGAGCAGGATGCTGCAATTACATAATGACTTATGAATGCATTAATAGACTTATTAACAGACAAACAGGGTATGTGTTTCCTCTCCATTTGTAGAGCATCTTGCAGCAAAATTAACTGACCTTCTGTGATTCCTGTGCTTTGTTAGTGAGCACAGTACCAGTCACTTCCCTTATGCCTTCTGAAAGCCAAGCAGACCTACTTACTTGCTTTTATGTAGAAGGCAGAAGGTAATAAGATGATATTCACAGTATTCAATACTTGATTATCAGATTTCTGCAGACTTTTGGCTTAAGTGAAATGATGCTTCTTTCAAGCAGAAATGTGGTATGAAAAGGTGTTATTCTTCCATGAGAATCCAAGATTGTTTCTCAGCAACAATAACATAAAAAAGTAGACAGTACTTCTGTAGCCATTCTTAAAGAAATGTCCTCTTCTAAAATTTTAATCACAACAAACATTTCCTAGAACAAACAATTTCTCTGTAAATCACTTTGAAAAGTGATGTGCTGGCTTTGTTGAAATCTCCTGTGGGAAATCATCAAACAGGTTTTCTTATGGTTCTTATTTACTAGTATACACGTATATCAGTCAGGTAAGCAAATTATCCCAAGTCATTCTAGCCACATAGAACCATGAAGTAACTGGATGACTAATTTTCACTAGAGCTGATAAAAAGCATTACTGTGAAAAACAACAATAAAGTTTGCCTGTCTTCCAGGAACTGGATTAAAATAAAACACTAACGTTCACAGGGCAGGTAGCATTCACAGACTTGTTTTAGGGAGCACTAGGCAAAGTCAGAGTTTCAGTCTCCAGCCTGAGACATGGAAGAAGCTGCTGTATTATTGAGATATGCTTATATGAGCCCAGACAACAGCCACAAAATATTTCCAAGTGAAGATTAGACTTTCAAGCCTTAAAAGTTTGCCGCGTGCCATCACTTTACTTTGTAGCTGTCAAAAATAATCTGTTTCTCTTTTATTTCTGGAAGACAAACATATCTCTGGACTGTTGACTTTTGTGGTCATCTGGCCTTGAGATGCCAACTTTTCCTTTGTCTCCAACATTGTTTAGTCATTTATATTGTTTCCTGAAAGAAAAAAATTATATATGTGTGTGTGTATATGTGTGTGTGTGTATATATATATATATATAAATGTATATCACTTTCACTTAAATACAGGCCCTCATTTTGGCCCTCATTCTCCTCCCAGTGACACTAGTCTCCAGTGACACAGGGTTTTGTTAGCTCTCCTCAATGCAACTTGTTTTACTTCAGTATAGAACTGGTAAAACCAAAGAAAGAGCGTTCAGGTGAGGGTTTTCGGGATCAGAATTTTTCCTTCAGCTCTGATGTTAAAATTGGAATGTAACCTCTTCCAAACTTTAGGTTAAATAATGATCAGTTTTAATGAACCCTTTTTTCATACCTCTAGATTTCTCAGGTTTTAAGATCCATCCAAGTTTGCTTTTTTGCTGGAAAGGAGCACTTAGATCTAGATTTCTTTTTGTTGTGGGTTTGTTTTTCTTTCCTGTTTTTCTTCTTTTTGTTTCTTCTTGTCTTTCATTCTTAAATGATAAAGGTATGCAGTTTCTTAGTTTAAGCATCTGATATTTTAGAACAATGTGCGCAGCTGTGAAACTGAACAAAATAGTAGCAGGCAGCCCTACTACTAGTGACATTAAGGAAAGCATGAGTACCAAGACAACTTCAGAAGCAAAACTGGAGGCAGAGGAAACTGGGAAGGGCAAAGTGTAGGAGGGAGTAGCAGGATTGGCTCTCAGTGACAGAAACAGAGGCTGTAACTATTTTAAAGATCCTCAGGGCCTTTCTCTGAGCCCAGAGAGCCTGCATCCATGTTATTAAACTCTTCCTTTCAAAACAGGATGGCAATATGCATATTGTCTGTTGCAGGTAGTCTTTGCCTTTCTCTGGTTCCCAAACCACACCTGGGAGAACTTTGAAATCCTTGAAATGTTTGCGAGTTGTAGTTTACACCGGCCAACCTGTGCAAGGGGCTGCTCTAAAGAATTGTCAATACAGTCATCCAGGTCCCTGGGTTCACCTCCTTTATTGGTACAGCAGAAATTCTGGGACAAAGGAGGCATCTGAGGGCAAATGACCATATTCCTGTTTCTATCTATGAATACCATGTCCACCTAAGACCAGGGAGGGAGGACACAAGTGATAGATGAGAGGCATTTAGTTCTTAGCACCAAGTCAGTTGCATTTTTTCAGAGGACCATTTCAAGTACAAAATGAGAGATGCAAAGTCTCGGATATCCTCTCCTTCCATATCAATGTGATTACCAGCCAGCAAGGTTGAGCACATCTAATCAGTAAGCAATGACACAGCCATCACAACTGCATTCCCACAGATGGACTACCAAGTTGCTTTTAAGAAACTTGCCAGATATTACAGGAAGGTGTCATATTCACACTACAGCACAGTAGTAAAAACCACAGAGGTTTGTGAAAAAGCTCTCACAATGGCATGAAAAGTGACAGACTGAAGGCTGCTGCTGCCCTAAGCAGGGAAGTGAGGCTGTGGTTTCATGATACAGCACTTTTGTAACAATTTGGGGATGTTTTAAAGCTCCTTGTCCTTAGTGCAAGCTGTTGGCTGGGTGTGACAGGGAGGCAGCACAGCAGAGCAGGAACTGAACCACAAGCAGGACAAGGGTGCTGGAGCTGGTATGGCTGTGGGATGGTCTGCACTGTGAAATCACACCTGAAGTTTGCTGGAGGGCAGAGACCTCTGTGGTCATCCCAGCTGCCCAGGCAAATAAAGAGTTGAAAATTTGCTTTCACCACAAAGATACAGGGTCAAGAAATGTGCAAAACCAACATGCCTTATTACAAAGCACAAACTGCACAACTGCTGGCCCCAGCTCTGGGGATTGCACATGGGAAACAGGGTGAAGCTTAGCCATCTAGAGGCTGTTCTGGCTGCAGTCCTTGCCAGCCGCCTCCCAAACACGTTGTCCTGCCAGGACAGGTGGAACAGAGGATTACCTCAGTTGGCCACTCTCTCCATGTCATCTTTTCCCTCCCTTGCCATCATGCCAGCTGTTTGCCTGACCTGTATGCAGAGATCTCAACACCACTCCAAGTCAATTCCTGAGCCACTTTGACATCTCCTGCTTTATACTGGCAGTCTGTACCTTTTAATGCACCCTACATTCATTTGACTACTCATCTCCTCTCTCTCTCCTAGTCCTCTGATGAAACTTTGTGTGGGGAGGTTCTGAAGTGGCATCTTCTGAAAGAGGACTTTTAGCTGCAACCATGTGGGGTTTTAACTAGCAGTTGGGCCTTCAGACAACCAACACTGGATTTAATTTTTAAACTCTTTTCAGTTTAAATTACCTTGGAATGGAACAAGACTACCTGGCTGAAAGACCAAATGTCAGCAAAGTGGATAAGAACTGCTGAGCAAGCGTAGTTGATAGAAAAGGGAACTGTTCTACAGAAGAGCTAGAAAATATGAGCCTGAGAATTATGAAAAGACCCTGACAGTGCACAGAACTCTTTGCAGCTTTAGCAACATCAGTCTGGAATCACAAACAGGACAAAGAACTAGTCTGTGAAACCCATTATCAGCTCTGCTTCCCTCCTAACCCTGGCTTCTGCCCGGACTTTCAAGAATACTGAGATAAAAGCCAGGACCATCTTGTTTATAAATAAGCTGAATATATTTGCACAGTAAGTGGCTTTGAGAATAAAACTGATACATCATTCCTCTCTATTTGTTACTCAGAGTACTTTGTCCAATTTCAGTCCACCACATACAGGAAAGATGTTCACAAGCTGGACTGAGTTCAATCACTGCAGCCCAATATGGTGGGAAGAGGCTGCGGGAAGAGGGCTTACTTGACCTGGACAGGGAAAGATTAAGGAGAAGGACCTTACCGCTTTTTTCAACTAGAAGGAGGTTGTAGAAAAGACAGAGCCTCAGAGATGCACAGCAAAGGAAGGTAAGCCACAGTCACATGTTGGAGGATGGGCTGTTCTGACTGTCTGTATGGATGAAAAACATCTTCAAACTGAGAACAGTAAGCACTAGGTCACGTTGCTTCAGAAGTGAAACGTCTATTGTTGGAGATTTTCAGTATGTAGGTAAAGAAGACCCTAAGCAGCTGCTGTACCTTGAGGTTAGCTCTGTTTTGAGGAGTGGTTCTGACTAGGTGACCTCTGAGGTTGCTTCTCACCTAAATTATTTTGTATCTCTAATCACAACCTGCTTGGCAGGTCTCCAGTCCCCCAACTACCTCAGCACTCTGTGGATACCAACATCTTGATCACTTTTTGGAGTTGTGCCACCATTCTCTTTGCCTTTCTCACAGCACCAACACTACCCACTCCTGCACACTGTACATTTCCAAACCAGAGACCTGTGTTCAGCAGACAGCAGTCCCCCCTGCCTCAAATCCAGGGTGCAGGCTGAAGTTGTGGCTGTGAGCTCTGTTGTCACAAGATGGCCCCAAGGCCACTGGAAGCTGCCACCACCACAGGCTTGTGAGGAGGCTATTCTCTCTGCAGTGGCACCTGGAGGGGACCAGGTGTGAACGGTGGTGGAGAAAATGCTGCCATGCTTGTGGGAGTCTCACAGAACCTGATTTAAAGCATTCAGTGGAGATGCCTCATCTGAGCGGTTTGCCTCCCTGCCTTCCCTGTATGCTCAGTGGAGGACAGCAGGCACTTTGGCTGTGTGCTTGGGGTTTCAGGGATTGATTCAAGATCTGTCATGCCATAGCTGGCAATTGGAGAATGGCACTGTAATCATACCCCTTCCCTTCAAGATAGCTTCTTCTGCAAGGACAAACCCCAAATACTTATGTACGTGGTGGCTTGTTGATGTGCCAGCAAGTGGTTCCTGACCAGCTTGAAGGCTTTTCAGAGGCCAGTCGGCAGCAACAGATGCCTTGCCTGAGCCTGCAGCTGCTTTCACAATCCACAACACAGATGGAGAATGTTAAAAACTTTGAAGGTGCTCTTAAGAGGTGAAGAAACTGATATTATCTGCAGTGGCGGGATTTTTATTAATTAGTTTTTGCTTCAGACCTCAAATGCTAGAACAGAAAAAGGAAGTAAAGGGTAAAAGCAGAAAAATCACAGGTTGATAAGCAAATCAAAGAAGCAAATACATGAAAGACTGGAGTTGGGAGCAGAAGGAGGCAAAAAATACACTGAGTTACCCATAGCAGCTCCTTTAAGCAGAATCTTACACCACATTAATCCCTGTAGATTTTTATCAGACAGCGTATAATTCCCCCAGTGATAATGATAAACCACCTCACCTGACAGCTTTAATGCTGACTCCCTATTCTCTCAGGTCAGCTGCCAAAAGCAGGAGCAAAACTGAAAATCTGGGGCTCCTGTGAAAGTGGGCATAGTGCAGCTGGTTTTGGAAGGGTGAAGACCAGCATGGGTGTCAGTGCTGCCCAGCCTTGCCCCTGGGCAGGCGATGCAGCTCCCTGGGTGCCAGATGTGCAGCCATGCCCCGGCTGCGCTTCTCCCCACGCTGCTGCCAGAGACAAACACCCTCGGCTGCTTCCCAAAAGTGCTGGCATGGCTGCACAGGTACTGTGCAGCTCAAGGCTGGGATAAGTGCCAGCAGCGTCTGTGTTGTCCTGGGGAAAGCTAGAGGCAGAAAAACCACTGGCTATCATCAGAACAAGCCCACTGCCCTTCCCAAGCCCCGTGGGAGCTGTGCTGTGGTGCCCTTGGGACATTTATGGAGGCAGTTTCTACTCTTTAATTCATATCAGTCTTGTGCATTGCAGTCTCTGCCAGCTGGCAATCATTCACCTTTTCAAGGAGCAGTTAGATCCTCAGGGAGCAGTGTGTTGTTATGCTGCTAGGTATTGTTATTATTACTTAGTATTTTAATTGTTAGTGTGATACTTTATCCTGATGAAAGTGGGATTTCTGAATAAAATCTGCAAACTGTGAATCTATTGAAAAGTATGTTGCATAAAAATGAATCCCACTTCAAAGGCCTTACTCAGATTAATACTGCTATAGCTTAGAGCAGAATTTAGTCCCATGTTATTATCTCTGGAGGAAGATTAAGGCTCAAGATGCAATTAGTTTCAGTTTAGTGAAAAAGCCAGGACGGAACAAGTATTCTCATAGAGTATTTTTCATAGGAGACCAAGGAACCAAAGGCCTTTCCTGTTGGTGTCTGAATTATATATGTCTCAAAGTTTTCCCTAAGCCTTTAATAAACCAGTTATTAGACAAACAATGCTTTTGTATTTCAGGGTCTTTGTTGGTTTGGGTTTTTTTTTTGTATACTAAAATAATTACTTCTGTAGAATTCCTGGCTTAAACACAAGAATATTGGTATGAAAATGTTTTCAGGAATAATGTTTATTCTCTTTCTGTTTCAGAATAAACTTTACTTATATAAGCCCACTTATACTAGGTATAAACACTTTTCCCCAGATACAATTAACGCAATTCAAATCTTTATGGGAAACAAAGCCATTTTCCTAGTCCCATGTATCTCCTTCAATCAATGTGAGGAGTAGGAAGTATGAGAGTCACTAGAAATGGACTTTTTGCTCACCAAAAATTTAAATTAAGGAGGCCTAATAAGTGTGTTTAGTGTCAATACAGTGTTGTATTCTGGCCTGGCACTCTTTTTCAATAACATTCTCTAAACTCCAGAAATTTTCCAATGCCTTAAAGCCAGAATGAACTAGGTCTATTCTTCATTCTTTTTCTGCTACAACTGATCTTTTCGCAGTGATTACTTCTCCTCTCTCCTTTGTTTCAAATCAAAATTAGAGAAAATCTTGAAACATAAGAAATATTTTAATGATTTTGCTAATACGGACGGTACACTTCTTTGGGTAGGGACAGGGTTACCATAGTCTACATGTTATGCATTAAATGTTTTGTTTGCAAGTAATTCTGGAAGATTTCTTTTTCCTTTTTGAGAAGTGAGCTTAATAGAACAGGCTATGTAGAAAGTAGGAATGCTTAAAAGGAAAAAAGAAAAAACATTTTGAGAAAGTTTCATTTTAGACATAGTTAATATAATAAACTTCACTGCTTGCATCAAGTGATGCTTAAATAAGATTTCTTACAGGTACTGTAGTTTGAGAATAGGCTTTGTGATTGCTAAGACAGTAACTGGTTGAGAGTAGCAAAAGAAATAATGAGGAGAAGTCTTTGTCAGAAGAATGTCCATGGTTTGAAATTCAAGCAGTAGTTGCTCTGGAAACCAGAGCTTCTCTTAGAGATTTTAGGGGCTCCAAGCACCCTAAGTTATAAAAGATAAAATGTTTTCCCATTGAACTGTGGAGAGCTTTCAGGCTGTATTCTAAAAAAAACTTGAAAAAAGTCTTTTGTTTTTCTGAGAATCACCCCCTTTCTCATGGTAAGGGTGAGAGGACTAGGAGTGTGTCCCCCAGCTGCCTGGGAGGAGAGCTCACAGTTCATGTGCTGTAGTGGGTTAAGGTGCTCTATGACTATTTCCTTGGTGAATTACAAAGAAAACTGCCTGTCTTTCTGGGTGTGGGGATGCGGAAAAGAAAGACTGTAAAGTAATCTGTTCTTGTATGCTTTTGTTTGCATATCCATTGCAAGCATGCAGTCATCACCAGATGAAATTGGCAGCCAGTTTCCAGCCAGTCCCTGGAGACTGGAAGACCAGCCTGGTCAGAGGTCAGTGTCAAGCTCAAGCTCTCTGATTTCTGGCATGTGTGACAGAGGTTTCTATATGTTGGTACAAACCTGAGATATATCCAGCAAAGACCTAAGATTTTCAGAATACCATATTAACCATAGCCTTTCCCTCTATCATATAATTCCTTTCATTCCATTGCCCATAATTTTTTCATGCATTAAATACAGGTTAAATAATACTTCTGACTGTTTTGAAAAATTAGAATCATATCCTCAATGATTAGACATACCCCTTACTGTATGGGATTTGAATTATATGAAGGCATTAGCTCTCAATTATCATTTGCTAGCTCTTCTCAAATATCTTGGTACTTTCTATTTAGATCTGTTTAAAAAACAATCTTTTTCATAATAAAATAGGAAATAGGATAAAACAACAACAAAGTAATCATTCAAAGCTCTAGAGAACTTTACAAACCATCATCATCATGGATGTAATTTTTTTCTAGAGGCTACGTAGAAGTATTTATAACATTAGAGTAGTTTGAAGCCAGAAAAAGCAGTTGTGTAGATACTCATTGATAAAGCTTGGAAAACCAAGAGCAGTGGTCATCAAAGGCTTTCACAGAGCTGAGAAGATTTCTAGAATGACATACATATAGTCTGAAAATCATCAGTGGAATATCTTTGTCCAAAATCCTAAGCCTTAGTTGTCTGCAGAGCTCCACAAATGCTGTTATTTATTTGTTGCATTTGGCACAGCTCTACCTAGAGACTAACTTGAGAGCCGATTTGGGTACAGAACAATACACAGGATCCATATTGAAGTATCTTACAAATAAAATAAATGTAGGGAAAAGACATGATGTGCACATCAACAATACTTGAATGTTATTTAGTTCTTTTCAAGCACTCTTTCAAGTCGATTGCACAGCAGAATAACAAGTAAATAGAAAATATAAAATGTACTGGGTAGAAAAGGGCAGGGGAGGAAAAGAAGAGGTGTGGCTGTGGAGACATGAATGTACAAGTTTGTGAGGGAAAGAGAAGGGTTAGGCAGGAGAAGAAGAGAAGGGAGGAGATTTGTGGACACACAGTGCACTCCTCATCATGGTGCAGTGGGTCCAGTGTCCCAGCGCTGTCCCAGCAGCAAGTCCTTTGCATGAACACATGCACCAAGCCACCAGGCTTGGTACACCAAGGAACCTGCCCTTCACTGTCCTCTTTCCTCTCTTCTTATCCATCGTGTCTGGCAGGGACAACGCCTTCAACCAGATGAGGACTGGGAGGAGGGCTTGGCATCAGGTGGTTGCAGAGACTTCTCCAGGCAGCAGCCCCACCTTTGCAGCATATCCCTGCCAAAATCAGCTTGGTTTGCTCCCCTCTACAGGCTCCCCTCATCATGGCATGCTGCAAGAGGAGGGTAGCATCAGCAGAACTTGAACACTCGCTGGCAGATTTGTCAGTGCAGGCAGGTGCTGGGGGTTGAGTGCACCAAGTCTGCTTTGGCAGCTGTTGTAGATGCACCAGCCACCTGGACTGCTTATACACAACGGAAAATGCACTTTCCCCATGGTAAAGCAAAGGAGGATGCATAGCCAAATCCTAATAAGACTGACTGGTTGCTGGGGCTATCATAGCTTTTTCTCGATTTTTGCAATTAAATGGTCAATTGTTATAGGTGACTTCATGGGACACAGATGGAAGTATCAGTGTTAGTGTGATATGATACAATTTTCTTCAGAAAGACAGCTAAAACCTTGTACAATTATTTGAAGCAGGCTCTCTGTATTAGCTCAGTTTAGTATTTTGCCTCCGGTTACAGAAGGCCCTCTCAGGACCTGAGGCCATCACACAAATAAGAAATACTGGAAATAAAAATTCATTATACATTTGGATGCGAGAAGGATCAGAAATAATAAATTCATGTTGATTAAAACATAACCATATGGAAAATTCAAGCTTGTATAGCCTATGTACATTTGTGCCAGCCTGGCAGTCTAAAAAATGCCCACGTCAAGTGCTATTTTATGAAAGGCGTAATACTGGCAGTCCAGATTTAAATTCAAACATGGCCCTAGATTCATACCTTCAACACACAATTATGATGAACCTGGGAGAATATTGTATTAATGAATGCAGTTCATACACTACTGGAATAAATGATGTGCCACAGATAGAGAGATCATGGTGGGATCAGCTTGAGATGCATATTTTTCTAATACATTAAGCCAAGGAACTAACTACAGTGCAGCTTCTCATGCTGAGGTATTTTTGACACTTTTTCCTTAGGTCTGCTTGTAAAGACAGAATAAATTGTCCTTGACGTTCATAAATATATTTCTTCTGTCAGTCCATGCCCTTTCCGTGTCTATGTGATACCCCATGGAAACAGTGAGTGGGGGAAGCCATGCTTAGCATTCTGCAACAGCGAGTGCCTGAGAGCTATGAAATGGGAAGCTCCCCCCTCCAACAAATCACTGCAGGGAAAAATAGACCATGCTTGCTTTCAGCCTACAAATATTTGCCTTTGCGAAGTGCAATGCAGTTTGGGGAAGCAATGCTGATGGCATTTTCAGGTGAATATGGATTTCCTGTATTAAAGAATAGTGAAGAAAGATGAAGAGCTGAACCATCCATATAACATATACCCTGGACTATATTTATTTGCAGATGTACATGTATGCAGTCTTCTTTGTACATGTATGCAATCATGCATATGTACATTATATAGCTTGTTACCACCAAGAAGAGAAAGTCCTACCCCAGCATCTAATGATGCTATCTGTAGTCCAGCTTTCCCTCTTTTCCCACACTCATTTACATAAAGACCTCATCTGAGGCAGACATTATGTCTATCCTGATGTTGGTCCTTTGAAAATGTAAATCCATTTCAAAATTTTGTTGATGTTAATCTGTTACACAGGTCTTTCCTGCAAAATTACTTGTCACAGTCTCCTTTGCAATTCTGCTTAACAGGAACTTAAATGTTTAGGCTAATGGTGTTCTAAGATCCTTTCCTGTCATCCTGACAAATACTCTGCAATGTTCCTTAGGATTTCTCTGCCTGTCTGGATTAGTATGCTGTCTCTAGTCTTCTATTACATGATTTTTTTTTGTTATGCTTTGTTTGGTGATTTGTACAGCTCTTCAGATGAAGAATGTGGATCCTTATGCATTAAGATAATGCAAATAAATAATAATAAATGAAAAGTGAATTCATTAATAATACACTTAAACAAGATGAGAAATGAACGGTAAAGCCTGAAGGAGTTAAACAAAATTAAATCAGATAGGCAAAAGAGAAAGGAACTCAGAAAGAATATCCTGCTGTCTGCCTTTTTTTTTTTTTCCTTGACAAAGATAAAGAATGTAATCTGTTTTCTATTTGAAGAATAACAGGATTTTCACAAGGTCCTTGTTGGCTAACTTAGACACACCAAGATACCAGAATTCGGATACTTTTTTCTTCTCTTAAAGTAACAAACAGGAGATTCTAAGCAGCTGCCTACAGGATGGTTTCACTTATTCAGTGGTTGCACCTGGAGAAACCTGCAAAATATAAACTGCATCAGATGCGGAGGATAGGCATTCTTTGCTGACAAAACCGTTGTGCTGAAATGCCACACGCACAGCTGAGCTGGTCTGGGCTGTGTGATCCAGCTCGCAATGCTGAATTGCAGCTAAAAAGGCTGAAACACTACCCTCCTTCGCGTCCTCCCTCTCCCTGTTATCCCAGCCAGTGCAGAGGCAGAGCAGGAGTGGCAGAACGTGGCTCAGCATCTCTCGGTTTCAAAGCCACTAAAAATAAATCCATTGACAAACAGGCAGGCAGAAGCTGGCGCTGCAGCGAGCGGGGGTGCGGCAGAGCCTGCGGGGAGCGCGGAGGTGCGGGCTGGTGGGAGTGCTTCTCACGGAGGGTACCCGCTCCCCGAAGGAAAACGACCGGCGTAACGTGCAGATTGGCACTGCATACTTGCAGGATGTAATCAGTTCGGATTGCGGGGAGTGTGGGACCCAAACTCAGCTCCGCTTAACCCCAAACACTGCATGCAAGATGCCTCTGCAAGCTCCGTTTCCATGGAAATGGACGTTAGCATTAGCTTCCTTCCTAAAGTGAATCTATTAGACTCAGTTCAGTAAAACAGGTATTTATCTCATTTCATTCTGGGAGAACATAAGGATTATTTTGAAATCTGCACGTGGCATTTTAAGAGCATGATTTGATTATTCCTTCCGGGCTTTATAAGACTGGGAACTACCTGACTGTATTATGTAGGTAGAACAATAACCATTTAAGCTAAGACTGACTCAGATGCATAACTCCGCCAAAACCTTATCAATCTTACACCAAAAGGAGGACAAAATAAATGTTTGCCCTCAAATTAGACTTGTCCTTCCAAAAAAATGTAATTATTCTGATTTCAATAAGCAAAGAAGTTGTTTTGGTTGCCCGACTGATTTTTGTGAGGATAGGATGTATTTGCTGCAAATAAACCCTCTTCTTTACCACAACATGATATTATTAAATCATCTAAGTCAAGTGAAAAGCAGGCCTTTTCTGTAATGCTATTAAATAGTAAGATAAACTCTATCTCAAACATAAAGGAATTGAAGGATTTATATGAATTTGGTCTCAGTATACTTTACCAGAAACACTGCCTGATCAATTTCTCTTCAAGCTGTCAGTGAAATGGCAAATCTACAAGGAATATTCTGGAAAGGAAAAGTTTTCAAATAAACCAAAAGAGGTTTCAAAGCTATTTTCAAAGCATAGGAGATCATTGAAGTTTGACAGAATTAGTACTGTGTTCACTCAGTTTAAACACAGCAATCTTATTTAAAGTGGTCAGTAAAAGGGCTAATGCAGATAAAAAAATGGAACAATTTTTCTCATTCTCTCTTCACTGGATAAACAGAGTATCTCTGTGGGGGTATATTTTCCTGGTTCATGGATCATTAAAAATAAATCACAAATAGAAACTCAGTTACAGAATCATTATTTTCCTTTTTTCTGTGACAGAAACCTAATAAGACTTTCGATTTGGATTTATGGAACTTGGTTTACAGTTAGTAAGACCAAAGATAATTTGGCCCCTCAGACAGAAAAAAATTTAAACTTTTTTCTAATTTTAATTGTGTTTTCGGTTCCTTTGAGGTAAGGTCTTGATATAAAATATCAGAAGGTTGTACATGGCCTATTATGCTGATACATGTCAACATGATCCTTTTCATAGAAAATAAAGTTAGCACAAGCAAGGGTTCCTCTCCTGAAGTGCAGGAGTGCTCTGGGAAATTCAGGAAAATCCAGGAAATTCAGGAAATTCAGGAACATCCTCCCCTCCCACCAAATCCTGCAGAGTGTGCCCATTATCCCACCCACATTATTAGCATCTTACAGCCATGCCATCCTAGTGTGGGATTGCAACAGATATTGACAGAATTAATGTCTTTTTGTTTTTAAAGTTGAGGAAGATTTCCCACTAAGTCCAAATTTTCTCAGATCTTCTGTGTAACACCTGTATCAATAAAGTTTTCAGGTAAACCTACAGTCTTTGTTCCAAGTCATTATTTCTTCTTTTGCAAACCTCTAAGTATATAAGAAATCTAAAATTCTTAAAAATTTATCCTTCTTTCATTCTAAAGCAAATACATAGAAAAAACCCCAACTATTCCAAAATTCTGCATAAGAAACAAAATTCTTTCTAACATGAATGAGGTTATAAGTGTGCCTTACTCTAGCACAGCTAATTCTATTGGGGCATAACCTGATCTCCTAGCCTGCAACAGTTTACTGTTTATAACATGCTCTTTTAAATCAGTTCCTGATCAAATTCATACCCAGTTCATTAAAAATTATTGTACAAGAGTAGCTAATAAAAGAACTAATTGGGACACAGGCCAGCATCTCCCAGCTTCGTGACAGAGTTCTGACATTTTAGTATTTTTAATTAAGTATATGTGCTGGTGTTAAAGTGTGCAATAAATTGTGCAGTAAAGATATGGAATAGATTTCAGAATTCTTTCTTTGGGGATACGACAAATTTATATTTTGGTTTTGAAACAGATGGACAGAGCCCTCTTAAAGTTCTGTTCTTGAACAAATGCATGAGATTTTGGAAGCTTCTCTCCTCCTCTTGGTTTCATAATCCTGCAAAATCTTTCTTTTTCTCAAGTTTTCTAAATTTCATTGCCTGTAACAGAAGCATAAAGCTGGTTTCTTTAGTTAGCTTTATGTCAGAACTCTGAGCAGAGATCTGAAAATGAGAATGAATTCTGCAAATACATTACATTTCTGTTTTGTTTACAAGATCACTTCATATTTTCATTTTTCCTCTCTTTAGCATCTCACCATGCTGGGGATACAGTTTATTTTTCTTATGACACTTCCCAAAAGCTTTGTTTCCATCATCATGTAGGTTAATAGGAGTTCTGCACTGGACCTGCACGAACAGACTCAGACTGGACCACAGATACGTGCAGACAATGGGATAGATCATATACAGAAAATAGGAGGAGCCTAAAATCACTAAGGACATCACAATATGGGTATGGGTCTTGCTCATGCCCTTTCTGGCCACACACAGATCCTTATTGTTTGACATGCCAGTGGTCCTTCCAGCTGACACAGCTGAAGGTTGGGCTAAAATTTGCCCTGGGAATTCACTTGGATCAATCCTTCATAGCAAAGACAGATGTGCACAATGACACACATGATCTGACCAGCAGCTCCCCATTACTCACTCCATAAGTCAGAAGAAGAAATAGGACTTTCTATAGCTCATCAGGCAGGAAGCACCAAACAGCTCAGGCCAAGGCAAACCAAAGAGCTGTAGAACATGCTGCAAGGCCTCCTGGCTGCCTAGAAAGTCTGCAGCATGGCTTTGCATATCCAGGTGGGACCCAAAGTGTAGGTTGCTCACTCTAGCTAATTTTCACTACAGTTACAGTGGGAAGGCCACTGTCATCTAATAAATATTTCCATTTCAAGCCACTTATTTTTACAGTAAAGCTATCACGGGTGTTTCCTTTTGTTTGATCTTCTCAGCTGAGAAGGAGGTGAATGGGTAGATAGAAAGCAACTTCCATTTCACCCCTATAAGACCAGGTCTCTGCCTGCATCCTTGCCTCTGTAGTGTACATTTGTCATTTAGAATAAGTTGGAAGAACAATGTGGAAAGTTAGTTCTGTGTCTGCATGTATCTTTTTTATATTGCTAAGAAATCTTACTTCATGTCCAGAATTGCCTGCAGGATACTTTTTATAGGCATATAAGTAAACAAAAGGAAGTTCAGTGACATTTAAGACAGAACTTTTTACTTCATATATCAAAGTTTTGACCCTTTTTAAAGTATTTGTATTCTGATTAAGGATAACTGACTGTAATTACTACATCACAACTTTTAGTGAAACTATTAAAGGAAGAAATAAAAATAACAGATTTGGGTACATTTATCTGTCAACTGCTATGTGTCTGTTACCATGCTAAAAATCCTAGACAACAACCACAAAATTTAGGTTAAGGAAGATGATAAAGCGATTAGTATCTGATCAGGCATCTATAAACAAGTAATGTAAAAAAAGCTTTTTGCACATAAAGCCTAATTACTTTGGGAGAAAATCCTTCTTTGCACACAGAAGGACAGATCATGTGCTAGCTCTAATTTATGCTGATCCTTATAAATTGTGCAGTAGGGATATGCCTTATCCCTTGACTGTCTCTATGTGACATGCAATTTTTTACAGTACTTCCCAGTGATTTTCAGAATCCAGGAGCAATTCAGCATGGAGAACAATGGCAAGCAGGACATGGTGAGTTGTGCCTGCTCATGGCAATGCAGTTATGTTATCTTCCAGCAATATGAAAAGAGATTGCATATTATCATGACTACAACTTGCTCTTGTAACAACTGTAAAGTGGAAAATGATTTCTACCTTGTCTTTCAGAACCCAGACATCTCTTCTTTCTAAAGTAATTTTAATCTTTTCTCTCTCTTCATAATTTGTGCTGTATCAACACCTTAATTTATGAAGGAGCTGACGCCATGTAACTTCATCTGCAATAGTTACCAGACTTACTCTATCAAATACAAAATTTTTCTTCATTATAGCATTTATGTTTATGATCTCTCTGAAGGCTCCCCAAAGTCTTTGGGTGATAATACTGGTACAGCAAGCATGGTTATTTTAGGTATATGTTCATATTTCAAGATTAGCAGGAGAATTTTTTTTAATATGGCAGTTACTATAGTGACAGTGACAGTTTCAGAGAGGAAAGATGGTATTGTGATAAAGATATTGTACTAAGATTCAGCTCAAATTGTCAGGAACTCTTCAGAGAGGGTCACTTACATCTTTCTGTTTTCTAGTATTTTTTATTGTGGTAGTGCTTTGGTGAACAAATTGTTAACCTGAATTGCAGGAGTAAAGCTGGCTGAGAGTTGTTCTTTCATTCTGCAGAATTCCACTACATTTAAGAAATATTTTTATTCTGTATCAAAACAACCCCAAATCTCTTGAAAGCTATTTTATGTAAGTAAAATCAACCGTTCCTGCAAAATCTAATGCTCAAGACCTATGCCTTGTGCAGAAGGTGGACTTGATCCTACACTGCCAACCTGTCCCCAAAAGCCTAATACTTCTACAGTAGTGAGGAAATTCTGTGGTTTACCCTGTTTTGAAAAGGAATTTCATTCTGGATTTGGAAAAAAAGCCCTACCTAAACATTGTCTGGCAATAACTTTGTCATGATGCTTTGTTTAATTCATTAGAATTTCACCAAAGAATCATGCGAAGATGGGTTTATTTCCCCTAAAAAGCATCTGCAGCCTGCATAACTATGCTGCTCAGTTTACAGTTACCTAAATAAAATCAAGAATCAATCTATATTGATTTCCTGCATATGTGTGTGTAATTCTACAAATTATAAGGCTGAGCTCTAATTCAGGCTTGATCAGTGTGCCTGCTTACATCTCAACCTTTCATCCATGACTAGCAAGCTACGAAGGCCTGTACTTATAGTTGCAACCAAATATTTTCCTCATGTTTGCCCAAGATGAAAGATGAAGCTCTGTAGTCCAAACCTCTTCAACAAAGGTCTTGAAAAGGGGCTGCCATCTCACAATGAACTGTCAATGCCCATGATAATTACTGAAGTAGCCATGGTGTGATAGTATCTCAGTGGTGGCCCAGGTGGTCTATTCTTGCCTCTATAGAGCCTTTGACAGTTTAAATTTACCGTGCTTATGGAATCATTCATGGCTGCTGGCAGCTGAAATTATCATGGCTAAAAGCCCAGTGACAGCTGAGACAGGGTTCAGTCTTCTTATCTCTACTCCATTTCAGTAGCTGATTGCCAACTTTGAGCTGGTAACTATGTGAAGCATTTCTGCCTGTGGCCTGCAAGTGTAAGCCATCACTGGACACAGCCTAGCAGAGTGTAAGATGCTGTCACCAGCCTCAGCTAGGCAGCACCAGAATTCATTGATTTATTTGTTGCCTCCCAGACAAGATCAGCATCTAACTGACTGTGCTGGTGGAGAAGATTCAAGGCCAGAATTTTTCCCAGTTATAGCTGAGAAACCCATTCTTCACCTCTTCACCTCTTAGCTACTTAGAGAATACTGCAGGGGAAAGTCTACCAGCTCAGCTTGCAACACCACAGTGTTCACTGAACTGTGAAACACTGTCCTGGAGGGACTGGAAGTGTCAACATAATCAATTACTGCATCTCAGGAAGCAGTCCCAGGGAAGCTTTCTAGATTATCTCGGTACTGAGGTCTTTAGGATAAAGCCTTTCCCCTTGCACCCTCCCAGCAAGAACAGTATGTTCCAGGGTATCATAATACCACGTGGGAAACTTCTGGTAATACCACTGGATCCAGAAACAGGATCTCCTGTGACAAGGGTGTTTGTCTTCGGTAATATGAAAAGCTTATTTTCCCATTTTTCTTTTTTTTTCACCTTCTGGCTTTGGTAATGTTGCCTCTAACAGGAGACTGATGATAGACTCTCTTCCAATGCAGGATGAAGAAACCAGATTTCCTTATTGACATGGTGTTGTTGGAATGGTGTGATGACAATATTGTTATGTCTTATTTGGAGGTGATTTGGCTCGTGTGGGCAGTGTTGGCATTATTGCCATTTGGCATGGAGCTGAAAGGCCTAAAAAGCTGATTATATTGAAGTGTTTGAAGGAGGGATTCAGGACACAGCCCTGAGAGCATTATAATCCTGCTCAAGCACAATATGACTTAAAAGGCCACTGTTCCATTTCAGTTATTTCCTCCCTGTGCCTGGAAACCTTCTCTATCCTTCAGACCAAAGTGTACTTCTTATTTTGAATAAGGTGATATGAGGTCTGAAAGAAACATTGTGGCTTACTCTACAAATCAGCTTTTCAAAGGGCTATTGAGTCAGAGCAAATCTCTGTTGGTCCTGCTGGCAGAGAGTAAAACAAGTGGTATTTAAGTCTTGAAAATATAATTCCACCTGAGCTGCTTTGTCAGCCAAATCTGTAATGTTTAGTAAGATGGGTTCAATAGGTCACATTACCTTGAATGAGTTGGTTCATAGTGGGACCCTGGGTACAAGCTCTGCAATCCATCAGCAGAAGAGGATGGAACCTGGAAAGGTTAGATACTTTATAAAAGAGTAACAACAACAATAATAATAATAGGGTTATGGTAAATAGACTTACATCAGGACCTGCAGAGAGACCTTGACAGATTAGAGGGCTGGGCAATTGCCAACCATATGAAGTTCAACACTGGAAAGTTTCTGTACCTGGGATGGGGCAACCCTGGATGTACAGACAGACTGAGGAATGAGGTATTGGAAAGCAGCACCATGGAAAGGGACCTGGGGGTCCTGGTCGATGGCAAGTTGAATCTGAGCCAGCAGTGCCCTGGCAGCCAGGAGGCCAACCCTGTCCTGGGCTGCATCAGGCACAGCATGGCCAGCTGGGCAAGGGAGGGGATTGTCCTGCTCTGCTCTGAGCTGGGGTGGCCTCACCTCGAGTGCTGGGGGCGGTTTTGGGTGCCACAATATAACAAAGATATAAAGCAATTAGAGAGTATTCAAAGGAGGGCAACAAAGATGATGAAGGGTCTTGAGGGGAAGCTGTGTGAGGAGTGGTTGAGGGCACTTGGTCTGTTCAGCCTGGAGGAGACTGAGGGGAGAGCTCATTGCAGTTACATCTTTCTCATGAGGGGAAGAGGAGGGGCAGACACTGATCTCTTCTCTGAGGTGACCAGTGACAGGACCTGAGAGAATGGCCTGAAGTTGTGTCAGGGAAGGTTTAGGGTAGATATTAGGCAAAGGTTCGTCCCTCAGAGAGTGGCTGGGCACTGGAACAGCTCCCCAGGGAAGAGGCACCAAGGCTACCAGAGCTAAAGAAGTGTTTGAAAAACTCCCTCAAACATACAGTGTGATTTTTGGGGTTGTTCTGTATAGAGCCAGGAGCTGTGTTTTGATGATAATTTTCTGTCCCTTCCAACCCAGGATATTCTGTGATTCTGTTATAAGGGGAAGGTGAAGCTCACAGGGGGAAAAAGATGCTAAAGATCATTAATAGCTGTCGTGGTTTAAGCCCAGCTGGAAATTAAGCACCACACAGTCACTTGCTGAAGCCCCCTCTTTCTTAACCCACCCTGGTGGAATGAGGAGGAGAATCAAAGTAAAACTTGTAGGTTGAGACAAGAACAGTTTAATAATTGAAAATAAAATACAGTAATAATGGTAAATGACGGTAATAAAAAGGGTGATGCACAATACAATTAGTCACCACCTACTGACCAATGCCAGACCCCCCTTCCTAAGCCCAGATTGGCCCTTCTTCCCAGTACCCCCAGTTTATATACTGGGCATTATGTTCTATTGGAATGTACCTTCAGTCAGTTTGGGTCATCCGTCCCAGCTATGCTTCCTCCCAGTTTCTTTTGCATATATCCTCACTGGCAGGGCATGAGATTCCTGGGAGCAGGGATGGAATTGGGTCTTAACCAACAGGACAGAGACTTAAACATGGTTAAGTCAGCATTCCTCTTATTTAGGTTTTTTTTTTAGCCCTTCACATCTTGGATTCCTATCTGCACAGTGGCCCAGCTTAAAAATTGAGCTCTAAAACAACCTCACCACAATCATATCATCAGAACCACCACCCACTGTCAGGAAGTAGATAGGAAGATATTTAGGTTGAGGAACCAAATATTTATCCTACAAGGCTGAGTGATTGCTGCCTCCTATCCTGTAATTTATTCCTAGTTTGGCACCTATTCCCCCAAGAGATCAGAGAAGAGCCTGTTCAGACACAGCCTGTGCCTGGGGTTTCCTGTGGGTTAGTCCTTGGCATCTCCCTGGATAACATCCAGGATCATTCCATGATGCAGGTTCCTCAGCACCCTACAGAGTTAGAAAAAGGAGATAAAAGTACCCTCTGAGGGACCTTTCTTTTTGTTGCACTGATGTGTTTGTTTTTTAATCGTTTCAACATCTGAATTGGAAGACAAGGATTGGATTCATCTCACCCACATTAAACCATCTGGAAGATAGATGCTCAGTCCTGACTAATCATTTCAACTCTCTCTGTGTGCAGTTATGGCATATGATCCTTCCAGGCATCAGTTCTTCTCATCTATCTCAGATACCTGTTTTACTGTCCTCTGCAGCTGCCTGTCTCTCTGCAGTGATTTCTTAGGGAGATTGCAGTATTATTTCCAACTGGATCTCCACTTTTAGATGGATTAATGTGAGTTGGATATCATTAATTTCTGCAGTACTCCATCAAAATCTGGTTCATTGTAGTCCATACATTAGCCACAGCAAATGCTAGAACTACTAGTTTGACAATGCACAGATCCTATTTTTTTCTGAGGATCTTTCAGTTAAAGATCTGCCAGAATTAGTTCCACACAGAAATCAGATAATAAAGTCCTGAGCCCTGCCAGCATGTTTCTGTTCAAGTTACATGGAAGTTGAAAGAGAATGGAGAAAGTGTTGGTCCAGGATCTACACATTAGCACACACAGCACAATAGAAACTCTCCCAAAAGGGAAAATCATGTGGTTGTAGCTTTTGCAGTGTTTGAAGTTTGAAAGAGGTTATTTTGCAACACTCTCCAGACATAACTATGCATCTAAACGTATGTAGGACGCTGAAAGAATGTAATGATTTACTCAAGGGCAAAGTGATACCCCACCTGCATAAGTTGTTCATCCCTTAGGCAATGTGAGATTATACTGTCTTTTCCACAGAAGCCTTATTTGTGACATTTAACCAGATCTAATATACTTGCTGTTAGACAAACAGTGGGAGCTAAAGTACCATAAAGATGCAAAGAAGGCTGCTTAAAGTGGAGGGATCTTATCATAATATAATAGTTGTATTTACTGCAGTAAATACTTTGGATTGTATTTAATATTATTTGCAGATAGTTTTCATAGCTTTAAAGGATATGCAAAGGTGCTTTAAAATTATGTTTTTAATATCTGAAGGAAAGAGGATCATGCATTTAGTTTGTGTAGAAACTGTTGCTTTCAAATGTCTCTAATTATAAAACTATATTTTTAATAATCCTAATGTTTGAGGCTGGGAAGTTTATCTTTTAAGCAGCTTGATTATCTTGGAGTAGGAGCTAATGGCATAAATCCTCTTCTGCTACCTGAAGGGCAAAAGTATAATTGAGGAACAGTTTGCAGTGGTGGCTGCAAGCCATGTCAGTGCTGGCTGGTCCTAGACCAGCTGCATGGTGATCTACTTTCCAGTTTCAACTTGGTAGCCTCAGGCTGCTCTTGCTTGAACCAGTTTCCCAAATCCCCAGCACTGCTGCTGTGATTGCTGAGAGCACAGTGAGACACATGGCAGGCATGGAGGGGGGAAAGGTGCCCTCACCAGAAGAGCCCACATTCTGGAACCTTCCACCAAGGCCTGTGCAGAGGAGCAAAGTCACCTATCGAATTAGACTGGCTTAGATTTCACAGGTTTTTCATTTTTCCACTAGAGGCTTTTTGTACGATTTTTTCCTAACACTGTTGTGCTTTGTTTGTTTTTGTCCGCAGTGAGGTTGTGCTAATTAATATTGATCATGGTGTTTTCAAATAGCATTCCCTTGTGATGGGAAAGCTGAGATATAAATAGTTTTCAATCATTATTTGGATCTCTTATATGTGAGATATTTAAAAAATACTGCTGTGATATAATTAGAAAAAAACATAATAGAAAGGAAAGTGTTATTTTCCTTCTCTAAACCCCTCTTTTTTTTTTTTTTTTAAATCTGACAAACATAAATTAATTTAGTTCCCTACATTTTTTGCAACAAGAGGTGAAATGACTATTCTGTCTTCAAAGAGGATGGGCACAGCAAAATCTTCATGCACCTGGGCAAGAATTAAGATGCTAGTGGAGGTTTTGGAACAGGGCTTGTATGCAGGATATGTGTAGATGGGAGATGCTTAATGCAGTGTAGAGGAATTTCTTTACTGCTTTTGGTAGAGGCTATGAATTAAGTCTGCATTAGAAATATCTGAGACATTTCTGCATAAATGGCAATTTTTCAAATGCCAATGTTTCAGAAAGATGTATAAATTTTAAACAGAAGACAGAGAAAGAAAAAGATTTGAGCAGTATGGTCAGTAAAGGATGGGCCCTGGGAAGTGCGAGGTGGCCAGTCAAGGCTTTTTAATGCTTCAAGATAATCTGTGTTGAAGAATTTTCACTGAGTGCATGTAGATCTAGATCTGAAGCTTTGTCACTCTTCAAGAGAAGCTACTCCATGGCCACTCTGTACCATGGCAGAGCAACAGATCCCAGCACAGGGGCTTTTGCTGGGGCAGGGGGACATCAGAGTAGTGGGGAGAACCCCCAGGAGCCAGCAGTGCCAGCAGTGCTCTCGTGGGACAGTATAGTTTAATGTGTTCATCACTTACGTAGATGAAGGGATCGAGTGCACGCTTAGCACATTTGCAGACCACACCAAGCTAATACAGTTGACACACCTGAAGGAAGGGATGCCATCCAGAAGGACCTGGACAAGTTCAAGGAGTTGTCCCATTGGATTCTCTTCGGTCTAATAACACCAGGTGCAAGGTGCTGCACCTGTATCCACACAGGCTGGGGAATGAACAGATGCAGAGCGGCCCTGCCAAGAAGGACTTGGGGTGCATGAGAGGCTGGATGTGAGCAGGCCAAGTGCCCTCCCAGCCCAGAAAGCCAATTGTATGCTGGGCTGCATCAAAAGCAGCGTGGCCAGCCGCTCAAGGGAGGGGATTCTGCCCCACGGCTCCACTCTGGAGAGACCCCACCTGGAGTGCTGCATCCAGCTCTGGGGCCCATCACAGGAAGGACATCAATCTGTTGGAGCCAGTCCAGGGGAGGCCACTACAATGATTAGGGGGCTGAAGCACCTCTCCTACAAGCTAAAACTGAGAGAGTTGGGGTTGTTCATCCTGGAGAAGAGAAGGCTCTGGGGAGATCTTATTGCAGCCTTCACATACCTGAAGGGCACCTATAAGAAGGAGGGAAACAAATTTTTAGTAGGGCCTCTTGTGACAGGGCAAGGGTAATGGTTTTGTACTAAAAGAGTTTCATACTAAATGGTTTTATTTTTGATATAAAGAAGGTTTTTTATGAAGGTGGTGAAGTATTGGAACATGTTGCCCAAAGAGGTTGTGGGGGTCCAATCCCTGGGAACATTCAAGGTCAGGCTGGATGGGGCCCTGAGCAGCTGATCTCATTGAAGATATCTCTGTTCATTGCAAGGAGGTTGGACTTGATGACCTTTAAAGGTCCCTCCCAACTCAAACTATGCTATGATTCCCTGATACCCTGGGACAGGTCCTAACCATTTAGACATCCATCTTCTCAATGGAATTGTCAATATTTTTTACTGAGTTATGCTTTAATGAATCTCTTAGAAAGGTTTTAGTTTAATTCTACTCAGTAGTGGAACTAAGCTGTAAACTCACAGTAGGTGCCACGAAACAGATTCATCTTGTTTGAGTTTATTTTGTTTAGAGTGGATGTATAGAGTGGATAATGTTAAAAGTCTTTCAAAGTGTCATTCCAAAGATGTACACCTGTAAAAATAAATTATATCTGCTTACATTGCACTTCAGGAAATATGACAATCATATAGTCACACATATTTTAGTTTGTTTCCGCTATTAACTAACAACATCTCTTTCCAGAACAAATGTGTTTCCTGACAAATATACAGAAAAAAGATGTTCATCAAACTTTATAATCTACTGGCAGATTTTGTGTATATAATATCGTAAAAAGTTTTCCATAAATTAAGTATAATATCTCATGACATTATAGGTCCAGAAATAACAGCTTCAGCCTTTTCAGCCTTTTGAGTACAAGAAATCTCCAGGCTACCAATGGAACCCATAGCTAGTTGTCTCCCTAGATCTCAGATGCCAGAAGGCTTAATGTAGGTTATTTTCAGGTATTTTATGGAGTACTGTTAAAGATAAATAATATCAATTTATAAGAAGAAGGATATGAAAAGTAGCTCCAGTAGCATTTCTAAGAATCCCCTTAAATATTGTGTTTTCCCCACCCCATAATATATGTGACATCGCTCAACAATATATGTGCTGCTGGGGGTGTGAGGATTTTGCATACACAAGTTTTCTCTCAATTATTTAACTGATTCATGAGACCTACTATCCAAAATCCTGATGATATTACTTTAATGTGTCATGCGATAATTTTATATTGAACTACAGAGTCCTTAATAACTTTTAAAAAAACCACCCAACTATGATGTATAAATATATATGCATGTGTTTTCTCTCTTGTTTTAGGCTTTAATTTTATCCCTTGATAGTTCCTGCGTGAAGATCTATCAGTAAAAGTTCTGCTCCAGATCACACAGAACACAATGTCAAAAACTTCCACAATGCAACTGAACAATTTTTTTGAGGATTAGTACTCATGTCTCAATCTTGATAGTAGTCTTTTAATCACATTTCGAACAAAACCATCCATAGGATGAGAAAAAGCATTAATGACAAACTTCACTAAAAACAGCATGGACAAACATGGTTCATGATATAATTTCATTTTTAAAAGCTAGATTTATGGATTACAACCAACTGAATCAATTATTCCTGTAAATACAGAGAAAATAACTATTTTTCCAACAAGAAGCAGCTGTGTTTTTCCAATACTATTAAAATCTGAATTAATACTAAAAGAAACAAAAAATGAAGGGAGTAAGTGGATTATAGGCATTATTTGTTCCAAATGACATAATTCCACCACAGGCTCCACACTAAGTATCTTTGGTAAAATGATACTTCAGCTTTAACTATGATTTCTGAGCCCTTAGTCATATTTACTGTAAACTCTTCTCTATGGAATTGGTAATCACTTTCATAAACAAAAGAAAGAGGTAAAACTCAACATGAATAAAAATAATTAAATCGCAGCTCTGTTCTTCACAGATTTCTTTCATGAGGTGATGGCCAGTAGGGACCACTATAATCAGTTGGTCTGACCTCTGTCTGCAGACATTTGCTCAGAAACTGGATTAAAGCACATTTTGTAGGAAGACATGTAATCGTTTCTTGAAGACCTAAAGTTGTGACGAATTTACAGTCTCCTGATAAGCTGATCCAGTTTTTACCTACCTTCACAGCTAAAAAAATCACATGTCATTTTAGGGCTCAAAATTGGGTTTTTTCCCCTTTTTCTTCAGTCCCAGCTACTGAATTGCTCCAATGTCTTTGCCTGCAAGACACTATGTGAATAAAAGCTTTGTTCATGTATCTGATCTTTAAAAAAATCCAGCAGTACTCCTCAGTGACCACGCTGTAAATTGTATCTTTTGTGACCTGAATTATTTGTGGGCCCCTTTGTACACTCTGCACTTTCCACACTGTTGCTTAAATGGGACTGTCAAGAGTCAGAAACAGGATTCTAGCAATGGTTTTAGCACTGCTGTGTTCAGAGACAAAGTGCCTTTACCCTTGGTGCATATGCAAGCATCTTGCTAAGTGCTATGGCCAGAACGTTGAAACAGGTCAGTGAAGGACAGCTGGGTTTTTCTAGGGAATATTTCAACAGGTCTCTCACCTGTGAGAACAGCTGGCCTTCTTTGTACCCAAACACACTACAAAGCACTTGCTTGAATTAGAGCACATTTTGCTGAACAGTGAATAATTTGTCCGTAATCTCATAATTTACTACCTCACCCATCTCAGTGGTGTCTTTATTCTACAGTTGAACTACATCTTCTATGGGTCCTTGATAAAAACATCCAATAACATTGTAACAAACTCTTCTAGGAGGTTTCAGGAGACGCTCTGAATGCTGGATCTAGAACTAAGCATGAGGTGAAACTCATTAATATCTTAATTTCATTAATATCTTAATATGCATCCCTGAGTGGATATTAGCTTTTCACCTCTCCATTGGCTTTCACTGTACCTTGTTTTTGTTCCTGTCAGCATTTGTAGAAGTTTTTGAAACAATAAAAGAAGAACCCCTTAAAGTCAGTGGTGGTTAAATTCCAGAACCTGAATGAGCCCGTTAGTGTCCAAACAATGTGAACGAAATGCAGATGGGTTTAGTTTGTCTGTGATACCATAAAGAAATATAAAAACCGGGCAAGGCATTTTCACATCACAAGGCATCATACAAAACGGTGGAGGAAGAGGATGAAACTATAAGAGCAGCAGAAAACTCGAAGAATGGAGAATTCAGTTTGTTGGGAAGTTTTGTAAAATCTGCATGAAAAAGTAGTGAGTGGGGTAAGGACAGTGTCTGAATACAAACAGCAGTACCAGCTGCTGTGACAGTGGGCAGAGCGCTGAGACAGTGGCTAATTAGAACAGTCGTTATCCCACAATCTGTGGGAAGGTCAAAAAGATACAAAGATCATTGGGATTTTTGGGAGCACACTACTGTTGAGCTTCAGACCCTTGCTACGTCAACATGCATATTTTACAAATAGCTGTGCAATGATTGATCAGATTTAGACTGATGTTGTTTTCTCAGGATGTCAGTTCTCCATGTTGCAGGTTTTACCAGTAATCAGGCAAAATCTCTCACGAGGTGAAGACTGCAGAGTACTGCTGTGAGAAAGGGCACTGACATTCAGCAGCCAGAGCAAACGGGTGCATGATGAATGGTGTAAGAAAAGAAAAGTGAGCAAGGATCTAACCTAACTTGAATGGAATGGTTGGTGGAGTACCTCTTCAGTCTGCTTTATTAATGTGTGGTTTAGGCAACTCTTGCTATGCACTACATAGGGCTAAATCCCTCCTCCTTTCTAATACTTTGTGCTACACCAATTGACCTAAGGGTAGGATTTAAACATAATGTTGTCCTTGAGGCGGGGACTTTGCAACCAGAAATGTGGAAATTAGCTTTTCCTCCCCTTTAATATAGATTTACCACCAACTCAGAAGCCCATGACGCAGTTTCCTCCTCTACCTCTAATGACACAGATGCCTGAAGTTCTTAGCCTGAAAACCTGAATTTACTTCTGCATCTTTCTCTATGTAGGATGAATGATTCATTTTGTTCCATGACGCTGCTTCCAACTGCAAAACTGTTACATAAAGGCATTCAGGCCTTCTGCTTTTCATTCAGCTTTGGGAATTTCCTGTGCTTTATCACCAAGACCTAGGTAGAGGGAAGTTCAGGATGATTTTGAATCAGGTGCCAACAATCCACAGAATATATTTTTTTATATTTGTGCTATTTTTCCTTTACAGTATACTTTCTGATATTTAACATTCATCCCACTTCAAAATTCATTATTTTTAAGCTAAATACTGCTTTATCTCGTCCATGATCATTTCACATCAACATGACACTTACCCAGTCCCAGTTGAAGAAGACTGTACTGTTCGGGAGGGAACTCACGAATCTCTTTATATCACAAGACCAGCAGTGAGAAGAATATATATAGATTTAACTAATGAATAGGAATGGCCTGCACTGGGAATAGTTTATTCCCCAAAATAATTCAGTTACTTCTTTTTATTCTTGTCTATTTTTTAAAACCAAAATTGTATATATCTCTTTTACTTGTGAAGGGTTTTTTAGTCCTAATTTTTCTCCTGACTCTCATTAATACTTTTTATTTCTGTTTGTGAGTTTTATGCTCATCTATAGATTCAAAGGTATTTAAATATGTATCCTCTGACTAGGCAGGCCCCACACATGGGCAGCATCTGTTCAACACAGTGAGTCTTCAGAGAGATGTGGACTGACCTATATAGAGATGGGTAATGAAAAGATGAGGGCTTCACCTGTTTCCTCACCCAGGTTTTTTTTTCTGTATGATAGACTAGGATGCTGCTTTGCTCCTAACATAATGATTAACCATTCCGAACAAGGTGATTTCCAGTAGGTGAAACTTTACAGTTTATTAACATTATTTTGACTTTGAAAAACTGATAATTAGTATATGCTAAGATGGTATACCTGAGGCTTTCTCCTATTAGCTCTGAAATAGGAGAAAATGAGCGAGGAGTAATGGAACACTTTTAAATTTAGTTTGGGAAGTATTATTAATATGCTTTATATAAAACTACTATTTCAGTTCACTGTAAGCTATTATTGAAACACATTAAAGGCAATCATCACAGTATTCTAGACATCATACTATTCTCTGTCAGCATGTTATTAAATAGCATCATATATATGACAAATGTGTTCTCTAAGCATTTAAATGCTTTGTTTTGTTTGGGGAGGAGGGGAAATGCAGCAAAACAGCACTATTGGGCCATATTTTTAGCTGCTGCAAATTAACATAGCTCCACTGGGAGTAGTGCCAGGAATTTAAAATTATTGTTGAACTTTACAGTAGAATCAGCTACTGTGGCACTTCAATTATATGGAGGGCTGGGGTGTAGGAAACATTTGAAAGAAAGCATAATAGATTATCTGTGGCTAAGCTCTGCTTCCATGCCCCACGAGCTGAATAAAATATTTCAAGCTGCAAAATACTGAATATATGTAACATGTTTCAGTACTGGCATTATAAATACTCTCTAAAGGAAAAACTGCTACATAAAAACCCCATCCCTTTCTAACACAGTCGAATTCCCTGCATGCAGAGTCTGATATAAAAGCTAAAAACCCTGTTGTTATAATCAGCATGGGAATTTGCATATTCTCTAATGAAATCCTGATAAATAAGCCATATGGTCATAATACTATGGTTTGAAGGAAGTATTATTCTGAATCAAAAAGGAGATAAGAGGCATAAGATGAAACAGTTAACAATTTTCTTTTTTCAGATGGAAAATGAGATAGCAAAAATTGTGTTCTAAAGTTAGGTAATATAAGGGAAAAAAACCCCCACAATTAGGAGCCGTAATATTTTTTAAATGCTAAAAAGTGAAATGCAATATATGTGTAAAGAAATGTACTTAACAAATATTCTCACAGTGTACCTGAATATGAAATAAATTGTATCACAACTGAAAAAGCATTTGGCACTGTGGAGGACAGGTCAGTGGAGTCATTGCAATCCAGTGTGAGGTGCTAAGAATATTGAAGGAACAGAGCAGAAAACACTACTGAAAGTAATCTGATATTGTGTAAATCAATCTTTCCTGGAATGCTGTGTTCAGTTCTGCTCCGCTTGCCTTAGCAGAGCTATAAACAGGAAGAAGAAGGGTTCAAAACTGGGTCATTGACACCACAAGCACTAGTGGGACTCATCACTACCAGTCATCATTAAAGTCAAGACAAAAAAAATAAAAGAAAAAAGAAAGGATTAATCTTACATTAAATGACTGATGAAAACATTAACAAACAAGGCACATCACATCTCCCATAGACAGGAAGACCAAGTAAGGAATTAGCAGGACCATAAAGAGTTCTTTTTAAAAGTTATGAGTAGTTTACCCCAGCTGCTAACAGTTCATTGGCTGCCTCACCAGCTGGCTGGACAAGCCCCATCTATGTAAACCACGAATGGGAATTGGGTCCTTGGTAACAATACCCAGTTCTGTCTGTGAATCTCAAAATGAAGAAGGTTATTAAGGAAAATGAAACTGAGGTGCCAAAGTAATTCCTTGGTTTTTACAGGGGAAGACTCTTGGAAAAAAACATGTGGAGGGTGGTACCCATAAAATAGCCTAGAATTAAACTACAGGGGTTTTAGCAGTGCAAGATTAATGGTAGGACTCAATGATCTTTGAGGTCTTTTCCAACCTAAACCATTCTATGATTCTATGAAAATCATAATCCTGAAAGAAGAAATAAAGCCTACAGCCCATTACTTGTTTCAACTGCTGCTAGGCTGGTGAACAAAATTCACTTCTATGAGAAACTCATCTCAGACACTACTGGACATAGAATTCCAGTAATGAAACACAAATGTTTTATATTAATTTCCACCCCAAAGTATGGCCTTAGGGTTCTGGGTTTAGCCCTTTGGAGAGCAGAAGTGAAATGAGACATTTCCTCATTTAAGATGTAACATTAATGTGCAGCCTCTGCTAGTTTCTTTTAACATGCAATTATTTCTTCCTTGATAAGATTCAATTAATTTGTGAAGAATGAAATAGCTATTCTCCAAGAATTGTTATGTAACTTACATTAGCTTGTTTAATACAGATACGAATGTTAGAAATATTTCATTTCTTTACTGTTTTCAGCTCTTTGCACATTCATTTTACACACTAAATATTTAGTATTGCAAAAAACTTACAACCTCATGCATTTGGTGTTTTAGCAGCACATCACTGATTTGTTCAATGAATTCTTGTTTTTTTCTTATTAATTACAGATGTGTATATAATGATACACTGGTTTGATATCATTATGTTACACAGGCTACCTAAAGCTATTGCCTAAGGACTATAATACAATCTGCTGAACCCTGGGCAGATTTACACAGTGGTCTACATTATCCTGTAGTTCATGCATCACTGAGTGTTTTCCTCTCCTAATTAGAGACCAGCCAATTGCACTATTTATAATTACTTAATATGATGAGCATTTATGTAAAGAGGGGTTAAATAAAGAGAGATTTGGCAAAAATCATAGAGAACAGACTATTTAATTAGCAAAACAATAAGCTTCGGGATACTAGGATCTTCAAAACTTGCTTTCTATTAGTTTGCTCTTTTGAGACCACCTTCTCCAAGTGGAAAACACGCTGACATAGTCATAAAACCCCTTTAAATTCTTAAATGGAAAACACTGACACAAAATCTTGATCTGAAAAAATGTGTTGATGCAAATAAGGTTATTTCAAGACACATATTATGTGCCTCTTTAAAAACAGGAGTAATTGTTCCATATTAAAAGCTAAATTCTGTTAAAATACAGGATTATTAGGGGGTGTTTTGGTGGCATATATACTGTTCAGATGTCTTTACATCAATTTTTGTGAAGGTAATTCAGTTATTCATTCCTACGGAAATTTGGAGGAAAAAACCTCCAAAAAACACATTTAGCACTATGAGATCAGATGTGCTCCTGCTACTTTCCTGTGGAGCAAAACTATTTCCAGTCCAGATCAGAGCTGAGCACTTCAGCTTTCTCTGCTTTCATATCTTCTTCTTGCCTCCAACAGGTTTCATATTACAGGGACTAGAACAACTCACATTGTCTCAAAAAGACCAGTTGCTTGAATTATTTCCTCTAGCAAATTTGGACTAAACTATTAATGTTATGATTATGCAAGTAGTTGCTTCCTTGCTCTCTGATGCAGTCTACCTGGATGGTACAGGTTAAAAAAAAAAAAAAAAAGTGCTTAAATGTAGTTTCCCCTAATCCAAGTGATACTGAAAAACAGGTTAGGGTGCAACTACCTGTGATGTTATGCCAACAGATCAGAGCTGAGAATCTGTGAGTATGTGAGAGAAAGGATCTTCTGAAGTCCTTGATCAACTGAAGTCAGCTCAACACAGCTTACCACAGTCCTAGCAAAGGAAAAGGTTTCTGTTCTGTTTTCAAAATATTTCCAGCTTTTCTGGGCTCATCATGTCTGCAAAGCAAATCAGAGGATGAAAACTGTTTTGCATAAAATCTGATCTGGTAGTATCTTGAGAGAGACAGAATCAGATTTATGTTCAAAGGCAAAAATACAGTATATAAACAAAGTTATGAAATTTTACATTCTAGCAAAAGTAAGATGAAGGTGTTTTGGAAAAGCCAAGGCAATAAACATAAAGCAATATTACACTTCAAAACAGCTAAGCAATAAAAAGCATAGCTCATCATTTGTCAGCACCTTTTTGGAGTGCTTTCAAACACCCCTCTTTAACATTGCCCAACCTATACCATTTACACAAACCCAAGTATGTAAATATGTACAGCCATGAAACTAGGGCCTGCTCTCTCCCACACGTTATGGCTAACCTGTGCTGCAGCTTTCCAGAGATGAGAGAGGCAGGGCTTGGGGGGAGTGCCTCTAGATGAAAGAACATCGGGTTTTTGTAGTCTCTATCTTGATCCAGGACAGTCCCATTTGCTTCCCAAGAAGATACTGTACACTGAGACATAAACACACAGTACAACTGTGTATCAATTGTGTATTAATAGAGTAAAGGAGCAGCAGAGGAGGAAACCTTTATTCAGCAAAGGCATGAATATGCTAGGAGCACAAATGAAGCTGTAGCAGCATATGTAGTGTATTTACTTTGAAAAATGGATAGATAAGTCTCTAAAGACAAGAGATGAAGCTTTAAGCAGTAGTGGGCAGACTGTGACTTGATGTGTTTAACTTCAAAGACAAAGTTACACTTCGATCTAATCAACATATTTCCTAGTACAATCCAGTACAATCTCTGTTGAATATTTCTAGACTACCAATGCATACCACTGTGGAAAACACTCACATACTCTGGCCTAATTCAGTGTACTGGAACAGTGAATTTCTTTCAAACTTTCTAATGCACATAAAGTTAAGAAAATATACAAAATCTTCAGTTACTTGCTACCAACACAGTTCTGTTGCAAAATAAAATGAGGGGACAAAGCCAAAACCAGTTGGATTATATCAGTGCTGTGGACTGATGGGGGCTGTTGGAAGGACACACAGCAGGGGGGAAGCAAGGGAGTCACACTCAGGCTGCAAGTTTCCAGATGTCTCAACAGCTGGGCTTTCAAGCAGTATGGATGGCCTGAAAGAAAGGTCTGGCACGCACTGGCTGGGACAGGTATCACTGCTGGAGTTCACTGAAGTATGCTTTCAAAATAAAGGCTTGTATTTGTGAGATTTAGAATAACGTTGTAGTGACAAATGATTAAGGGAAGGAACAGAAGCTCTGAACTACTTTATGTTACTCTTCTCAATAAGGTGGGTTCTTATTGATGCTTTAACTTGCATTTGCCATTCTATAGTATATGTATTGTACAGATGCTATGAAAGACTGGTGAAAGTTGTTGTATAAAGGAAAACTGTTGTAAAAGATATGCCAAAGTCTTTGGGCTAATCACTGCTCTTATTTTTATACCATACAAGACTGTAATGTTTCACAAGGGTAACCAAGACCAACGTACAGTTTCTTTGCTTCATGCTGTGGGAAATGCTCATGTTAGAAATTAATGGTTTATTTCATATATTGTAAATATCACAGTGATCATATGAATGCTTCCTTTGACACAAAGGATTTTTTTTAATGAAGGATGATGTGTTTGATGTGGTAGTTTTGTCACCCAAATCAGTCTCCTGTGAAACATGTACCTTCCTGAATGTGCTGAGAAAGGTTCTGCCAGGCTATTATTTTAAAAACCAAGTCTCCTTTCTGAAAAGCACATTTCTTTCTTAGAAGATAAACAACAGAAAGTTAAAGTTGCCGTAAAGGTAAAATAAGGTCAAAGCTGTTCAGAGTCATCAAATAATTTATCCTGGAAAAAGAATACTGACAGACTGAGCTAGTAAAAGAGTTTTGTTCATGCTATGGCACTCTATTGACTGTTCACAACTTGTTGTTCCCTTCTGCCTCCCCTGCATCACTGTAGCCATCAAAGAATGACACACATCAGGAGCTCTGCTACAGTTCTAACTGGAAACACGGCAAATATTTCTGAAATACTCATCAGTGCCCTTTAAATCTAAGCACCTCCTCAAGCTGACAAAAAACTTTGTAAGCCTAGTAAACTGCTTGGAAAAAAGTCTCTTTGCTTTCCGAAAGAACCGCCGGAAAATCATGTAGTCTTGATGTGCCTGTGAAATAGCATCAGTTGTAAAAATCCTCCTTTTGTGTTTTGGTTTGGTTTTTTTTCCCTCCTAATCCTGCCAGTTGGGCAGTCTTGGTTATGTATTTGTATAAAATGGAATACCATTTGTAATTTAGGCTATATGTGAACTATACAGCTATGTTTTCCCTATAAGGGAATGCCTATTATCAGCAATTATTCTTATACTGTATTGCTCCCCTGGTGGTTTACAATCAAGAATTTCAATGTCAGCTTGTGTTTCCCCTTTACTTCCAAAGATCTTAATTTGCTAGCAGTCCCTGACTGCAAAAATCTTTCTCCTGTCCTGCTGAATGAAGATCTTGCAGCTTTGCTTCCTCTTCTTCACATGAACTGCAATCAGTTCAACCTTTTATATAGTCTCTTTAATTTAATGAATTAGCAACCAGTTAGGTGCTGTACAACTCATTAAGTAATTAAAATCTGTAAGAAAGGTATCATTGTGGTCAATGGCAGGAATGGGGAAAGAAATAACTACCTGTATTCAATTACAGCCAAAAAGAACTCCCTGAAAAGTTCCTGCACTCTCAGAGAAACCAGATGGTTCAGGACTTACACAGTGTAGAGATGTGTTGCTAACTGAAAACTAAAGAATTTATAGAGCTGCTAGAACAAATCCTGCACTCACCAGAGCATAAATCTGCAATAATTCCATTAGCCTTTGTGGATGTATGTCACTGCCAGGGAAATCAGCATGACTCTTTGTTTTCCCTGCTTTATGTGATGAATAACGTGATCATCATAAATACAGAGCGTCAGAAAACCCCAAGTGTTGCATCACAGGGATTAGAATAGATTTCCTTTAATGTTGCTGGGCAGCAATTCATACAAATAGATGTTCCTGATGCATATACACTCTAATGTCCACCTCCTGCTCTTAAAACAGTGAATGAAACTTTTTTTTTTCAAACTTGACTTTAATCAGAACAAAAAGAAACCCTGGTCATTTGCTGTCTGCTTTTCTTAGGTTTGCTCTGGGCAATTTTTAATGACATCTTTGAAAGTGTGGAGAGACATAAAGAATTTAGGTTGAGGTTTTTAATTTCCTTCACGTAGATTTCAGACTTTTGTGGGACTAAAGTGTTGCAACCTGACGATTCATCTTCAGGTGTTTTAAGTTTAAACAAAAGCAAAATCATAATAAAAAATTGGACAGTATAATAACTCTTGTTTGTCCTTGTCCCTATTCTGGATAGAAAGTGATTTTTTTAAGGGAAAGAAATTTAGTATTTTATATACATGAACCCTGGATACCCTGGTACTAAATACAAATTAGCCTTGTACTGGACAGTGTTTACAGTGGAAGGTCAGGTTTAGTCACCTATGGTTTGTTCACTGGAAGGCTGAACTCAGCTATGAAGGTCATGAGGACAGCCTCCAAGCAGGGAGCAGCTTGATATATCCATGTCTGGAAAAGGGAGCTGTGAAAGGATTCAGCAGCAGAGGGGATGGGCAGCATCGGGCCCAAGTTTCTGTCTGTACTACCTAGGCTCCTGGGTCTCCAGTTTGTGAATAATCCTGGCCTGGGAGCAAAGCAGGTCATCCTGAGCCTGTGTGTGCTGAAAGCAGTACTTTGGTTTACAGCCTGAAGCAGGTCACAGACCTATTTGGTGCTCAGTCCCACTGTGCTGCTTCTGCAGCTCTATGACCTGGTTCAGGGAGAAGCAAGAATGTAAGGAGGGGTGCACCTACTTGCTATTTTTTCCCCTCAAATTAGAACATCACAACATGTGTAAAAGTCGTTGTTACTACCGAATCAGTCTGATCTCTGGCTTTGTTTCTGAACGTGCAGGAGCTGTGAATCATTAGAAATCAGTTCATAAGCCAATGTAAACTCTTCTTTACTTAACAGGGAATTATTCCAATTGACCCCTTCTAAGAAACGCTTTTAGGGTTAATGACATATTTCCATAAAAAATATTCCTATCAGCCATTATGAAGCCAGAAAATAGTCACAGTAATAGGCATCCTAAAATATTGTGGCTATCTACCATCAGCAAGGCATGGATTTACAGGGCAAATACGGATTTATAGCCCCATATTAGCACAGCATGAAGGAACAAAAACTGTTACACACTGTGGAGAAGGCAGTTCCATGGTTGCCATCCATTTCAGAAAAATCAGGAACTGAAAAGGAGATGCATTGCAGGCAGGTTTACTGAAAGATGACAGGTAGTGGTGGTGGTATTCTGAAAGGCAGACTTCTGCCATAGCAGAGCTGGGGATGGGAATTTCACAGCACCAAAGGAGGAAAAATGTCTCCAGCTCTCACAGTGCATTGATTTCATGAGAAAGGGGGTGGAGGTTCCCATTGTCTGCCAGGCCAGCCTACTGCTTCTTGCCATAGATGACAGGCTCCAATGGAAATCTTGATGGTTTCTAATCTAAAGCGTATTTCTGAAAGCACATGGCTCATTGCTGTCACTGCCAACCTTTTCTGTTGATGTCAAGCAGGGCACTGGAGTCAGAGGTTCAGCTCCCTGACCTAATATGCCTTTCTGCACTCTAGTATTAAGAGACAAAGTGAGATTGCTTTTATATCCCATATCATGGCTGACACAAAACTAAGATAGTGGAACTGGTGGCATACATAATTTTTTTCTTAATAAGAGATTCACACCTTTATTTTTGAAATACTAAGAAACCTTAGATTTTTTAAGTATTCATAAACAAATTAGAACAAAAGCAGTCAAAATCTGGATGGTACAAAATTCATACCTTCATGAAGTTCAGAATTGCCATGGGCTTCTATCTTTTACTATACATGGCTGTCTACTTAATGTGCTGATTTATGTTTGAGATAATCTGCAGCTCAAATAACATAACACGAAATTTGTACTTTGAAGTATGTAATCCTAATTATTCTAATCCTCTTCAAAAGTCCTTTAAAATACAACACCTTTATCCAGTTGCCAGGACTTTGTATGGGCCTTAGCAGCAGAAAATGGACACAATGAGGGGTGTGCCAGACAGAGTTTGCATGGAAGTCATATTAGCAGAAATCTGTGTTTGAAATAACAGTTATTTCTTTGTTTAGCTGAATTCATTTCCAGACCTGACAAAAATTCAGAACAATATTGTGAATGAAAAATAGATATGTTTATGAAGCAAAAATGTAACAGATCTTATTTTCAGGATGATCCTAGTGGTTATATTATGTATTCAAAACTGGAGTGTTCTCATGTCAAAAATCCACATGTATTAAACACATTTTGAGCATTTCTGTTGTACTGAATTTCCAACAGGGAAATCTTCCTTAAGGTGAAAAAAGACAGTACAGAGATATAAGTGCATGCACAAGAGGATTACAAACCAGATAAGCTTATTTTGAATACGACAAGAATCTCACATTTCACACAATTTTTTTCTCTTACCAAATTATTGAAGTCCGTTCTATTTGCTAGATAAATCTTGCAAAATTAAATAAGCATATTTTAGAAGAATTGCCTGGATTAAATGTAAGGTTTCAACAAACCTGAAATATTAGGGTTGTGCCTTCAAATATTTCTTTCTTAGCTACTTGAATGTGTTATCTGCATTTGAATTATCATTTAGAGAGATGTTCTTCAGTAACTCCAATAAGGTGACAGAAATGTGATCAGCTATTGGAGTTATATTTGCTTGCCTTGAAAAACTGATTGCCATTTTGCATCTCTGTATGGAGAGCCCAAATTCTGCTCTGCTGCACACTTCTGCAACAAATTGATCTAAGATGTATTGTGATGATGGTGCTGCAAGCAGGATTCAACTTCTATATGAACATCAGTCTGCAATGGCAGCCCAGGTCACCAAATCCATTTCCCTGTAATAACAGGCATCTGCAGAGTCTTGAATGGCCTAAACACCCTGCTTCCTGCTATAATACTCCCTATAATATTCCCTAAGTTTTATTTGGGACAAACAACAGCTACAACAATAATTTAAAAGAAATCTATAATGACCTACCAAAAGTAAGCAGGATGAATAAAAGATATTGCTAATACTGTAGATTCCAGTACACAGGATTTTTTATTTTTATTTGCATAAGGTACCTAGGACAAAGACTGTGCCCTTCAGTATAGAGGAACACAACAGAACAAGTGAAAAACCCTGTAACCGTTCCACTTGGATTAGGGGAAAAGTTCTTGCTGATCCTAAACCTGGCTATCAGTTTAACTATAAACTTACTTCAAATGGCACCAGGAGCATTTCAGCACCGTGCCTTTGCATCCTGTCTAGACATGTGGCCTATTTCCAGTTGGCTGGTCATTAGAGGAACAGAAGTCAAACAAAAAAAACCCTATGAGGCAATTTATACATCAAGAGAGAAAAAGAAAAAAAGAATACCTCTTGGCCCAAAGGCAGCCAGTGAATGCCCTGAAGCAGAGAATTAACATAATATGATATATGTCACAAGCAAACAGTGATCCAATTTCCTTTCAAAACTTCTTGGAGACTCGGACCCAAAGACTTACATCTGTCCAACCTTGTGTTTGGTATTTGAAGGCATAGCCATCAAAACAGTTTTTTGCAAGTATAACTTCTCACTCTGGAAAAAAAAAAGAAGCTTTTATCTCTGTAGAATAAATAAATAAATACTGTTCTAAAGCAACATTTCAAAGCCTGAAGTCAGCAAAATAAGTACCCCATGCTCAGAATCTGCTGGTAGCTGGTCATCTTGGAAATGCAGTTAGAGAGCAGATGTTCAGGCAAAGAAACTGGGAGCAAAGGTTTCCCAGCAGCATACAGAGTGCCCTGTGAAAGCCCTGAGCAAAAGCCCCATGCCGTTCTGTTTCCATATCACATATTACAGTTCATTGCTTGGACATGCTATTACTCAGCAGACCAGAGCACAAGAACATGTATTAGCAGGACTGGGTACTTGACTGGGTTTCTTGGAAGTCTCATTTCATGTTCTAGGCACAGCACTTAAATTCTGTCACAACAGGCAGTGGGGATCATTGGAAAATGTGACCTATATGTATCTAGGGACATAAGAGTTCTGGTTTATTTCTGTAGCATCCTAAGCTCTTTTTTTTTTTTGTCATATATCTGCTTTGGTTTTATGGTTTATTAAGTTATCCATTCCTATTTGATTACATAGGCTAATCAAATATAGAATCTATGGAAAATTAACATATCACCTTCATCCAGACTATCGTATTTGTCTGTGTGTATCACTATGTGTGAATTTCTGAACAGAAAGACAAGAACAAATTGTTTTTATTTCTTCTAACTTGGGAAGAAAATATCTATTATTTTTATTGGAGGTAAATTTGTTTCAAAGAATATTGTTTGTGTTGTGGTAGTGCTACAATTCCAGCTGGAGATGGGGGCCCCTATTTGGCATGCTCTGTACATATCTATAAAAAAAGTGTGCCTGATCCCAAAACATTACCATCTGCACAGTTAATGGGAGATAACAGTGGATACAATAGGCTGCAGCAGAATGAAGAGATGGAGACACAGTTTAATCAGCATAACAGGCATCAACCTGAAATGAGCCAAAGACTGACCTTACAGGGCTTACTCAAAGCAGTGTTGTTATCTACATGCACCCCTGTTTTGCACTGCGTAGAAGGAAAACCCTTCAGAAAGGTCATCCCTCTTTCTGGCCATCATTTCTTGCCAGTGATTTCAATGACAAAAGGAAGACTACTACTAATTTAGTATATGCATATTGCAAAGAGAAGGGTTTACACTGATCCACATGATCATGATCATTAAAAGGAAATAAAATGGAGTCTTCTTGTACAAATAATATTTTAGATTTCAAAATATGGTAATGAAAATGGCAATAGAAAAGCAAAGATATTCTAAAGGAAAGAGGATGTACAGTCAGATTTTCAAGCAAATTAATACATGTTCATTTCCAGTAGATAGGATTAGATAATACAGGAAAATGGTAATTTTCTTTATATACATTTAATACCATCAACTTGAATACTGCTTACCTTGTTTATAGCTAAAAGTCCCATTCAGTTCATAAGATGTGTGAGAAATTTTGACTTTATGGTACTTTTTTATTTAATTCCTTTCAATAGCGGGTATAGTTGCATCAAACCAATTTCTAGCAGATTATTTTTACACTACCAAAATCACAAAGAATGAGCAGAAGGGGTCCCTCAGCTAGCATTTTTAGGCAGTTTGGCAGTTGCCAACCTGTAGAAAGTTGCGTAAATGAATATATCTTATGAAAAAAATTCTTTCTTGGTAGGAAAAACTAATTTGTTATAACTCACAAGCTAATGCACACTTTTAATTTGGAATATGTTGCATTCTTGAAAAACTAGAAAAAAAAATCTTAACTTCTAAAAAAATACATATTCAATATTGTAAATCAAAAAATCTTTCTCCGAACATATATGAATAAGATTTTTCCTATGCATTTAATACATAGCTAGTGACTCATGAATTATAGCTCTTAAGTACCAAATTGGATAGCTGACATCCCACAGAGTGAGAAAATGCCTTCCCTCTCCTCTGAACAACCTTTTCCCAGGGCTTCCTGATTAAAGAGAAAAGTTTCATAAAGGGTTTTTTTTCCCCCCGGGGATTGGGGGTAGATTTGCATTGAATTCTTGATTTCCTGATTTCACATACTATAATGAACCACAGATTTCTCTAGCATTAGTACCACAGGAGCTGAGGTTGGGTACCTGCTGCTGCCCTTGTCCTCTTAAGGCTGTCTTGCTGCTCAGCCTGCTTTTTCTGATAGTCCCAACCCACTGAGCCCCACCAGGAATGGATGTCATGGAAATATACTTGTAGCAGTGACGAGGATATAGCATAATGAACACGCTGTCAAACTGGGTATGTCTTTTATGTAGGAAAATATAGCTACATATTGCAGCTATATAGTGAAATAGTATATCATCCAGACCTCAGCTTGTATAGGTCTGTAGCAAATTCAGAACATCACGTAACCAGAAATCCAATACTTGGATTGCATAATACCCCAGAGTGATGCAGGGGATGGTCTAGGTCCATACGTGGGTGAGGTTTGTCTGAGGACACACACGTGATTACAGAAAGACACTGCTTTCTGGCTATTTTTTTTTGAAGTTGAAAACAACCTTTTCTAAAATATATAGTTTTGCATATGTATTGAGGAAAGGAAGACATGTGCCATTCATTTGATAAAAAGACGGACTAATTATCAGGAAGCCAGATGGCAAAATACAAACTCTAATTCACAGGCAATCATTCAGCACAGATCAACACCTCCCGTATGGCTCCCACACCCCAACACCAGTGAAAACACAAGAGCTGCAGAAATGAAATGCTGCAAGAATCTCAAGAAACCATGTAACCCATCTTCTTGCATCGAGCAAGGAAATCCCTCGTTACTGCAAAGCAATTTTATTCTGCAGAAAGACTCTACGGACAAAAGGTTTCAATAGTTAAAAATTCCTTCATATGCAAAATAGACAACAACAACAAATCCTCCCAAACCCCAGAGCAAAACTTTGAGGAATTCACTGAAACCTAAACCACAAAAACCTCCTGACTGCTGCAGACGTGTTTCTTTAATGTGGTTACAAGTACAGCATCACTAGGAACCTTTTATTGCACATGGGATCATTCACATACAAACTGAGCAAACCAAAAAATACATTTCTATAACACGTGCAAAAACCCCAACATTTGACAAACTGTAAAATAAGCTTTGCTGCAGTGGGCTTACAGAAAGCAACGTGATGGACAAGTTATAAGAACCTGAATAGAATATGAACAACATTCACCACATCTCGGAGCCAAGAAAAGCACTGATGAATCTGCAGAGGCAGGGATGCAGCTGCTATGGGCTCTGTGTGTGTAACAGTGCAGGTGCTCCTGCCCTGCCACAGAACACAAAACATGTGCTGTCCTGGGTGCTGGCAGCAAGGAAGGGGACCCAAAACCTATGAATACTTGTAAATTTATCTTCATTAAAATTGATTTTAATGGACTATAATTCCTATGCTCACTCTGGACTCAGACACACATAAGTCAGGGATCTTCCTTGTGCAACTCTTGATTTGCTCCTGAGAAAGGTTGCTGTGGCACCCTATGGTCTGCAGACTAGTTTTGGATTTGTCTGCCTCTGTGCCATAGATGTACAACACACCACCTGCTGACTGCTGAGGACAAATGGCAGAGAATGGCACCTTACTGTGGTTTTTAATTAATTCTAGATTTCTGCACTGGGTTCTCGAAGAAAAAGAGATGGTAAAAGCCTTCTTATACGTTCACAATTGCCAGCAGAGAATATATTTGGGGTTGTCTTCTCTGTGCTCAGAAGAGAAAATAAGAAATCAGAATGTATGTACTTAATTAATGCCATTTTTGCACAAAACTCCCCATTAACATTCATGGTAGTCTGCTTTAAAGAACTGATGGTTTTTCTATTTCTACATTTGCTGGTTGCTTGGGTTGGGTTGTTTTCCCTCCCTGAATAAGAGAAAGCAGGACAGGATGTTGAGTTTCTTTCCCTTGAAAACATTTCTGGTGAACACTGACCAGAGCCACTTCTGCGCTGGCACTGGTGGCAGACAAAAGGTACAGCTTCCAAATAGTGCTGGCTTTTTAGTGCCCTCCCATGGGAATTGTGGGTGACAAAGTCTGCTCTAAAGTTGCCTCAGCTCAGTCTTCTGAAACCTGGACAATGAGGGGGGATGTGAAGCCAGAAGGAGAGTGGTGAGCACTGGGAGGTATCCTTGACTGCAGATGCCACCTGCCTGGTTTTGCAAGCTAGTGCGTGTCGCCTGTCACCTTCAGGACAAAATCCAGCACAGTTACCTGGTCACATGCCGGGATGCCTGGTCAAATGCCAGGATGCCTGGTCAAATGCTACATACACTAGAAATTTGCAAGCAGATCTTTACCCGGGCAGGTTTATGAGAGAAGGGAAAGCTTCTTATTTTTGAAGTTTAGCTGTCATGTATTTGAACAACTCCTGTGGCTACCAGGGTGTGCTAGGGGTTTTTCTCCTGTCTGGTGCTTTAAAATTTAATCCATATGCACTGCAAATGTAATAGGCATATACCTTTTATTTATATTTACATTTACAAACTGAGAGATTCGGAATACTTTGGGACATAAGTACATAATGGAAAAGAAGTATATCAATGAACTGGACACATAAAATGTGAGAAATACATTTTTGCATTCATATATAGTGTAAACAGCAAATTTAACTGTATTTTCTACAAGAACTATTGAATGGTTGGTAGCAGATTTTCTTACATTAACATGGCCACCTGAAATTTGACATTGTGAAGCAATAAGAATGGAAATGTCATTTATTCGGCTGATATACAGCTATCTTTCATATTCAGATTTTGCTGGAATGCTAATTGGAAATTTGAATTTCAGGCTCTTGTTGATAGACTAGTCCCTGAGGGTTACATGCATAACAATACTTTCCCTTCTCCTCTGTTCCTCCAGTTGGAGATGACCTCTGCATGAGTCCTGCTCTTCCCACAACACTTTAAATGCTTAGGGAAAGGCTGCTGTTAAATCAAGAACCCAGAGAAACAGAAGTGGCTTTTTTGAATGTGAAAATGCTTAGGAAGCCTGTGAAGTGGGTGCTGTGTACTTAGTTTCCCTGGAGTTTCATTTTCACAAGATTACAAAACTGCATTTCAAATAACAGACCAGACGGGCTGTGTTTCAGTGAATGCACAGATTCTCTGCTCAGATGTTCCCAATAGCTCCACTTTCTAAATGGGAAGGATGTAACTGCTCCCACCATGAAGTGTCACTGCCTACTTCTACACGTGTTAAATCTTTCTGGGGATTCATATTTTTTGTTGCAATATTTACATAGTGCTTGACATCTGCCAGGTAATTTCAGAATCTTAAGGAATTTATTCAGACAACCATACATTTCTAGGCGCTTTTTTCTGCAAGAAGCCCTGTAGTGGATCAAAGAGTCTTGTTGGTTTTGGTCTTTTTCAGAATAAAGTGCCACCCCATGTAGTAACATCATCAGAATCTTGTCATCAAATGACCTAAAATCTCCAGGATGAGGGTGGTTGCTCTTGGAACTCAATAGATACCTCAGAAGTCTTTGATTTATATCTGAGGCTACCACTATATTTGGAGTACAAATTAAAGATTTCTACAGCCTTTTAAAATTGTTATTGTAACTACTGTAACTATGGAAGATATTTTGAAGTATTGAAACAAAAGGCTTCTCCTTCTTCTGTTCTTACTGGAAAAGTAAGCCAGAACACAAAGGAAAATATCCCCCTTGCAGCTGACCACTTTGCTGAGAGTAAAATAGAAAATGTATTCCATAGCAACGTCTTAATGACAGTCAGGGTCTGCTACACATGTGTAATTACTGTGAAATCATCTCCTCTGCAGAGCCATTAGCGAGAACTGATTTTGTAAAATCTTTTCTATGTATTTACCCCAGACTAAACTTGATCTGCACTGTGACATTATCTTGATAAAGCAAAGCATCCTAAAAGGTTAAGACAAACATGACTTGATGACAGGAGACTTTTTTTTCCAGAACCCCCATACTCACATGAATTGTAAGCTACAAGCACATGGGATATGTGCTACAATCAGAGTCATGGCCACAGTGGAGCAAGAGAGGCACCAGATGGTGACAGATGTGAGGGCCACCACCTCAGGGTGCTCCGCAGGTCCAGGGCAGGCTCTGGAAGAAGCATCTGGCAGCTGAGATGAACAAAGAGGGCAGTGAGAGCAGAGGGAAAGAGCTCCAGAGAAAAGAGTACTGGGGGGAATAAAGCAAACATGTCTGGCGTACCAAAATATCCTGCCCTTTTCTGAATACAATAAACAGCTTTGTGCACAGCCCTGCAAGGCCTATGTATAATCAGTGCTCAGTTAATTTATCTTATTAAAACTATTTTATCTGAGGAGAGAGAAAAATCCATGAACATTTCCTGCATCTGAAATTCACTTGTATGAACAAAACCTCTAGGCTTGCTTTTCATACAATTTCACTTACCTTTGTTTCATACTACCATAATCCCAGTTATTTCAGCAGACATTTTACAACATGACACCAGAGGCTAGAGTGGGTCCCTTACAAGAAACTTCAGGTATCGTGATCTTGGAGGGGATTCTTCATCTTGTGAGATAAAATTTTTTTACTGGCTATATTCAGAGCATAGTTTTTATACATCATTTAAATATTGTGTATAAGGGGCCATAAGCAGCCTTTGTGGAAATGAAAGTTTGAAATCACTGTGCTGAAAGTTTCAAATATTTGTGAGATTCACTATTTATAGACTGATTAGATGTACAACTCTACTAGCAAAAAGGATAGTTCTCTGCCTATTATGTGTTGTTCCTATTTATGCTTCCCCTTCTCACAAAGTATGCATTGCATTTAGTCTTTTGTCTAACGTGTAGGTCGCTGCTCTACAGTTTTAAGGTTTCTCTTTCAATATCTCAGTTTGTAGTATTTGAAATTCAATGAAGACTAGATTTTGCATATTTGAGTTGGGTGATGATTTTGTTGGAATCTTGGCTACGTGGCTCCAAGATAAAATTCTAACCTCTGTAATGCTTGTAGCACTCATAGACAAACACCATCTATAGTGTGCATCTTCGTAAGGGAACTTCTTTTCTTTAAATTTTTGCGTTAGCAACATGGTCCCCTGTAAAAATAAAAAGTCTGCCCAGATAAACTGAATAGTGTGACTCCACTAGTATCACCCCTCCCTCTAGCACTACTGTGTCCTGCTGCTCTTCATTCCTCCTCCTAAGCTGTGTGCTGCAGGGTGGTGGTCACTTTTCTGCTAAAAAAATGGCTTTTGTGATGCTCAAATGATGTTAAAATGTGGGGAACATGTATAAACCCACCACAGCCAGCTGTAATGAAGTGAAGAACATTACAAACACCATGCTCCTCCTCCCTGTTGCACATACATTTATGAGGCTCCCCCAGGCACTTCATGACATTGTGAGGACACAGTGGCTGAAATAATGAGTAGCCACTGTGCAGTAACATGTCATTTTATAGCAGGGAACCCATCTATGGTAGCCATGGTGCCACACAAAGATTGATTAGAACCAGATGGTAAAAAATGCATTGCAGTTTGTACCCTGATGAACTTGCTGGTGTGATCATTAAAATGGTAGTCTGGTCTTCCTGAAGAAAACACACCTTCCCCAAGGCACTTTTCCAAGTTCTAGATATCATTTCTGGGATGGAAATGGTTGTATACACTGCTGTATAAGTGTTATTTTATGGTGTACAGTAGAGTACAGAGCTCACATGCCTACCAAACTCCAATCAAAACAAGTGTTCCCACGTTCCCTTTGCTGTTGCAGAATTCAGAAAACCTGCACTCAGTTTCTGTCTCTACTGTACCACTGCAGTACCATCCATGTGGGTAAAAGCCTAATCCAGTTGCTGTTACTGGCAAAATTCCCACTGACCTGCATAGAAAGAGATTTTAATTCTTAATCTTCATGTTCCTCATCTGGTGAATAAAGAAGATATTTAATTTCTCCTAGTACATCTGTTTATCTTTATTTAGACTATATAACCCCTTTGGACAGAGACCTTTGTTAATTTGTGCTGTTCTTTAAAATTAATGTCTGTAATAATCTATGTCACCCCCAAGTCAAATAACATCAATGTGTGAGAGCCCAAACATCAATATTGTAGGTTTCTAAAAATCAAGCGTGCTCACCAATGGATAGAAAAGTACAGCTGACAATTTTCTGGTCAGGATTACAGCGGCTGCCTGCCCAGAAAGAATAAAGACATTTTCCTGCAGTTCACTGGAAACTTAGAGCTGCTCATCTGCCCCAAACTCATAGAACAATTAGGTCTTTCTCTATACTCTTACAAAAAGTCTGATTATTGCAGCATAGCAGATGCTTTATAAAGTAGCCCATTCTCTACTGAGATAGATTAATATGGTTTAGAATATTAAACTTGTCTTAGATAATATCTAGTACAATATTTACCTCAGTCTCATCTGAGATCTCTCTGGGTTACAGTGATATAAATAATACTTAAATAATTACTGTGGGAATTAACTGATATTTAGCAATTTCAGTTTTATTACAGCACTTGCCCTTTGAAAGCCAAAGATGAAATGATAGACTCTATAGGAATATTTGACACTTTGAAAACTCAGCTGTAGTTAATGATAACAGAAAGATCTATTGAGACAAAAACGTAAAGAAATCTCATAGCAAGTTTACAATAAAAAAAAAAATTGTAACTATAGCACATACCAAAAGAATTTGTTTTACTTGTTCTATGTGTTCAGCAAAAGTTTTAAATATGTAAATATTGAAAGCTTTCTTTTTTTGTCCAAAACTGCTGAAGTTTAAATTTTATTTGTAGCTCTCCCTTCAGTGAGACAGTCCATTCTACTGAGGAGACCATGTATTTTTGCAGTCTAGTAATATCTTCTTCCAGTGTGATAGATTTTGTCTTACACTGCAGTACAGAGTGAATAATTTTCCATTATAAGTAGGACTGTTTTCTCACAGCAAAAAAAAAAAAAAAAGCTTCATTTTCATCCCACCAGCATTTAATTCACTTTGGGGTCTATTTTTCATTCTAGTTAGTTGTGTAATTCATGCCCATCTGTTTCTCTGCAAGCCAAGTGATAGTTTTTATTTTTGAAATGTGTTCTTCCTTTTGTGTATTGCAATAAATCTTAGAGTAATATTTTGATTACCATTTGACTATTTCCATTTGTTACAGATGACATTTTAAAAAAAGAGCACTAAAGAGTGCCCTTAACATCCATGAGGTTCACAGTAAGTGCAGATATTTTCTTCAGTCACAGTAGAAATGAAAGCAGGAGTGCCATGCATTCACAGTCAAAGGGATGTTCTAGTTTCTAAATGCAAATCCTTTAATATGGTCTCTCAGCTCCAGAAGAAGATAGAAGAATAAGGAACAGAAAAATCATCCTTTAAGTTCACACATCAGAGTTCTGCTCATATCATGAATAGAAAGCAGGAAGTAAAATACACAAAGAAGGAAAAGAAATACTAAAGGAAAAGGGAGATGTAGTTATTCAGGAGTAAAAATAGTGAAATTATCCTTGGGGTTCAATTATAAAGGAAAATTAGATTCTTTAGTTTCAGGTGAAAATATGAATGTAACTTGAAATGTTGTAGAACATCTTCATTAGCATATATTATATTGTTTTGTCATAACTTGTCCTAGCTCTCATCCACAGCATGAAAAGACTTCTTCCCGACCTTAGAAGCATTTCTTAGCTTGGGTTCCAGCTGCTGTGCAAGAGCAAGATCTCCTTGTTTCCCTCCCATGTGGGTGAGACCAGAGCAGCTACCACATTCAAATGTTTGTGATAATTTTTCCTGTCCTGTATTCAAGGGAAAGAAGAAGAGCACAGTGTGTCAGAGACCGTCCACCTCCAAGGGATGCTCCTGGAAGGAGTAGATTATCCAGCACACTTTACCCTGAGCTACTCCTGACGACAACCTAGTCTTTGGCTTTTTTTGCTCCTGTGGCAAATAAACTTTCTCTTTTCAGGCTTACAGAAAAAAACAGTTGCTTTAATGAGACATTTCAAATAATATCACACAGTGGTGAACAGCAGTATTGGCAGCAGGTTCACTTTACTATCCTTACATAAATATAAAAACTGCAGAAGGGGTCTGTCCTCAGCCCTCACTTTCATTTGCAGATAAGCTATTGGCTCCCTAAATTTTTGTTCTCTGCTGCAGGGCTCCTGTAGCAAAGCCAAAGAATCATCCCTAAGCAACTGTGAAGATACAGTAGACTTAGTTTTGTCTGTTTTGAGACATACTCACTTTATTTTCTGTCTTATGTTTCCAAGTTAACAAAATTACACTCTTTGTTTCTTCTTTTAGCGGTCTGGTGGGCATTTCCCCACTACCCCAGTAATTTCTCACTATTTTTGGTACTCCCTGACCAGTTTCATCCCCATAAAGCAGATGGTTAGAGATCTCAAATGCAACAAATGTCTACGCTGAAATATAGATGCTGATTAAAGACCTTACTGGTGCTTCCTCTGAGGTAAGGGCAGAGGGAATTCAACCTGATCCCTTTAGCAGCATCCAGCTGGGCAATCAGCAGGCATGCCCTGACTGGCCAGTTAGCATCCACATTTTACCAGGCTAAATACAGCTACTTTATACAGCTAAAAGCTCGGACTTATGTGAAGTGGTGGTGTGGGAAGGGCTGCGTTAGCACCAGCAGGCTGGGGAGGTGCTGTGGTGCGAGGAGAGGGCACAGGGCCGCGGGAGGAGGCAATGTGTAGTGCAGGGGAAGCTTGGAGGATGACACGTATCCCAGCAGCGAGGCAAAGGGACAGAAGGATGAGCTGAGTGTGTTGTGGTGAGAGTATTCTAAGGATATGCATAATTCACATATACTACACAGACCCATAAGAAACCCAGCTTCACCAGTTCCACTGGCTGTGGATTATCTGCATTACCATACTTACCAGAACTTCAGCAGTGAGAAAGAGCCCGTGGTTTGGAAAAACCAACAGAACTCAGACAACTGAGCTTGCAGTATGGGCCTTCCTGCTGGACTGAGAGAGCCCAGTAACAGCTTCAGGAACAACTCCAACAATGCTGATTCAAAGGGATCCCAGAAATGTCAAACGAAACAATCACTTTTTATTTCCCCTATTAAGACAAGTCAATCTGGGACTACATTGCATACCTTTTATGTTGTGTGACTAAATTTTACCTGGCTCATTGCATTTCCATTTTGATTTTATGGCTTGATTCTCTGTTGTCTTAATTTGTGTAACTACATGGCTTCCTAATTTTCATGCATCTGAATCAAGAGTATGGAAGAACATAACAGGAAATGATTTTCCAGTCTTACAGAATTTTCAGCCTCCCCCCACATCTTATCTGACTAAAACTGAAGTTTTTCAAAAACATCAGAGGAAACAAGACAAAATACATCCCTTAATGCTGGAATAGCCCCTAAATGTGGTCATTCACACAGAATGTGCATCACCACATGAACATCCAGAGGAGTGAATTTAGATGGGTTGCATATCTAAGCCTATAGCAGTTTATGAATGCTTGATCTTTAATTTATAGTGTGTTTATATCAACATAAAAAATACACAGATATAGGCCTGGATCACTTGTCTGTATGATGTGTGATACAGAAAAATCTGCAAACCCTGTGTTCCCACCCCTGTCATCAAGAGCAAGCTTTTTTGATTTTCAGATTGTTGAGGTACACATGTAGTACCTGCAAGTTTGTGTGTAGATATATAAATACAGATATGTGCACATACAAAAATCTGGTAATCTTGTCAGGCTTGCAAGCATGATTACAGAACAGCTAGGTCAAAATCAGTCCTTCTGCATGCAGCTCTCAGTGCAGTGAGGTTGGACATCTGTTCACCTCAGCTATCAGTGAAGCCACAGGACTGGGACAAGTCTAGCCCCATGCAGTTAAGGTGCTTTACTTTTTATGTGCTATTTTGTTTTGCCAATGAAGGTAAACTGGAAGGGCAGATAAATTACAGAATGTGGTTGTGATTCCCTCTCTGAACAGGTCGAGTGTCCTAGCAGGCTTTAACAGCCCTTGGTTGGATTCATAAGCCAAAAGGGAAAGCAGCATGGAACAATTAGAGAGTTATATTCCTGCTGAGTTGTACTGATGGCCAGATAAGCTGCCTCATTATGCACATGTCCTTTAAAAGATTAAATAATTAAGCAATAGGTGGACATCCCTTCCTTAGAGTTTAAGATCATTAAGCAAAATTACTTGGAAGCATTCCTAGACTTGCAATTATTCTTATTAGATTTAATAGTATCACAGGATGATGTGGGCAGGCAGCATCTTTTCTGATTCAGTTCGAGTGATGAGCTTCATGCTGTGTAATTGGAAGTCAAGTCATATTACCACTAGCCATTATTTTTTCCACATTGAAATATTTTCCCTCAGCACTATGCATAAATGACATCTTAGTGCTGGGAAGCATTTGTGCTACCTGCCTTTCAACAAGCCCTCCCAGCAATTCATGTAAAAAGTAAATAGATCAATAAAGTGATAAACCAGTTGAGTGGACATTGCTGACTTCCTTGATAATGTCATCAGGCAAATATACTGTTATGACTTTTCTACACAAGGAATAAAAAGACAGCTAATTGTACAGACTACCTATATAAAAGGTTACTCCATCTTTTTTGGAAGACAACTCAGACTATAATGTAATAATCACACTTTATTTCCAAAATGATAATATTCTGCGCAGTGACTTAGAAATAATATTGTTATTATATCAAAGTAGATGATGTAAAGGGAACTTTTTTCCCCTACCTGTACTTACTTCACATTTGGCCAGAACTTGGCTGAGATCCACTTTTATTGCACAGTGAAGGAAGAGCAGTTGAATCTCCAGTTGTTTGCTTAAAACTCTGTGAATTCCTTCTGGCCACCTGGTATGCTCAGCCACACGTGAATGATAGAGGCACATCAGCGTTCTCCCTTTGAAAAGATCTAACTCTCATTAAATTTGGAACCCAGATGAGCATAGGAGAGAATGGAAGAGTAAGATGAAAGCATGAGCAACATTCTACTTCATATACAAGTCAATGTACTAACAGGCTGTTTGTGTAGCAGTTGATAATGGTCCCTTCACTGTCTCCATTGCATCTAACTAACAAAGGGTCTTTGCTCTTCTTTTTATTTAAACATGTAGTTTTACCCATCACTGAAAGTTATTATTAGAAGATGGTGAAGATGTTCCCCTCAACATATTGAAAAACTTTATTTCAATGGAAATTAATGATGATTTTCTAGCATTAATTCTTAATTTTATAATGTTCCATTACTGAAGAAGTTAAGGTGCTTACAATAGAAATTTAAATGGAAAATATCCAGGTTAACTCAGAGCAAGTATGGTCCAGCACAGTGTCTGTCTTTAACTTCTCTGAAACAATTTCTTTCTGTCTGCTAAACCTTCTTACAAAGACATATTAGTACACATGCCCTAGGGCTCCAAAGCTGTTGGTGGCTATCTCTGACTTTCCAGTTGCTCTCACTTTCTAGGAGTTCATTCTGATTGAAACCCTGTTTTACAATTAACCTTTACTTGTCACTTAAAACAACAAATTACTAGCAGGTATTTATGTTCTTCAGTTTTTCCTCAGAGTAAACACTTTCTAAGCCTAGATGCCTCTTCTGTTTCTAAAATGTGGCTTCACCTCTAGTCAGTCCATCCACTTTCTTCTATATTGTTCTGATTGAGCTTCCTCTGAAGCAACCTCTTGAATATCTATCTTGTATTTCTGGTGATTTTATGATCTGCCAGACTAAATGATCAAAATTCTTGGGAAAAAAATCCATTGTCCTTTTCAGATTTGAAAAATCTGTCTTGACAAGTGACCATTTCTTTCACTCAATATCACATTTGAATGGATCACCACAGAAGTTCAGAGAGCAGATCTTTTCATCTCCATATAGGATGCAGGACTTTTCCCATTGTGTCATGTGACAGGGAAGCACAGGAGGCTGAGTAATCCCACATTCAAAGTGGTACATAGGGTTTAACACACATATACACAGAGGAACCACACAAACTTCTCCAAACAATCACATGAGGTTTACAATACTTGCTTTGTGACAGTAAAGCTGAAACAAGTACAAAAGGATGAGTGACTGTAATTCCAACATGAAAAGCTTTATCATCTTCGGTTCCACCGATGTATAGTAATTGGAATCACAAACATTGGTATGGAATTTTAAGTGATGAGATTCCTTACTGCCTTATTAGCAGGGGCATTGGTAGCTGCTTTCCTTCTCTGTTGCACTCACAGACTTTGTGCCTCTCTTCAGCTGATTAGGATTTTGAATTTTGCCACAAGATTATTCTGTTTCTATAGTGATCTGGGCACCACTAGTGTAGGTTCATTTCCTATCAGTCATGGTTTACTTACGTCAGTGAGTGCATTATTTTCAACTGCATTTCTTTCATTCCCGCATCAGGTAGGTCATTATATTTATATGCAGCCAATGAGACCAACAAGTTTCTAAAATGGCCAGAATATTTAGAACAGTCTGACAAACTGTACTGTGTTCCTGCTTATTAACGTGCCATTATGTTGGGAAAACAGAGCATAAGTAAACACTAATTAGGAAAATAGGTGGAAAAGCAAGACAATTTCAGTACGGCACTCAGAAACAATCTAGGAGATACAGAAGTTAAAAGGTCAGAACCTGCTAGTTTTACAGAAACACAAGTATAGGATCCTAAAAACTAAACCAGGGGCTTAACAAGAAAAAGAAGGGGAAAAAAATAAGGGTAAAAAAGTCTTCAGAAAACCCATTATTGCTGTTTCACTTTATTTGTGGTCCTGGCTATTATTTACCCTAACACATCTATAACACAGGGCAGATCTCATATTCTGCTCTACCTTTTAAGTAGGCAGCTGTAAATCAGAAAAATGAGCTTTTCTAATACTATGTACTGCAAACACTTCACAATTGTCTACAACAATCTGTCTTTCTAGCCTTCAGTAGGCACTATAATGATTTTTTGTTCTCTTGGATCTTGGATTGTAAGTGTATATAATGAAAAAGCCCTCTGTTTCCAAACAAGGAGGGAATTCAAGAAGAATTTGTCACCGAATGGGACAGCTAGTAGATGAAAACAAAACTTTCCACAGAAATTTTTTACTGTTCTTCCAGTACAAATAATACAAAATGCTCTGATGTAGCTTAGCTATGACTGAGTATGAAAACAAGAATGTTGTTCAGACAGTGTATTTAATTGTGTGTGACTTACTCTGCTTTTAAATCATGTTTTCAATAAAAGCATTGGAGTTCTAGATTATCTTGAGGTAATCCTTTGCAAAGGAAATTGAAGCAAGTAAGAAAATGCTTCCATGTCAATGGAAGACAACTAGGAAAATGTGAGGTTTTGTAATGATGGTGGGTAAATATGAACGCAAGTGAATTCCTAAATGGTCACTGTGCTCTACTTTTCAGTAACATGCATGTGGGGGCAAAAAAGGCTAATGAGTTTGCAGGGACAGAAATTGAGGAACAGATACTGAACGTCATGATTCTATCACTTCAGTTAATACAAATCTGAAATAAACTTGAAACCTCACAGAAGGTTATTTGCTTTTGAACGTGAGCCCATCTCTACCCACGCCACCAATGTTCGTGGATGTTTTATTAAAGGTGCAGCCATTGGAAACACACTTAAGGACTTTACAAGGTCTCATCTCAAAGCAACACTTCTGATGAGAAGAAAAATAATTATTTCAGGATTTTCAGGGCAGATAGGAGTTATCATTTGCATTTGTGTTCCTCTCAGCTCTTGGAACAAATGGTATCTTTCCTATTGTGATATTGCTGTTAAGAATGTTTCTTTTTGTTAAATAACTGTATAATCTTCAGTAAAGCTGTAAGAAAAAGCAAACTAGAGGGGACAAGTGGTTTAAGCTCTTATTTCCCAGTACTGTGGAACACTGAATTGAAATGTTTGATAGTTTTTTTGTCGGGTTGTGTGGACCCCTAGCTCTGATTTTGCTGTGTCTTAAGCCGGGCCTCCCCTGATGGGGGAAGAATTCTCTTAAATCAAGTCTCCCCTGATGGAGGAGGAATTTAGAGTTCTTACCAGGAGTCCGATAGATGAAAGAAACTTTCAGCACTCTCTGCTTTAAGATAGTTTATTAAGTCTTATCAGAGAAGTAAAGTCACTAGTGTGACCCAGACACAGCACAAAGCAGAGAATGCAGCAGAATGCTTGAGAATGCTTCAGAATGCTTATCAAGATAACACAGCCTTCTTAAAGGTAAATCATCCAATAAAAACTTAAAACAAAAGATATTTTCACTTTTCTACCAACGTTAGACAAATGCTCCTGTCACGTACACAGGAACTGTGGAATTTTTCACCCAATAATTTTAGACATCTTCTACTGCAGAATATGGCATACTAGAAGAAGAAGAAGAAGGTCTAGAAACAACAACAATCCTCCATTTTGGAGTTTTTGCTTTTTATCTATTTACTACATTAAAAAACCCAAAACCTTTAGATTTTTCACCCTGTGATAACCTTACATAACATTCTATCATTTAGTTCATACTAGAGTAGATTCTAGTTCTTCCCAAAGAGTTGGCAGTTTTCTCCATGGATAAAGGTCAAAGACAGTGTTGTCCAGGGGGGTAGAACCCTTCAAAACAGGCAGGGAAATATTCTCTGCGTTCTGGGTTCTCACAGGTTGTTTTTGTTTTGTTTTGTTTTCTAATAGGTCACTGAAAAATACTGTTCTGAGCTTAAGCAAATTGCAGGTCATGGTCAGCAGGCATGAAGCTGGCATGCATTGGCAGTTCATCCTTTTGGTGGTTTATTTTGTACAACAGCCAAGAATCTGGTCTCCACCAAATACAAAATTTTATTATATTAACTCTGACAAACTTCAAGGATATGAAAGAAGGTGATATCTCTCTACACCTAGAACAGTATGTGTTCAGGTTCTCTGAACTTCATATCAACAAAGTGGGACTGAGGCTTCAGAATCTTAAAATGCCCTGCCCCTGCTCTCTCACAAAATAACCAAGTTCATAAGTGTAAATTCCTAACCCAAGGCGATTTTGCTGCTGGATTTGGGTGCCTCCAAAGCTAGCTTCTAGCTTGCTGGGCAATCAGGCAACAGGTTTCTTTACAGATCTGGGTCTGAGAGAAAACATTGCTGAAAACAACTGAATTAAGCATAATGCTATCACAGAGAGCCACTGAAGTGGAAATGAGATGGTGATTTTATTTAGAGTCTGTAACTAAATACAATAGCTGACTAAGGAAAAGTTCTGATCAAAGAATCATTAAACAAATACAAGCTATTTCGAATGAAAAAAATGAAGGAAGTAAATAGGATATACAACAGTAAATAAAAAACTTCAGGCCCATTTCACTGTATCAAATGCCTAGAAATGGTGCAAAGTAACTCAAAGTAACACCCCAAAATGTAAGAAAAATAGAGAAAATCAATACACATAAATACCATGTTCATTTATCTAATGTTTCAAATCAGACAAGTGAGAGAAAAGACAAACACATTGATCAAACACATATCAGGAAAGAGGAGGAGGTTTTTATGAAGATTCATAAAATTGCAATTGTAGTCAAAAATCAATATTACAAATAATACAGGATGTGAGTCACACTTATTTGTAGGTTGCTGTGTGAGTTCTGTCATATAAACAAATTGCATTTGTCAGGCTCTAGTACAGACACACATCCTGAGCCCACCTGGAATTTGTGGTTTCTATCACGCAGTACATCTTGGCTCCTCGGAACTCGGCAGTGACAGCAAATCCACCTGCTTTGGAAGGGCTACTGAAGGAAAATCTCTGCTGATAGAAAGATATTCCTAGATCTGTTTGAACAATAGGATGTTAGCAATACATGCATTCACATTCATTATATAGTTACAGCACATTAGTTTATTTTTTTAGGAACACTAATTTAATTTCTTCATTTCTCTGCCTTCAGTATGCCTTTGTGAAACAATCTTTTCATTTTAAAAGTAACTGATTTCCCTAGCATAGCACTTCACTAAAAAGTACACATAATATTAGTAAGATGCAATGCTTGAAAAACAGGGTTCAGAAAATGTTAGTCTAGCTTTCAAGGAAGAATGTTTATCACTGTGAATGGCCAAAGGATAGTAATTTTGTCTCAGTTGTGTACCTATCAACATTGTGAATGAAATTACTGCTCTTCATACCTTTCCAATTGGAAGCTGTGTAAAGAAAAACAAAGCAGTGAAAAGAAAAACAGTCAGTGGCCTCAACAAGTGGGCAGTAATGTTTTGAAGCTGAGAACAGTTATAGAGGCAGCTGTGAAATTTTCATGCCTTCTGCCCTCATTTGATCAAAACTGAATGTCCAGACTTCCTCACCAGAAAAAGACAGGTTCATTCATCTTCCAATTTTATCATTTTTGTTGTCTACCTGATAAATTTGCTGCCTAGCATGCTCTATGGGTATTTGAAGCAGCACATTACCAGTCTGGCTAGTGTTCCAATTTCTGAAGCATCCCATGGCAAATTTTCCAGTGTGAATATTCATTACAGTTTTCTGCCACATATCCATCTAAAGGGACACAGCTCAGGCAATAGAGTGGGAGTTTTATCCTCCAACATGTGCCACATCTACAGGTTGCACAAGCCAAAGTGTTTCTCTTCCCCTTTGCTACATACCATGCTCCTTCTGCACAAATATCAGTGTATCCAAGATGTGGGAGAAGGCATCCTTGTCTGTACAAAGATTTTCAGTCACATAATCTCTTACTGGTGTCTCCTTGAGCCTCTCCATCTGCAGTCTCATTTTCTTTCTTCAACTGGAAAATAACTAGCACTCTTTTTACTTGCACTAATTATTAGAAGTTCAATAATTTCTTTCTCTAATTTTCTTATTACTCAGTTCATGTCCTGAGACAGCAATTTATTTTCTTTGATACTGGTTACATTTTGTCACTGTCACTTCACAAGAATGTTTATGTTTTCACCTTCAGTAATGACTTGTCTTAGAGTGAATTCCATTTTCCTTTGCAGTAACTGAAGTCTCTTCTTTGCTACCCTGTTGAATTTCATGGGGTATAACGGGTCTCAGTATTCATGCCCTTAGAAGTGGAATGTGCCACATATACATCCTGTTATGCTTGTGATGACCAGCTAGGTAGGCAATGCTAGGGAATGAAGAGCAGCTCTCCTTTCTCATAAATACAAGACAATGCCATCAACGATATGCAGAAACTTATCTCATGGTAGACACTACCAGATTAAAACTTGTCTCTTTCACAAGATTTAATTTCTTGGTTTGTTTCTACTGCTCTGTTGCCACATGCAGCTGCTATTAAATATTTTATTTTACTGCTTTCATGTTCTAAGGCTTTCTTTTTTTGATCAACTACTGACCTGAACTACTCAAAATAAAGTGCTGCTAAAGATCAGTTTAGAGCTAGGCATTTTAATCAGGGAAACAATTGAAGCAATATTATATTCTAGTTCAGAACTTTTGAACAGCTTACTGTAACCATGCTGTTGTTCAAATCCCTTTGTTGCAATTACAAAACAGCATCACAACAAAAAGAAAATATTAGACTTGGTCCAGTCAGTCACCTTTGAATAATTTATCAAATTCTGAATTTTCTGCTGATTAATAATGCTTGTCCATCAGAATGAAAAATTACTTATCCTGTGTTGTGTCTAATTGCATATTTTCAGGCTCTTCCATGGAAAAGGCCCATGACAATAATTAATACCTAATGCTATACACGCCATAGCTTTGGGCGTTGCCTAGCAACCAGCATCCTGTAGGCTTCCTAAGGGGCCTCAAATAAAGGCAGGGGAGCAATCCTTTCACACTGCCACGAGCGAGAAGCAGCTTTGTTCTAGGCTGCTGCTCTGCTCTGCTTGTTTCTAGAGTGATCTCTGCAAAACAAATCACCCTTAAGAGGTCACGTGTCAGAAAAGCCTTTTCAAAGCATAAACAGAAGCCAAAAATTCTGCACATGCTCATTTTTTTATACTCTGGGATGACTTTTACCTTCAGAAATACTACCAATATCCTCTTGTTATCTGCCAATAACAATTTTGTTTTCAAAAGAGGTGTTTCTGTGGGTTCATTTCTACTTCTAATTGGAACAGTTTTCCATCTGTGACATGATGTCGTGCTGATGTTTTGCACAATCAACTGTTTCTTGGACAAAATATACATTAAATTTAAAAAAGGACTTGTGAAGTGTTTTTATACAAATACTGTTGTATCTCAAGGGTATCTACAGTACAGAGCAGTACAGTATAGTACAGCACAAACTTCACTGAAATGCAGTCTTCCTCAGCTGTAAAAGCATTCTTTTTTGACAGTGTAATTTTTTAAAGTACCAGTTCATTTCCAGTGCAATCTCTTTATCTTGGCACAGGGACATCTAAATGTCATTTCATTAAATGTATATATTTACTCAGATGTTCACTTCAATAAGAGAAGGAGGCTGGAAACCAGTACTCCAATATTTCCCCTCTCAGCTACAGTTTCCAAACTCTTCTGTGGTCCTTACCATCACTGATCTTTCCTTTATCCTAAATATCAACTGACTCAGAAAGATATTGTGGCTATTTGATAGCCTGTAAATAGAAAGTCACCAGCATCAGGACATATTTAATTTTTTCATGAATTTTGCAGAATTTATATAGTTTAATGCTAACACATTCAACATTATTTGAATAGGAAAAAAATGCAACAAAATTCTGATGTTAAAGTGATCATTTTATTTACAGGACTGTGTAATATGTATTCTAGAATCTGGAAGATGTTAGACTAACTGATTGGCAATCCAGTCCTAGGTTTCTATGAATCATATTTTGTAGCTGTTTTAAAATAACAAAGATCAAATATTATGTAAATATTCCTCACTCCAAATCCACTGACTTTCTTTTTTTTTTCTGCCTTTGTCCTGCAGCAAGATTATTCAGCCAAGATATTTTGTAAAGTCATTATATTCATACAGATTTCTGGCTGCAGCAGATCTTCTGTAGAGCTTTGGCTCTATATTCATGTTCAGTCTTGAAATCTCAGAGGAAATTGTCATGGCACAGAAGGCAAGAGAGTCCCCATCATCTATTGATGAAACTTGGGAGCTGATGAAACTCAGGAGCCTAAAAACTCTTTTTATTTTTGCAACAAAGGTAGTTCGTACTCATTTTTAAAATTTCTTTCCCACTTAATTCCCAGTAAGGTAGGCAAATGACACACTGGGGATCAATCCCATACAATCTAAGTGACATCTCAATCTTGAGGGACATGCTGAGCCAAATTTTAATGAAAGATAATCTTATGGATATCCAGAATTTAAACATTAGAGCAAAGGCAGAATTCCTAATCCCTGAGTTAAAGATTTCAGTGCAGTTGCACATTGAAAGATGCTTTTGCTTGACAGGAAAGTCTAGTCAGGGTTATCTCTCTCCTGCTCATTGCTTTTCCTCTGTCTGCCTCATTTACATGTAAAGAAGTGAATTTTGCATACATTCAGGGTGCCACATGAATTTTAATTCTGCCTTTTTTACTTACGATTTCACAATCAGTCTGTCATACTGGGTGTTTTTCCCCTGATTAAAACATTCATCAGGTCTTCTGTTACCCATAAGCTTGAACCACAGACTTACACATGAGTTGCCTACCTTTAGTTCAGTCACTGTGAGTCTTGGCAATATGATCACATTAGTTCAGTTTATGGAACACACACACACCCACCACACACCCACCACACACACATACACTCTGAGATCTCTTGTTTTTTCATAAGATTTTTTTTCAACTTGGAGAGTAGAAATAAAGTGACATTGCAAAGGTTGAGATACATCAGTAAGTGCATCACTTTCCTACAGGCAAGCAAATTTGTTCCTTTATTCTAGCAAATGCTTGTTTTCCAAGTGGGAGTTGACTCCTCAGTACAATAATTTCTGTTCTGTGTCATCAGCACAGGAGCCAGTTCTCCTGGGCTGTGGTTCTACAGTTCAGTGATGGAGCTAACAACCTATTGAAGCAGTTTTGTTTCATTAGCAAGGGAATTTTTCCCTAGTGGAGTGCTTCATTAGCAAGGGAATTTTTCCCTAGTGGAGCATTTCAATGCGAAAAACATTTCATTACCAAGCCCCTACACAGATGTTCCATCTAACTGCTAAGGTAGTTACCACCTTCCTGAGACTCATCCTTCCTGGCAATGAGTTGATTAATCTCCCTTGTGGTTTTATTTCTACAATTACAGAGTAAAGGTCCTCTTGAAGCTGTTTTGTTGCTGAAATCCCAAACACGGTGCTGCGCTTGCAGTGAGCTCTCAGAACAATAGTAGGGCTTTGGCAGGGAGGACAGCCTCCACTATGTGCACTATAATTTCAATTCCAGGTGAGTTTTTTCGAGGAGACAGTGGTACAGCAGTGCATTTTGCAGTGGTACAGCTTCATTTCTACAGGTGGGCATTTAGTGATCCAATTTTGTTCGTAGGATGTCAGCAGCATAAGACAATTTAAAAACTAACTTCCTGTATAATGAAAATGAGCAAAAGCTCTAACAGTAGGCTTAACAATCAATGGATTATTAAAAAAAAAAAAAAGATAAAAAAAGAAAATTTAAAAAAAGGAGAAGAGATTCTGCAATATAGTGATTTAATAATCACTGAAAATAATTTAATAATCACTGAAAAAAATTAATTTCACGGTGTGGTGATTCGTGGGCAAAGAGTTAAATTCCAAAATGAGGTAGTGTACTTCCCAGCACTGCAGATCGCTGCATAAATCCTGCCAGTAAAGGAACAGACTCTTCCACGTCTGGGATTTGCAGCATGAATTCTCCTGCCCCCTGCCACTACAGCCAATATGATCACAGCAGCAAGCATTTCTCCCATGTCCAGAAAAAAAAAAAGTGGAGTTTTTGCTTGGAAGTGCTGATGCCTGTAGAAGTACATTAGTCATCATGCCTGCTTAGGGAAACTGGTTCTGAGAAATCTTGATTCCTGCACCTTTATTGCTTCAGTTAGAATACTTTTCTGGATTTACGTCACATTTCTTACTGGTACCCACGAGAAGATGAATGAAAGAGAAAAATAAGATATGGCTTATAACTTTTCTGAATATTTTCATACATTTTCGGTCTAATTTTATCTGTTCTATACCTTTCTGGTATTTCAAAAGCTTTACAAACTCCTTTTTTGTCTTGACAGCAAATGAGTTATCATTTTTTTCCTCCTCACAGGAAAGATTATGTATTTCAACTCCAAGAAGATCAGTGTGTGATCTTTTTGCATAACACAGACTTCAAGACTTCTCTAAAATAAATGTTTCAAATTCATAAGCTGTACCCATTTTTAGTTTCCAGATTCCATTCTGGGCTCAGATTTCTAAAACTTAGGCGCAGCAAACACTCAAATTTTACATTCCAGTTGGAGCAAGCTTCTCCTCTTCTTGTGTTAAAAGGATGTCTCATTTAGAATCCTCCTGCTCAAGGTTAACTTTTTGAACTGTCACATGTAATTTTTAGACATTTACAGGATGTTACAGTATTGGCAAAATGATGTCATTCAAAGAAAAGCCTCAGTGATAGCAGTTTTCTCTTTCTTTGTAAAAGATACTTGAGGATATTGCCATTTTTTTCTTTAGTATGATGTGAGGTTTGGAGTAGGCACTAAATACTTCATTTTCGGTTTTAAACATTAAAACACAACACATAAACATTCAAATAACCTTTCCTGAGATGTCAGTAATGCTGACACACAGAATATTCTATTTTGATAGTTTTTTTTTCTTTTTTTTATGCACTTGTCCCTTTCTAAGCAGATTATAGACAGTTTTCAACACTCCAGTCATGTGAATCACATCACTAGCTTATAGTAATATTCAACACTGTTGAATTTATGCTCACAAATCAACCATTCCAACACTTTTTAAAATTAATTATGCTCCTTCTGCATAGTCAATTAAAACATATCTTCTTTGCATGCCTATTGGAGATTCTATTTTGTTCTCAATGCTTAGACTTTGCCTCCTTTTCACCATTCTTTTTAATGTTACTTTAAGATCCCCAGAAGCAGCCAGCATGCCCTCTAGAATATTGTCTCTTTTGCTATTGAATTTCACCAGGACAGTGGTGTGCCATCTTCCAGAGAAAGCAACCTTCTTCACAAAACCCAAATTATTGGTCAGAGTTATCAGAGTGCTCCGTATTCCATATAGGTCTCCAAAACCAAAGTTTCCTGAAGAGGTAATCAGTGCAGTATTTGAATTATGTTGTTTGGCTTGGCTTGATGAGTCCTCGATGAGGGTGATGGAACAAATCCCTTAAGTCTGCACTGGGATGACCTTTGGAAAGTTTTTTATGATACAGTGATTAATTACTTTTTCTCAGGAATCTAATAATCTTTAAAAATTTATCTTGGGACTTAAATATCTCCTCCTTGCTTTAAATTAAGACATGGGCTTTTTGTTTCTTTTTTTTTTAAAGGGCAAATAAAATACTATTTTACAGCTTTTTGTTTGTTTGTTTGTTTTCCCATGCAAGGCAGGAAAGCCACAACACATACAATAAAATTGAGATACACAATTTGCTTCCCTGCCAATATAAAACCAAGGCATGCATTTTCAGTCACAGCAGTTGTGTGCTAATGGAGGGAATGAGCACCATTCAGTTCAGCAGCTGCATCCTGTAAGGTGTGGACACATTCCAACACTTTATGCCAGCTCTCTAATCGTAGGAAAGAAATACACTTAAGGCCTGCTCCTAGGCTTGGGCTCTTCTTTATGTTACTCAGGCCAAATAAAACTGGAACAGCAGAAAAAGAGTTAATTGTATTCAGTTTGCCAGCTACATGCTAATAGTAAAACAGTGAGCACCTTCCTCTGAGAAAAGCAACTCCTTTGCCTTACTGTAGTCATAAAATTGTCTGTAAAGGCAAAGGCAATTTCTTCTCCTAGAAGGGCTCTGGCTTAGACATGCATTAAGGAGCTATTTTGCCCTGTGTAATGCAGGCATAGAAATGACAGTGCACAATGACAGCAGTCACGAAGTCATGCTGTCCCTCACTTTGAAGTCATTCAAAATGTGTGTAGATGCTGTATTACTGTGGATTTAGAGCCAGTTCTGAGAGAGGATGTCAGTAGCATAAACCAAACAACCAGAGAATAAGTAAGACCTTGTCCAGTGATGCAGTAGTAACTATCAAGGAAAAAACCATCTTCTACTTTGAAGATGATCCCCAGTGTGAAGGTGTTCTTCATGAAGCAAAACCTCAAAGACATTTGGGCCATACCACCATCACTGATGACGCAGTGGTTGCTGTGCAGCACAAGAATCTATTCCCAGTAGCAACTGGCAATATCTAATATGGATTTTAGTGCTCTCATGCCAACCATAAGCCTTGTTGCTGCTGTTAGGGGAAAAAGCAAAGAAACACAAACATGCAGTATAGTCTCATACAATTACAAACATCAGTAATATTTTCAAAATGATGTGACGATTCATTTCATGACATAAAGAAGAAATATAGATCACTCCTCCTGCAAAAGCACATCTGTCATCTTTTTGACCATAACAGCAGGTCAAACCACTTCCAGCATTTGGATGATGTGCTGGATATTAGTTGTCTGGAGACAGGCTTTTAACTGAAGTGTTGCTGGTCCATCTATTCTATTAATTTTTTGCTGGCTGAGATTGAGCACTCCCATCTCTCTCAGAAATCATTCTAAATTTATCTTCAGATGAGAAGAGATCAGTTCTCAAGTCTGAAATGGCAAGCTATGACTAATATAATATTCATTGTTATTTTGATAAATGTACACTTGGTAATTGATAAAATATCATCTAAACCAGTTTATGATCTCAGCAGAGCAAGAGATAAATGGTGCACTCTTTGCTACATCATTGCTGTGACATACATGGCGTTAAAAAAGTATTTACACAATATGTTGTGTTCATGCTTTGTACCAACTCAGAGAGACACATAAGTAACTGTGAGGGACAGCAGACGATTCTAACACAATAGGGAAATACTGGCAATGATAATGGTACAGTGGAACCAATAAGAGAAAATATATCCTCAAACAATTTTTAAAACTTCAGTATTTTAATCCATTTTAGAGAGGAGTAAGTATGACAGAGTTCATAGGAAGCAAATTATTTTCGTTGAGTTTCTTGAAGGCAAAGCACCAAATACTCTTCCAAATTTACATAAATAATGAGTAATGTATTTAACTTTGCTGTCAATAAAGAAGGCAAGCAACATTTTGTCCTAAACAAATTAAATGGTATTAGAGTGCTGAGAACTGAGAAAAACAAGTTGTTTTAGGCTATGTGTCATCAATGCAGTTTCTTAGCTTCAGTGATGGAAAGGAGGTGAGCACTCACTATAGTTATAAAAAGTGTAAAACTTGAGTAGGAGGAGAGCTCATTTTTAAGGAGAAAGAAAAAACAAACCCTAAACCAGAAAACATCTGTTTAACTGGATTTTGTGTGCCCTGTAATGGATCCTATACACTGCCTTCTGCTCGCTCTGTTCAGTGTGCCTTTACCTTTCAGTTGGAGTTTATTCCACTAATCACTTGTCAGTTCCCCTTCTGGTAAAGTAAAGTGGAAAAAAGTTCATGCATGGGTTTACTTCCATCCTTAGGTACAGCATGCCTAGAAGAACATTTGCTGTCTTTGATCAAGGCATCGGCCCATTTCTGTCTGGTCCTGGTGTCAAGGGATTTAGTTGAGCAGTCTTGAGGCAGCCCTATGAAAGCTGGAGCCTGGCAAGGCAGAAAGGAGCCTGCTGTTGGTGGAAGTTCTATGTGGCTGCAGAGTAAACAGTGTTGCAAATGCAGCTTATAATAGTTAAGTTGGTTCCAGGGGGCAGTACATTTAGATTTGGTTTTGGGGTAGGTCCCCATTGCCGGGGCAAAGCCGTAAAGCAAGACCGTGAGGAACATTCCCTGGAGAGGGGCAGGGGGGGTGCTCCTAGATGGGGAACATTGAGCCTTCGTGGGTTCAGCTCAGCAGCCAAAACTTTCCCCTGGAAAAAATCCTCAATAGGATTTGGCTTCAGTACCCATCTGGAATGGCAAAGGGCAGCTCCAGGTCAGGATGGGCTCCAGCACTGGGACTGAGAGGTGCCAAAACACTGGGCCTGGCTGAGTGTCCACCCTCACACAGGCTCTGAAAATATGCCTTGAAAATAAGCCAGCGAAGCAATGGCTGGCAGCAGAAATGTTCCCCCAGACCTCTCCACAGGGGAGAGAGAGGTGACTCCTCCAGTCAGCACCCCCAGAAAGGAAAAGGCACATTTGCCCTTCCCTCAAAGACTTCAGCTGGTTTAAAGGTCTCACTGATCAGGTAAGCCAACCCACTTCAAATCCCTATTTTTTCGCCCCATTCATAACCTTTCCTTTCCTTCTGCTGCTAAGCCACGGGGGTGGGTAGGGAGGAGAGCGGTGCGTGCGTGGGGCTCGGGTAGCGCGGCAGCGGGGACACTCCCCTCCGCCACCATTGCGCGCCGGCCGCCCGCGGCGAGGTCCCGCTCCCCCTCCGCCTGTCTCCGGGCCGCCGTATGGAGGACGGGGAGCGGGTGGGTGTGGAAGCCCGAGCGCCCGGCGGCGGGAGTCGCTCGCCTCTGCCGGCGCAGGGGGAGGCTCGGCTCAGCTCGGCTCGGCAGCCCCGCCTGCGCGGCGCCGCAGGGGTTAAGCGCCCCCGCTGCCGGCGGGATCGCTGCCGGCGGGGAGCGGGTTAAGCGCCTGGCGGCGGCGGCTCCGCCACTCGGCTCCGCACCGCGCTCCGCGTTGGAGCCGATACAGCGGGAAGATGGCGACGGAGGGAGCGAGCGGCGAGCCCGGCTCTGGCGGGCGGGAGGACTCGGCGGCCACGGTCGCGGTAATGGGCCTGGCGCGAGAGGGGGGTGCGACCCAGCCGCGGCGAGGAGGGTCCCCAGTGGGTTTGGGACGAAGCGGTGCCTGGAGACCTGCCTCCGCCGCTCCGTCCCTCCGCCCTCCTTCTCCCCCGGGGCGGGACAGGGCTCGCTGCGGGGCCCGCCGCCACNNNNGGGACCCGCCGCCACCGAGCCCCGTCCCGCCCTGGGCAAGAACGGAGAGAGGCGCGGGGTCTCCCTCCTTGCGGCTCTCCCTCTTCCCTCAGCGGGGGCGGTGGGTTCTCTCTCCCATTGTTCCTCCCGCTGCTCCGGCGCAGGGTCGGCGTGCGGCGCCCGTGAGGGGCACGGAGGGGGCTCCGCTCCCCCTCTCGCCTCTCCCGCAGCCACCCTCCCTTTTCCCGCCGCTTCGCACAGCGAGGGGGCTGCGCCGCGACTCTCCGGGAGGGCTGAGGTGCGGACAGCGGCCGGGGCGCCAGGACCTGTCAGACCGGGGGGGGGGAGATGNCCGCGGAGGGGGAAATGTTGCTCTTTAACCCTTTGCCGGTTCCGCAAGGCGCTTGGCTTTCGCCTGCCCCTGGTGAGGCGTTTTTGGCGCAGAGGCACCGTCCTTTTCCCCCGCCCCAAGTTCCCGTCCCGAGTGCCGGGTGTGTGGAGGCGTCTCGGCTCCCAGGGCCCGCGCCCCAGGGGCACGATCTGCCTCCCCGCTTAAAATACCCTCAAAAGCCGAGCAGAACCTCCCTCCCTGCCGGCGTGTCCTCTCCGTGGGTGGGTGAGGCGGCTGAGAGGGAGGCGGAGGGATGCGGTGCGGGGCCCGCCGATGGTTAAAGCGGTGTCGGGGGCAGGCTGCGCTCCCCTGGGCCTGCGCTGGGCTCCCCTCTCCTGCTCCTCACGACCCCAGGCAGGGCTGCAGGGCTCGTCTTCTCGGGCGGTCCGCGCCTCTGCTGGGCCCCGGCTCCTCGCCCGTGCTCCGGCAGAGCTCTGCGGCTCTCCCTCTCCCGCTGTATCCCAGACCTGGCGTGGTCCAGCCTGGCTGGGGACTTCCCGGGGCGAAGCAGCCCTAGGTACCCGCCTGGCCGACAGCTGCAGGTCCAGAGTCAGGCTGTAGCTGCTCGGTCTCGTAGGACATGCGAAGTTCAGGGTAGTAAAACCGCGGTGGTGCCCGTTCTGATTGGGATCGTTCCTGAAGGCGATGACTCCCGAAGGGAGGGGACATTAGTTTCTCTGAAATTTAGGTTATTGCTAGCATTTTATTTTTTATTATCTTGCTTACTTCCAAACAGGCGCTAGTTCTTATCTGAAACCTTGTTCCAACTGTGTACGTAATTGTCCTTCTGTGTCTCTAAAAATCTGCAGTGTTGTGGAAATTCAGTTTTCCTTTAAAAAAGTAAACCTTATGCAGTGCACATTTATAGCATCACTGTCTTTTAAAACAACGATATAGCCATGGCATAAATGAATATTAAGGTAAGAATTAACAAAAGCAAGCTTAAATACTTTAAAGCCCAGGTTTTGACCAAAATTATTTGTACCAAATTCTTTAGTATACTCATGTTAATAGTGCCTTAATTTTCAGTTTTAAAATATCAAACAAGTAGCCTGTGATGAAGTAGTACTTCAATATTGCCCTGTTAGGCAGTGGAGTATAAGCCACTCATGCAATTAGGTGTTTTCATTGTCAAAGGTAGGAGGGAGAGCTCTCCACTGCACACTCATTTTAAAATATGTTTTTAAAACTGAAGAGATGCTAGGATGTAAACTGTGTGTTTCTCCCTAACAAAATTAATACCTATACTTGAACAATAATAAAATATTTTCTAAAATACTGCTTTCCTTTTAAATTTGCCTTCAGTCATTAATTTTCCTTTTATGTTTTTTTCCTTTCCATTGTAAACATTTTATTGTTGATTAGTTTTATCTCTTGTACAGGAAAATAAAAAGAAAACCTCTGTGCAATGAAAATAGTTTTTTAAAAATACATTTATGATGCCAAAATATTTCTTTTGAAGGGTTAGTGTGGATAGCATTTATTTTCTGTCTTTATACTGGAGATACAGAATTATGAGTTGGATCATCTTCCTTACTTTTTGGATGACCATAATCATTCAGATGACTATCTTATAAGTCACACTATACTTCAACTTATAACAAGAATTGGTTTCGGTGCAGTTTTAGGTTAGGGTTTTTTTGGGGGTTAGTTTCCTTCTTTTTTTAAGATTTTTTTTTTAGCTCTCAGAATCCTGATTGCACAAATGGTGCAGTAAAAAGCTGTGAGAACAGTATTTGTAACAATAATGTGTTAATGTGTAAGTTTTCTGCTGTCAGCAGAAGGTGTGTGACACAGGACAGTACAGTAGGGTTTCTTAATACTAAATACTGTTCTTATGTCTTGATACACTGTCGATAATATCACTGGAAAATAAAGACTTTTTCTGCTCTTTTTAGAAGTACTGTAGAAAAGGAAGGGAAGTGTTTCCCTCCCTTTTTTAGATTCACTAGGGAATTTGACTGAAAATGCCTAGACTGTTCCATAGGGATTTACATTTCGGAACAAAGCCGATAATCTTGTTATTCTGAGTTTTCTTGGATAAAGCACAGCATTTGGTAAACCCATCACTTCTTTTCCACAAAATACTGGTATTTTTGTCATGGGAAGGATGGCAGGGAAAAACGGGAGGGGAGTGGTTCTGGTCCTTTCTCATACCTGCTCAGCATGATTGCACTGAAGTCACTGAAATTGTGTTGGTGCCATTTGGACTAGAATTGAGAGAAAACATATGTGTGTGTTTTAAAACATCTTTGAATGACTTCCAGCTGCCTAATGTCTACCAATAATGATTATATAATAGCAAGAAATAATCCAATTTGACAGTCTTTTTGTTGAAACATTGAACATCAGCCTGCTGTGCAGAGAGGGTTGTCTTGTCACACACTTTAACTTCAGTGTAGGTTTAACAAAGCCTATGAAAAGCCTGTTACATCAAACATGAAGTTTGTTGAAATTATTCAGTAAAATTTTTGGGTTTGATTTTGCTTGACCAGTGATCAAAAGCATAAATGTTATTTTTCCTTCAAAGACAGTACCTTCTACTGTCTGTAAAGCTGTACATAATAGCTGATATTGATAGAGTAGAGTCTTGACTGCACTAAAGGGAGTAAGCATGTTGCTGCAAAACTGCATCGAGAATGTGTGCATAGTCCAAAGGTTCACTCTTGGTTGCTGTGGGTCATGTAACAGTACAAAAAAGTTACACTACATGAGAAAATATCAAACAAAAAAAAAATACATAAACTGAGAGAAATTTCTCGATACTTTCTGGTGACATTATGGGATATTTAATGCATTTGGTGTATTTACTATCTATCGATCAGTAAGAATGTTCGTAGTAGAACTGCCATTCTGGTCAATATAGTGAAATGCTAAATTATGGCTTGATCACATCAATTATATAGGCTGATTCAGATCAGTTGGAAAGACTCTTATCTGAAAACTACTGCAAGTAGCAGAAAATGAGACCATAGCCTTGAAAAGCAAGGACTATATCTCTTAGAAGAGATTACATCCTGGAAAATGGTCACTTACAAAAGGACTTTAGCAACCCTGTCTTCAACTGAATACAAGTTTTCAGTGTAGCGTTATCATTTAGAGAAGTTACTTTCTTCTGGTTCAGATGTGTGATGCTATTGTGTTTCAGCATGTAGGTGACTCGTAGAGACAGCATAGTTCTGTGTCTTCTAGTTCTCCTGCTTCTGTGTGGTGAGAGATTGGTCTCGATCCATCTTGCAGTGATAATACTTCAAACCTCCTTTCTTCCTCTCCTCCCCCTTCTCCAAACCACAGCACCGACTTTTCTATGCCTTCTACTCCACAACCTGCAGCACATCCTCTCTTCCTGTGTTGTGAAGATCTTTGGGGATGAGAAAAGAAAGCCACTCAATGCAGTCCTCTTTGCAAATGTTCCTTTCTCTTCCAAGTGTAGACTGTCACACTGTCTGTCATTAGAGGTGAAGTGCAGAGGTGAAAATTCTGAGCCGGATATGTGAAAGTGGCATGGGAGGTGCAAAGCTGTAGGATGCAGTAAGTTCTGTTGTTTTCCCAAGTGCTTTGACTTCATTTGTGTAAGCATTGCTTTGGCCTCAGAGGGGATGTAACAAGATAGGAATAGAGATGGAAATTAGGACAGGAAGGAAAGATCTCAGGAAGACGGCAGTTTGCATTCTGGTTGGTTCTACTCCTACCCAAGAAAAGGAACAATTCATTTAAAACACCTGTATAATCCTTGAACATGCAAACCAGAAGTGGTCAAGTAGGCTTAGGGAAGATATACTGGTATGTACAAATGATACATGAGTTAAAGCTTTCTTGGACATTGATTTTTAGTTCTCTTGTAGCACAAAGTAAGATGTAAAATTCTGGAAAACAGAGATAGCTTCAACAGTGTGTACCCATATGTTTACCTAGTCATATACTATTTGGCTTAGAAGTTACTTATATGAAAGCAACTTGCTGAACATAAATTGCCCATTAAGTCTAAGAATTTAAACACAATTAAAGAAGTTTTGTGGGCCTCAATTTATGTGGAAACCTAACTTGCACTGAAATAAAAAATGACAAAGTACCTTTGTGGCTTTAAGTAGATTGCAAAAATATTTTAACAGCTGTGACAATATTTGGGTGTGTACAAAGGTCAGTGTCTTAGTAATTTTGAAGGGGTTGGGGGCTGGTTGTTTGTTTGGGGTTTTTTGTTTGTTTGCTTGTGGGTTTTGTGGTGGGTTTTTTTTGTTGTTGTTGTTATTGTTGTTTCCAAAATAAATTTTCCAGCTGTGAGGTATATTTAGGGTTAATGTTGAAACTGTTAAAAGTTTTGCTGTTAGCTGAAGCCAAGAAAGCCCACAACAGCTAACCAAAACCTCCCCCACACCTTTTAAAGAAAAACCCAGAAAGCTGGGGAGCTGTGCTTGAGGAGGGCAGAATAAGCAGGTAACTTCTTGTGGTGAACAATCCAATAAAATTCATCGAGCTAATGGATGGTATAATTAAATGCATATGCTGCACCCTCGTGATCCCTTAGGTATGACTGTGAAATTTTGTGGGTCTTGAATGTTAACATCAGATGATATTCTCTTCAGCAAAAATCTTCATATCAGTTGGGGAGCAAATTCAGTAACATTGCTTTTCCTTGAAAGATATTTCTCTGCCTTCATACCTGTTTCTGTTACTAAGAACATTCCAAAAGGTCATATCTTGCTTCTTGAATTCATCTTGGATGTGGTGGGAAATGGACATGTATTTTTTCATCAGATAATTCCTGGTGAAGCATGGGATCACAGATTCTTACCCTAGTTTCAGACTAAAGAACAAGCCTTTCACAGGCAAAGCAATAAACTGTGGTTTTCCCTGAAGTATTCATGAATACTGTGTGGATATTATAACAGCTTCTTTTAGCAGTCTCTGTGTTTGCAGGTTTCATTATTAGAAAAGGGGGATGATTCATTTGACCGCATACCCACTTCCTTTTATAGTTGGTGGGGTGAAGTATGTGGCTAGAAGGAATAACCTGTTTTAGAAGCAGGTTTGTGAACTTTACTGGTTTTGAGTGAAGTGACTTTGGCAGCTGACTTTTGAAGGTATGGGTGGAGGTGTGAATGGGGTTGAAGACACTTAAATTTAGGTGTCTGTGTGCATGTGCAATATTTAATATCCTATTACAGTCAGTGGAGCCATGAGCAAATAGTTCTGGTGGTGGTTAGCTGGATAGCTTTTTTTGTCTGTTTGACTGGGCTGATTGGTTCTCCATTGAAAATAAAGGGACGCTGGGTACCTGGCTTGCATAGCTGGTACCATTAGGTACCTCACTTACATACATACACACATACAAGACATGCACCTTTAGGTTTTCTCCTTTAGTGGCCTGTATGTGGTACTCTGGGGTATCCCAGCTGGACTTCTGCTACTAGTCTGGTTGGCATGGATGGTTCTCCTAAGTTCTGTATCAAATCTGCCTGTCCCAAAAAAGCTGTCTCTGATCCCTGGGACATTTCAAATCACATTAAATACTTCTCTATAGGAAACTAAAGAGAGTTAGTCAAAATAGATGTTTATACTTATCAGATGAGTTGCACCTGGGAAACATACTTGGTGTTGTAAAATATATGAATCATGGTTGTGTTTCTCTGGTGCAGTTGTTTCATGGGTCTGGCAGGTATGAGGCCATCATTATACTGCAAGTTTGTTTTGTATAGCCTAATAATTAATAGCAAACTTTTTTTATTTTTAGAACCTTATCTGGGAAGTCTGCTTTGTTAATCTTCAAGAGGATTCAGCTGTGTATTGATTTGAACTCAATTTAAAATACATAATAAATGTAGATATGTACCTTTCCCTTCCCGTCTGAAAATACTATTTTTTACTTTTGACAGCTTCTCCCTATGTGTCGTTTTGTACACCATTTTTATACTTCTCCTCACCCCACTCCTGCCCTTCCACTTCAGCCCTCAATTATGCTCCACAGGTTTCTTCCCCAAGTCCTGGGTTATTACCCAGCTCCATCTTTTAAAAGACTTTCTGAGCAAGAAGGAACTCGTTTTCTGTGGTCATTTGTGATTAATTCACAGCTAACTTGTTTTTTGCCTGTGTTCTGTTTAAGGAAAGTAAAAAGTTGTGGCTTTTATAGTTTACCTATTTCTACAGGCTTTTGCTGAAGGCAGCAGAGTTTTTAACAGTTGCTGCGATACCACAATGAACAGCACTTTTAGATCCTGAGGTTGCCAGTACTGTCAACTGGACTATGTCAGCAAAATCAAACTATTGGCACTGCCAGTCCCTCACAATATATTTTGGGTTTTTGTTTTGGGGTTTTTTTGTTTGTTTGTTTGTTTGTTTTTTGAGAGTGATGTGATGCATGTAACTGTAAAGACTTTTACTGTTTCCATTCTAAATTGCTTTGCATGTGAGAAAGACTCCATTCTGTTTCTGTGCCTCATGGTGACCTTCCAATTTCATCTTCTTGCTATCTTTTCCAAAGGCGATGGAAGCAGGAAAATGCCTCTCTGGTTTGATCACTGCTGTTCTGAATAGTCCTTCTCTTGTTCAGAATTGATGTTTTTTTCTTCCTTTTGGCTTGGCAGAGCTTATTTTAGGCTTTAACAATGCTGGTATCATTTTGCCTGTACTGTTTTTGTGATGCACATTCAGGTAGTTGAATGAGTTTTAGCTAATTAGCAGTTTGCTCTATTGCTGGTGCACTTGCTGCCAGGCAACATACACCCCTTACAAAACTATTCTTGAAAAATAACATGGAGTTTTAGAGACATAGAGAACTGAAGTAGTCTTTTTCAGGTACTTTATTCTTATAGATCAAATAAACCAAACGTTTTAAAATCTGAAAGAGGTAGTGAAAAAATCTCTTGTGTTTTGGTTGTATATACAAAATGTCTTCCTAGGGCAATATATTTCAGTATCTCTGTTAGAAAACCAGTACAATGACTGGCTTCGTTACATAGTTGTTAAGTTGATTATTAAATTTTTACAGCTTGGCACTCTACCACAGATATTCTAGCAAAACCCCAGATGACACATAAGCCGTGAGGTACTAATGCAGTCTTTATTTTCTGGAGATCTAAGACTTACTGCTCCACTGGAAGATGTTAGGAAGATGACTTTTCTAGATCTAAACAGCAGGTTTTTTTCTATGACTTGGCCAAAAAGTGTTCTATCTGAATAAGAATGTGGGGCGGCAAGCCTGCCATGACTGACATCTTGATCCCCAGAAGATCGCACAGAGTGTTTTAAGAGGAAGGATAGTTTTATTTCATCATATGCTTTATCTAATCAAACCTTAAAGACATTTTTACAACTATGCTTGAGAATATTTTAGATCTTTAAAGTATGTATTTTTCTCCAGTTAGGGTATGCTTTCAACTCAATAAATACTGGTTCAGAGATGTGTATGGGGAGAAGATCTGATAACGTCTTCACTGACTGCTATGCCCACTCTTATCCTGTGTGAATAGATTCCATGTTGCTTATCCATAGTGAACAAATTGAAGATGACCTTGAAGTACTGGAAAAAAGTAGTCATTCTAATTTCAGAATGTCAGATAAAGCTGGGAAAAGAAAAAGTCTTAGTGATCATAACATTATTCATAAACACGGCCAGAAAAATTTTCTTTCATCCTAAAAAAGCACTTTTTCTGTTTGTGTGTCTCTTCTGGTTGATTATGGACAGTTTCATACTTAAAAATGCGACTGCATCAGACAAAAGTACTGACAGCAAAGGTGGTGATTTCACACAAAATGGGTAGTTGAGCTGTGGAATGTTGTGGGTGCTAAAATTACATAGAAATTCAAAAAGCAAGGGGGTAGGTTCACAACAGATATGTCAGCTGAGGGCTGCTACATACAAAATGACAATTTCTGGCTCTGAAGGTGAACAAGTTGAAAATTGCTGGAGGTTGGGAGAGTATTTCTGGGAAGTATCATTATGGGCTTGTTTTTTTCTAGTGCTGATTTCAAGGCATCCCTTATTGGCTGCTTTTGGAGACAGGATGCTTGCAGAAGTGGGTTTTTAGTCTCATATGCTAGAACTGTTCATATATGAAGTGTTTTTGCTAGTTCTTATTTCATAATTTTAAAATTAAAAACATAAAGACTAAGTTGAATATCTTGTTGGAATGTCTTTCTGTTAACATTTCCTTGTGTTTATTTATGTTGAACCATAAATTACCAGAGCACTCTTAACTGCTAGTTTTTGCTGTCTTAAGTTCTAGTTTAAGGTGTATACATGAACAAAATTTACTGTAATTGCTTTATCAGATGCTTAGTTAAGAATCTCATCACTGCATCACATATGTTGAAGAATGTCTCTGGTTTGTTAAGAATCAAAGAATGTTTTCATTTATGTCTCAGGAAAGACTGCAGATATTAGATGTTTCACCTGTGATGTACAGTCTTTTGACAAAGAGCTGCCTTGTGTTATACATCCTGACAGACTTGAGTTTACTGACTTGGGCAAAAGAGTAGGGTCATATTCCATGTACTGTACTTTTGTGTATGCCCCTCTTAACTTTGTCCCTGGCTATCAGAAGCCTTGAGCGCCTTTTTTTTTTGTTTGTTTTTCAAAAGAGACAAGCATATTTTTGAGTGGAAAGATAATGTCGTGGATAAGCTGTTAAATGTCAGCTTTAAAGAAGGTTACTGAATATTATGTTTTATACTACTTGCTTTCTATTTTTGAAAAAAAAATCCCTGCATTAGTTTTCTGTCTGAAAAATAGAGACTTTTTTCCCTATTATAAAGGAAGTCGTATGAAGAAACCAATTCCTGTCCTTGAGGTATTAAGTTTTATGAAGTGGTTCAGAGAAGAAGGATGGTGGATAAGTGAGTCCTTTTATCTGACTGAATTTAATTTAGTAATTAGAAGTGCCAAGAGTGAAAACTGCTGCAGCCTGTAAGGTAAAATCTACTCTACTCACACTAGATTACATGAGGAACTGGGTAAATTTAGTGACTTTTCATTTTATATGTGTCCTTAGATCACTGAGCATTATATAGAATTGTGAAGAGCACTGTGGGAGGCTGCTGCAGCATATATTGGAAAAAAGCCTTCAGAGTAACTGGTTGTTTCTCTTGATTCATTGGCATGGAGAGTAAGAGGTATTTTTGGGATTAGAGGAATAGCTGACCCAGGGAGCAAAAACAGAAGGTAACTGTTGTTCAGGCTAAAGTTCTGGTTAGAATGGATGGCCCCATCTTCAAAACAGTTATGCCTAATAGAAATAGGGGGACTGGATCATTTCTTATGAGGACAAACTGAGGGAATGTTTCAGCTTCCAAAAGAGACGACTGAGAGGGGACCTCATCCATGTCTATCAGTACCTTTAGGGAGGGTGCCAAGGGGCTGGAGTCCAGACTCTGCTAAGTGGTGCCAAGCAATAGGACAAGAGGCAGTGGGCAGAACCTGATGCACAGGAAGTTCCACCTGGATGTGAGGAAGAGCTGCTTTATTGTGCAGGTGACAACACTGGAACAGAATCTCTGAGCCCAGAGAGGCTGTGGAGTCTCCCTCACTGGAGGTACTCAGGAACCCTCTGGACACAATCCTGTGCCATATGCTCTGGTATGGCCCTGCCTAAGCAGGGAGGTTGATCCATGTTACTCACCTAAAGGAGGAAGCTCAGTCCAACATACATTGAATGTAAATAGCTAAAGTTCTGGCATACAGCTCTCACTAGCCATTTGTGCACCGTTGTGTGTTTTAACAGCAAAGTAAAAGTGTAACACAGTAATACTAACACAGATACAGCTTTCAGGTATTTTATATCCGTGGCCTTCTAGCCTGACGGAAGAACAACTGTTCCGCCATCCTCTTGCCTTCAGAAAGCAGAAATGGTACTTGCCTTAATTTTTAGTGGATTTTTTCAGTCCTGAAGTTAAGCTCCTGAGTAGCTGAATGTATAGATTTTATGTGCTTTGGGGAAAATAGACAGTATGTTCAGATACACCGCTCACCTAATTTGGCAACAGATTACTTCATCCTGAAGATAGTTGAGTGTTTGCATTGAAGGGCTTTTCTAGTAAACACATCTAAATCATAGCTAGGAGTCTAGTGTTTACCTTACAGGGAATAATAGCATATTGAAAATCAATCTGGCCAGCTGAATCTAACACATGGAATAAAAATTTTTCTCTCTCCCTGAAAGTAATCCCCTTCTAAGTTCACTAAGTGCCTACTTGAGTTAGCATTGTGGATAGTGATCAACAGATTTGTATTAATCTTATCTACTTTTGTGATTTTATGAATATTATAACATTCCCCTCACCACACCTCCAAAACCAAGACTTCCAGCCTTGTAGTCTTTCTTCATATAGTATTTACTCCTTTTCTCTTCATTCCTTTAGTTAACCAGTTCTGCACTCGTAGATGAAGACTTTATGCAGTACTTGAGATATGGGCTTACCAGGGGTTTATGTAGTGGCAAAATGAGGTTGTTCACCTGTATGTGAAGAATTATGTGCCGACTTCTACATGAAATAGCTGCCTCTGCCACTTCTCTATCCTTTTTCCTGGTTATTGATGAAGAACTTGAATAAGGCTGGTCCCAGAGGTGCCCCCTGCTTACCTGTTTCCATCTTGGAAAGTGGTTCTTACCCATGATGTTTGCTTCCTGTCCATTAAGTGTCTTTTATTCCTATACAGTTGGATAGGAGTTTCTGTATAATAATATTAGATACAGAACCTTGTCCAAAACTTCTGGGAAATTCAAATACATTAGTGTCCAGTGGATCCACTTTGCCATGTGCCTGTTGATATTGTTACAGAAGTATAGCAGCTTGTGAGGTGAATTTGGTTTTACAGATGCCATACTGATATTCCCAGTATACAATGAGTATATGCTCAATGATTTTATTCATCTGTATGAACTCATTCTCCTGTCTTGCTCAGGGTGGCAGTCAGACCTACACTAATCTTGTTAACAGTGAAGTGGAAAGATACTGTTGCTATGAACAACATAGTTCATAGTTGGTGCCTCTTAAACCTGAACTGTTCCGTCCAGCCAAGCAAATGAGACTGCGAATAAAGCATACACATAAGATGTTGTGTCTTTTCACAAATTGCTCTTCAGAAATTCACATTCAGCAGAGTATGTGGTGCTAACTTGGGCAGCTGTTTGCACAGGTGCATTAGGTGTGCCTTTCCCCCTCTCTTGCCTTCCTCCCTGTAGTGCTATTTCATGTCTGTTGAATTGTTTCAGCCTCTGTGAAGCTGCAAAAGGGAACTTTAGTCAAAGTTAGCAGCTTTACCATTTCACCTTTATCATTCACAAGACTTTGCAGGACTGATCCCTTGCAACAATTTGAAACAATATAATATGGAAGGGCTTTAATTTCTTCACTTTATATAAAAATCATCTGGCTATTTGCTAGTAATTTTGACTTTATATAGTACAAATAAAGACACCAACTTCTGATAACTATAGATGGATGCTGACACATCTGTGTTTCAAAATTACAGTAACTGTTGTAGTCAGTGGGTTCATCAGTGTTTTCTTTCTTACAGACAAGTGAGTTTGATGTGGATAACCTGAGCAAGGCAGAGCTGCGAATGCTTTTGAGTGTAATGGAAGGAGAACTAGAGGCACGAGACCTTGTGATTGAAGCCTTGCGGGTGAGTTACTCACGTGTTATGATTTGCTTTTTGGCTTTTTTTTGAAATTCTCTTTTGCCACTTCCTTGATACTGTACATGGAATATTATTAGTGGAAGAGTAAATTGTGATTTTTAAAGTTTTAGGTTGACTAAATCTCAGTAATCACTGTGTTCTTGCTTAATTGTAGTCATTTGGTAATTCTATGTAATTTTGGTCTAAAATGCCAACAAAATTTCAAAGAAATAAGTTAAAAACCTTTGAAATTGCTTCCTTATAAAATTCTTTTATATTCTAAAGTCTGTTATTTGTGAAAGGAAGGAATAACATCAAAAGAAAATTCAGTTCATTTGTAATTTGTTCTAATGATCTATATTCAGTCATGCACTCTATTCAGTGCTTTCATTTTTGGTGAGATGGAAGTAGGGACAAAAATCAGGTGATCATATCCACTTAGGGTAATATTTTTGTGGCTTGTTTGTTTGTTTTCCTTTTTTAAATAAAAGTTGAAGTATATACTCTTAACAGCACTTGCAAGTACTTGGTTAGGTTTCTACTGTGTTAGGCATATGTGAAGGTTAGTTTTCTGCTCCAGAAGATTGCAGTCTGAAAGGCAGCTTAGTTGACTGGAAATGTATAAACAAAACTATTTTAACTAAAATATGATTTTTTTATGATCACATTGATTTTAATATTGATCTGGAACAAAATAAAATTTAACAGAACTGCCAGACTGCAGATTTGGGGGAAAAACAGTCTTCCATGGTTTAAAAATACTTATAACATCATAGTTGAATAAGGGGAAATTGTGCTCTTTAAAGGTATTGAAGGTATTGTACAGCAAAACCTTAATGTAATAAAATATATCTAGTGCTGTCTTTTAGTAGTATGTATAATGATTATCAAGTAGTGTGGGAACATTTTCCACTTGAAATGTCACAGTAACATTTGTAAATGCATTTTTTTTCAGTTTTAACTTGTTTTGTGATGGCTTCAGATCACTTGTTGCAAATGGAGCTTTAAAGTAGATGTCATTGATGTACTTGAATTAATAACTGAAGACTTTATAGGTATAAACCTCTCTCATAAAATGTAATTTTCATTTTTTAATGACAATAAGACACTAGAAGCACTATTTTTCTGGAATACTACTGCACTTAGAAGTTATTTTGTGTTTGGCCTTCAGTTACATGCATATGTTGAAATGTACTGCCTTTTCATCTAGATGTTTTACAATTTCACGACTCATTTTCCTGGACTAGGAATTTTAATTTCCCTGCCTGCCAGTTTAGTTTTTGTAAAAGTGGAAATAGTGTGCACAGCAAATCCAGAATCTCTTTTTTTGACTCTTCTAACTTTGAAGGAATGCAAATAGAATGTTCAGACAATTTTTTCTAGTAAATATACAGGAACAAGCTACTACACTACACATCAAAAAATGTATATATTGAAATTGATAAAAATGGAAAAAAAGGGGGGGGAAATAAAAATGCAGGAAGCATTTAATAATAGTAAATATTAAATATTCAGCATAGTGCCGTCCCAGGAGAAAAAAGTATATATCAAAAGCTGAAATGGGTAGTATGTATACAGTGGGTTTTGATGATGAATACAGATAAATATAAAAAGTAGCCCAATTTGCCATAGGGTATTTAAATGTTAGAAGGTGGGGGAGGGGGCATTTTTTTATTTGGTTGGGTTTTTGTTTTCTTTTTTTTTCTTCTCCTGCATCTCAGTTTCTAGTTTCTGTAAACAAACTCTATGTGTAACTCAAATCTTCCTGGCAGCTTGCCTGGTTAGCTGTACTAGTACTGCAAAACTTGGAGTCATACCTGCTGAAGAACTGTGGGCTGATATGTTGTAGTATGATACTTTTGAATCTTCTGGCTTCTTAGTTGGGAGGCCACAAGTCAGCAGTATTAGCAACTGGAGTCTCCAAGCAGCACACAAAAATAAACAACTAGATAGCCAAATATAGGTATTTTATAAAAGTGTATAACAAGAGAATTCCTGTGGAATTGTGTCCGATTTGGTACTTTGATTTGCTGCAATAAATGGCATATATAGTCTGCATATACTTAGAGCAAGAAGGAAATGGTTTTCATATAAGTGACTCCTGGGTTTATTTTTTTCTCTTATTTATAAAATAGCTGTAAAGTTACATGCATTTTGAGGTGTCAATGAAAGAAAGAAAACTCCAAAATGATGCTGTGTACCACTTAGTACTGCTGTAATATTGCTTTTTTGACATGGTGACAATGCCCCTGAATTTCCAAATTGTATTTGCTTCAGATGCATGTCTTCTGGCTGTTCATTTACAATATATTCATTGTGTCATGAAATAAATTCTTATCTTATGACTTTCAGTTTAATTTCTTGTGGTGCTAGTAGCCATCAGAGAAGATGCCTATTAACTCCTCATTAAGCTCTTTTAAGGTGTTGCATAATTTTCTGTTCATTTAAAGCTTAATTTCTAAAGGTTGCAGTCTAGTGAGAGTAAAGAAGAAAAGCTTCAGAGTTTATTACTCTACTTTGAAAAGATTGAACTAGGAAATTAGGTCTGTCCACTGGGTATTGTTCAGAGTGCAGAGGTTCCATTCTGTTTATTGATTGTAAACAAACAAACAAACAAACAAATTAAAAGTAAGAAAGGCCAGCAGTTTGAGATTATGTGAAGAAATCTTGTTAAATTAAATGGTCATCCTGGGGGCAGAGATTGGGAAGGAAGATAAGTTTATTTAGTGAAGTTAAAGAGTTGATTTTTATTAAGGCACTATAATTTGTGCCACATGATAAATTAGAAAGAATCAAACCCAGTGTCCCATATAACAATTAATGCTTTTACTGTGTCTTTTTTTCCTAATGTGCTGTAGAGTTTCCATTGGATTTTATATAAATTTTAGATACCTTGAAGACTACTTTTGAAACAAAACTGAAACTTCAAATTCAAACTGCATTTGTAAGAAATATGCAGATGACATCTGTTTTCTTCCACGTTTCCACAACACATTGTTGTTCCTTTATAATATGCACAACTGATTCCTGCTTGAAATAGTTACAGTAATTATCAATCAGAGCAATTTAGGTTGCTGGACAAGTTCAGCCCTTGGACCAAGTTCAGCCCAAACTAGCAGACTTGGAAAAGTAGACCTTCATGATGCTTAGAGTCAAATTTCCATGTTTATTCTCCAAGTCAAAACTTAATTTACTTTGGAGCATCAGGATTCACCTCAAAGGATCTTTGTGTAAATCTTTCTCATTAGCACTCTGATTTTGTATAACTACTACACCAAGTGACTAACATGACTTCTCTTTTTTTGAGTCTGTAATTTCTGTATTGTAGTAGCTTCATTATCATGGTTGTGCTGCAATTAAAATTAGATTCAGATTAAAATTTAAATAATGAAAATTATTTCATTAATGAGAAATAACTTGCTGATTAATTGCTATTTAGAGTCCATATAGTTAAAAATGGAGGTAGACTTAACTATAGCTGCTGCCTCCATCTGTCTCAATTATCCAAATAAACTGTCTGCTTGTAATAAGGGGATAATTTATTCCTAATGTGGAGGTGATGTGGCCACATAATCAAAGCACAGGTCTGGCCTTCCACAGCTGTGATCTCAAATACAGCATTCATTTGTTCTTATTTTTTCTCCAGACAAAAAGTGATTGCTGTGGCTGATTACTTTCTAGAGGATTTTTTTAAAGTGCATTGACCCTCATACGATTAATTGATCTGGTAGTAATAGCTGTCAAGAATAGAATTGTAAATACTAAATAGTGCTTTTTGTGGTAACTCTCTCATAAAGTTAAATCATTTGTAGGTTGTTTTTTATATAAAAATTTAAAGCCCCATTCAGTTGGGATTTCTGTTCATTGTAAAAATAGGTTTATTTTCTTATGTAGATTTCATTAGGTAGTAAATGGTAAATTGAAAATGTATGCTTGCTTCTATGGTATGCATTATTTAATGTGAACAAAAAACTGCAAATTCTCACCTTACTAGATTTTTTAATACACCAAATTGCATGGATTTAGAACAATTTTATTTGATTGTTGGGAACAATCACTAATGAAATTGAAAAAAAAAATGTCTAAAAGAACTGCCAATACCAACAGTGGATATATTTTTGGTTAATTAAAATTGACTACAATACCAATGAGCTTTCTCGGAGCTTAAGTGAGCTCCAAATCAACAGGTTTTGTGTATGTTCTGGCTGAGTCGGGGGACAATATGTGAATGGCAACATGAACTTGGTTGTAGGTGTTTCTTCAGTGTTGAAAAGCCCTACTGTATTTAGTTTTTACTGTAATTTCCTAAGACATGGAAGCTTATTTTCTGTGTGTTTGTACCAACATCTGTTCAATCTTTTGCCCAGTTTCTGCAAAATCTGACAAAATGCTAAGCATTTAAAAAATAGGTTGTGCCATAAAACCAGGCAGCTGGGTAAGAAAATTCATACTGTTGTTAGGGCCTTAGTTGAAGGGAGGGCAGGGATTTGTGCTGTCTTTTATTGAGCACTGTATAGGAACTGTAGAGTACAGAGTTAGGGAAAATCAGACTTTGCTAATTTAACTGCTAAGAGAATTTGAGTTAGATGATCTAAATTTATAAAAAGGTAAGAAGAAAAGATCTCTGCCTGAATTTTATCTCCCTGAATCTAAGCATTTTGACAGGCCTGCAGGTTAATCAATAGAGCTACAAATATACCATACTTTCTTTTCATACTTTCATATTATGTCCAAGTAGAAAATCCATGTAAGATAATTTCTGACTTCCCCTGGCAAAAGTATATGAGTTCTTGAAGAGTTCTTGGTTGAATTTTGTAATGAAGGCACAAATATTAACAAATAANTTTTATTTATAATATTTATATATTATAAATATATTATTATATTATGAATTATTAATATATTAATAAAGTACATAGGTCAAAAGACAGAAATTAATGCATCCTGTAACAATACCTTGTATTCACATTCAAGTTTAATAACCCATTCTATTAGCTTTAATTAAAAAACTTGCAGTCTAAAAATGCAAGGTTTAAAAAAGGATAAACAACTTTTAAAAGAGTGTAGTGATCAATGTGTAGATTTGCACAATGTTTCTTTGACATAGCTAATGCATAGTATGTTGAACACCAGTTTTCATGTTCCAGCTCTCCTGTTAATCATTTTAGAATTACTGGGATATCAATATTCAATTGCATGAGAAATTCAGTATTTTAACAAAAGCCTTCCCAAGGGGAGGATCATGGGATGATCACTTGCTTTGGAATGATGAGATTGTTTCAGAAATTATGGATAGCTTGTAAGATGTTGGAGTTCATAATGATAAAGGCCATTTTTTACATATCTGTATAAGTGTGCGTGAATGAACTGCTTGAGTGAACCTATATTAGCATTCTGATTAAGAACATGCTTTTGAAGAAACGATCCCCATTGTCCCCACCTAACTTTGCTTTGATTTGCCTCACAGACTACTCTTGGACTGTGTCAGCTGAACTGACAGCAGTTAGTCCTAAGTGAGACCTTCTTCCAAAAGGCAGGACCGTAGGCACATGGAGTCTTTTTCTTCCCACAGGGTGGAAGGCATTTTTTGCTTAAGCTAGTTTGCTTTCAAGTCCTGAGCTGTGCATTGTGGAAGGCTTGTATTAGTAAACTTGTCCTTCAATTTAATCAACAATGATTAAACACTGAACAGTATAGTTTTACTTTAATCTCATTGAAAGCGTGAACTGTTTTGATGGTAACTGTCAAGTATGCATATTTCTATACCACTTCTGCAATTCTGTAAGCATATGTATAGATCAAATAATATTTAAGACACCCTAAGTTGAGTCTACCATAGTTTATCACAACAGTATACTGTATAATTCTGTTAGATTTTTGGTGGGTAATTGAGAATGATACTGGAATTTCTTTGCAAGATGTGTGGCCTTTCATGCTCAGCTCTGCATTTTCAGTAATGAATAGGCTGCTCCTTGGAAAAAAATAAAATTGGAAGAAGAGCTGTAGATACTTGCAAACTATACCTGTCTACTTTTACCTCTCTGCTTAACAGTGAGTTCTGTCTAGCTAAAAGGCTTCCTTCAGTTGGCCAAGACAGACTTTTGCCTACTGTAGGTTGAGATTTTGGTTTAAAAAACTGGATTTATCAGTTCGAGTTTCCATATCCTTTTAATATTATTTATCTTTTGCATCTTGTCATGGGGTGATATTTGCTTTTGTCTGTACTATTAAAGTTACACATTAAAATAGAATTATTAGCAACACAATAACTGTAAGTTGTGTTTGAATAAAGTTTTTTCCAGAACTACTTCACAGAGTCAGCAAGAATTGCACTATAAGACTTAGGACTTCTAGAATGAATTTTGGGGTTAGAAGGGAAGAAATCTGGGAACTACCAGGAAAAACGGAATGAATCCTTATAATGTAGTTGTTCTCAAATTGAATGATAGGGAGAAAAATTACATGTATATGAAATGTAATCTGTCAAAGGCAGCTACACATACTATAAATTATAGACCCTTACCCTTGTAGTAATTGTTCTAACTTTGGAATCTAAAATGTGACTTTGCATTTCTCCTATATGTATGAATCCCATGAATCCAGAGTGGAGCTAAGAACACACAGAAGGTGGCTTTGGAGGTTTCTGGCAGCCAGTAAGGCAGCCTGGTTTGTAGCCAGGTGTCTTGGAAAAATGGTAACTATGTAGAAGGAGGAGCAGAAGATGTTAAATTGTGTGTAACAGAAGGTTATTGTTGTAGACAGTATGATGGCAGTTGTTGATCCTGGTGGCAGAAGTGAACCGTGAAATAAAAGTCAGATAATGCCTTGTTTGCATTGTCGTTTTTGCAAATTGAAAATTCTTTTAATAAAAATTAATTTTTACTAAATTTTTGGGAGCTAATAATCTGCAGATTGCCCTTGATCATCTCTGCAGGTTATGTCTTTGCTTGTCTGATCACTTCTTGTGATTTATTGAGTTTAATGATGGTTGTGTATGCATTTTCTCTGCTTTTAAATATGGTTTGTCTTTACCTCTCCAATGTGTCTGATTATGTTTAGAACTTTTACTTTCCTAATAATAGTTTACTATACTTTTCTGAATGGGTTGGTCAAAAACCAGTATTTCACTATTGCAAGCTATTTAAAATTGATTGCAGTGAAGTGATGAAATAGGCATAAACTTCAGACAAGTTAGTAGATGATATAATTTTTTTATAGTATTTAGTCTGAAACAGTTTCTTTATCTGTTGTTTATTTCAAGTTTTAGATTTTTGAAGCATGCTCTTTGAACCAAATTGAAAAAGCGTTGTTTGATACAACCTTAATGTTCAAATTTTGATTTGCCCCTATTCAATCATGGTTTATATTCTTTTTGTGTTAGTTTATATTGTGTTGTATTTACTTTTCTTACGCTCATTTTTTTGTAGCAGTAGTAATAGTTTTGTAAGCATACACTTTGTTATGAATGGAACCAAGTCTCACCTTTTCCAAAAGATGTTGGGCTTGTGGCAGCAGCAGTCCCTGGACTAATTAACTCTGATGATCTGAGTGATCCTGATATTTTGACACATATAAAGGCCTCTTCTAGAATTTGTTGACAAAATAAGTTTTCAGTCATGTTACATCACTTCTTGTGGTAGTTATTTGCTGTTTGCCAAAAGGGGACATTAAGCACTGAACTACACAAAACTTTTCCTAAACCATTTTAAATCAGTTCTGTATCTGTGTTTATTCACTAAGCTTAAAGCTTCATTACTCAGGTAAATACTTTTATTCCAGGCTCTCCTACAACTGGAGAACACAAGTATGAGACTGAGACTTGTTTTTTAATATGAAAACTCTATGGCCTTGCATTGCAAACAACCTTTTCGCTCTTCATTCCAGCAGTGACTGTTAAACTGATCATAGTCTCCTTTTGTTTTTCACATAAGATCCGAATATCTTTATTGTTGGCAGGCATGATACTACCAATTTATCTGAAAGTATTCTGCTGATTTCTTATTTGGATAATTGCTTTGTCTTTCCCACTTGATTTCTCCTACCCTTGTTTGATCTTTCTGCATAATCCAACATAAACTAGTGGGTAGAAATAGATGCACACATTATTTGTAAAAATAATAGTAAAAAATTCCAACATCGTGTTACTGTAACTGTTTCTACATTTCTGTGATCTTTGTGAATTATGCAGATATGACTTACTTGAAATGTTTCACCTGTTTACCGTCATTACCCACATTGCTGAGAATGAGAAATGTAACTAGGTCATCTGCTATCTATGTTATGTTACCTGAAATATTCTATTTTTTTAGTTAAGGGAACGTATTTCCTCTATGCCAATAAACTGTACAGGTAATTTTGCTGATTGCGACGCTAAAGTGCAACTGAATACATAACACTTCTTTCCTTGGTTTGGGTCTCTTATGTTACTGTTGCTGAAGAAAAAATGCATAAGGTTTGTTCTTGGTTCTTCCAAAAAAGAATATGGTGATAAGGTATTAAAAAAACAATGGTGAATAAGACAAGAGATTTGACTGGGGTCCGTGTAACACCTTTGAAAATACATAGCTTTGATTACTTTTGTTGTGCTTGGGTGTACATGTTCCCAGGCTTTTCTCCCTCCCATTCTGTTTTGGTGGTCTTCTGACTGATGGGCAGGTCCTTCCACCTGCTGCTCTCACAGAGAGAGGCACCTGTCTTAGAAGCTCTGGCAGTGTACTAAAAATACTTAGCTCTAGGTCTGTTACTAAAGCAGGAGCTCCATTTTTATTAATAAATGGAAAATTTGAGAAAAGAGAGCAACAGTAATTACAGTGCATTTTCTCTGAAATAGCAAAGTAAAATTTTAGCTACATATTGTGGAGATACAAGCTGTTACATGGACATTTTTAAATTACTAACTCTAATAGTATCTGTAAAAGGAGTTCTAGCTGGAAAATTGCTTTAAAGTTTTAATAAGCAGCATAAAATCCAAAGTGTAAAATCTGATGCAGACGAGTGTTGTTTACTTGAAAATTTTCCTTTCTATTGATCAAAATAATTGAGTAAAATGTATTTGTTCATTCATCTTCTTCACTAGGGGTCGTAGCAGGAATGAAGTTCCTCTTGGAGGTAATATATGTTATTCTCACAATTTACCTTCCAGTGAATATTGAAAATAATTTGAAAACACTGAATTCTCTTAATCTACCTCAGATAAACCTACATTGTGAATAGAATAGACTAATTCAGTTGGAAGGGATGTGGACAATGATCATCTAGTCCAGCTGCCTGAACTGCTACCACTTCAGTAAGGGATGTGGACAATAGTGTGTTTGTAAGGGCATTGTCCAAATGCCTCTCAAACACTGACAGGCTTGGGGCATCAATCACCTCTCTTAGGAAGTGTTTGACCACCATCTTAGTAAAGAAATGCTTCCTAATGTCCAGTCTGATCCTCCCCTGGTGCAGCTTTGAACCATTCTCACTGGATCTCAAGGAGAAAAAAGCAACTCCTCTCTCTCCCCTTCCCCTCCTCAGGAAGCTGTACAGAGCAATGAGGTCACTCTCTCAGTCTCCTTGTCTCCAAACTTGACAAGCCCAAAGTCCTTGACCGCTCCTCACAGGATATTCCCTCGAGCCCTTTCTCCAGCTTTTTTGCCCTCCTCTGGATGCATTCACTCACCTTCACATCCTCCTTAAGCCGTGGAGCCCAGAACTGCACACAGCGCTCCCGGTGAGGCTGCTCCAAGGCTGGATAGAGTGGGATAATCACCCCTGTGCCCAGCTGGTGCTGCTGTGTTTGATCACCCCAGGATGGGGGTTGCCCTCTTGGCTGCGCGGGCACACAGAGCCCATAAACTCACGTTTATCCTGCTGTCAGCCAGCACCCCCAGATCCCTCTCTGCAGGGCTGCTCTCCAGACACTCCTTTCCTAATTTATACTTGAGCCTGGTATTGCTCCATCCCAGGTGCAGGATCTGACATTTGGACTTGTTAAATTGCAATTAAACACTTCCCAATACTCCAAACTGTCCAGATCCCTCTGCAAGGCCTCATGTCCTCAAGAGAGCCAATAGCATTTCCCAGTTTGGTATCATCAGCAACTTTGTAATGGTGCATTTGACTCCTGCATGCAGATCATTGATGAATATGTGGAAGAGAACTGTCCCTAGGATTGAGCCCTGAGGAATTCTGCTAATGACCAACACCAGCCAGATGTAGCCCCATTCACTACAAGCCTTCAGCCAGTTCTTCACCCAATGCACTCTGAAGCTGCTCCTTCCACAGCTGGAGAACTTGTCCAGAAGGATGCTGTGAGGGACAGTATCAAAAGCCTTACTAAAATCCAGGAAAACTACATCCACTGCCTTCCCTTCATCCGTGAAGTGATTGACTTTACACAGAAGGATATGGAAGTAGTTAAACAGCCCTTTCCCTGTGTGAACCCATGTTGACTCTGCCTCATGATGGCATTGTAAATACACAATTTGCATACTTTTTCATTAAAATATGTAAAGTTTGGTAATAATTTAATTGCTATGCAGTAATGTGGGATGCTAGCTTAACGGAGATTTTGATAGCTTGAAAATATGAACATCTAAATACTCAAAGAGAAGCACAGATTGATTTAGTAAAAGTTTTACTGTTATGTCTTTGGTATGTTTTGTTACTGAGCTGAAGAAGCTTTCTTTTTAACTGCTAAGCATGAAGGTTAAAGTGCTCTACTTTGGTTAGAGATGAAGTCAGATTTCCTTCAGCACTTCAGAAGAATGGCTGACAGATTTCCATGCAAAGAATTATGAATTGATTTGCATGAATTTCAACTATAAATTTGAACATGCAAAAAAGTCTAGATGACAAATGGTTATTTAAAGTAACCAGAGAGCTGAAGTCTCTTCTATCAGCTGACACTCATTATCAGTATGAAAATCTGTATTATTTTCAGAAATAAATGTCTGGGCGGTTAGATAATCAGAGCATCAAACAGTGATATTTCCTGACAAAATATTGGCCTATAATTTTCAAGTGTTTAAGCATCAGACAACAAAGCTGTCATAAAATAGGTCTAATGTAATCTTTATATGGAACATCTAGATGGCTCTTCTCAGTCGAAAACACATGTTGTTTCATGACTTGAACTTCTTCCTCATTTAGAAACTTAGTGCAAGGCCTGAATTTCATCTTTTACATTGTGTGAAGTGAAGCATATTTTATATTAACTGCACTGGTTTTTTTCTTGTTGGGACTGATCTGTTAGTAACTGATCTTAGCCTTGTAATACAGCATTTTCCTTTGAAATTCTGCAACCTCGAAATAGTGAGTTTTCATTACTCTAAGGGAGAAAATTAATAATGAAGAATTGGAAGCATATGTCTGTCTGTCCTGTGTGTCTGTACCTCATCCTTTCATGGAGGTTTTTGGTCAAGTAACAGGGAGAAGGGGAAGGACTTACTACTTGTTTACTTATCAATATTGTGGTAATAGTAATATGGTGCTCTTGGATGATACTCTTCTTTTGTGAAGTTAGACCCCTAAGAAAATTCAGGCTTGATCATTACATTTGTTGTGTAATTCTGCTTCAGTACTTGCCAGGATTGTTTAAATGTTACTTAAATGTTTTTCCCTCTATACAGAGAGATTTGAATTAGTTGTTTGGCATTTTGTGCTTTTATCAAGTATGCTTTTTAGTGCAGAGAAAAGAAAATTATACAGCTTTTTGCAAAGCACTATAATATTTGGATACTTGCATGAAACAGAGGAAACCTGTTCTCCTGAGGATACTGTGAATAGCCTTGTAAAACAACATACAGTCTTTTATTCAGAGCTGTCTTTTTAGCTAGAAAAATGCTTTTTAAAAGCTTGGATTTAAAGCTGTGTGATTCCGAGAGACAGGGGTACTTTTCAAATTACAAATTTTTTTTTTAAGTTTCGTGGGTTGTTGTGAATGAGAGAATAATGCAGCTTTTGGATATTAGTTTCATGCTTGCAATAACTTTTCTGGAAAACTTTACATCTCACGCAGTCTACTGTACTGTAACATATTCCATTGATATATTTGCATGGCTTATGACTGTTATGAGATAGTTCTCCAAGATAGGTTTGAATGCTTTTTATGAGTATGTGTGTCTCACATTAAAAATTACTAACTGGGTATGTTTTCTTTTTTATTAGTACCTCTACCAAATGGCTTGACTTCTTTCATGGTCCTGCTTAGTCATCCGTAAAGAGCATGTCTTTATAGTACAAAACAATTATGTAGGTCTGTCAGAGCATAATTAACCTGTATGCTGGTTTTGTTTAACCTGCTGATTGTATCCTCCAATTTCTCAATTCTACTGTTCTCACTCTTTTTGAACTAGTGGCATGTTACGATCATCAGTCTTCCCCAGGGAATTCCATTTTTCCATCCTTAAAATGGACACACAAATTTTTGTCTTGTGAAACTTGACATGAACATGGAAACAGACACTTTGAAAGTATTGGTAAAGTATTTTTCATATAGTATGGAGTTCAGTAAAATTTAACTCCCTTGTAGATTTTGCATAGGTATGTGCTGTCAGTGTGCTGAAGAAAGGAATTTAGACTGCAGTTAAGACTGTAAGGAAAAATTGAGCATCACATGTTCATTGACAGAAATCATGCTGTAAGGTACCATTTCCTCTGCAGTAATTGATGTTTACATTTCCATTTTTAGTTTTCTCACACAACGTTATATGGAAGTAGCATCTCATGATACTTTGAAAACATTCATTTACATCTGCATTAAAAAAAAGAAGGCAACTAAAAAAAGCTAACAAAGCCCCCAAACCCAACTGTGTAAGAAAATTACTAGCATTCTTTAAAAAGTCATTCTTAATTAATCATAATATCCTCCAGTCCGGTATTTTGCAGGTGTATCTGAAAGTAGTGTTTTTATTGTGGGTATATACTCATTGATAATTCTCTTTTGCTTAATTGAATAGCTACAAAAAATTGCTTCAAGAAACTATAATTTCACTGAAGAAGATTTAGAAACAAATTCTCTTTCAGACATCTTCCTCTTTTTAAAAAAATCTATTTCCCTTTGAGTTTTATTTAGAATGAAGGGCTCACTGTCATCTTTAACGTAACACATAAAATATGCTTTTACTGCCTCCTCTTCTGTACTGGTTAGCTTAAAAAAACTTTTTACCACCCCCTAATTCATATGTCAAGAGAAAATATTAATATGAACCCGTCAACATCTGTTGAAACAATTTTTGTAAATGTGGAAAAGGAAATTAATCAGAGCAACAAATGCTCTTGAAAGGAAGGAAATTTTGTTTTAAGGGTTGTGGGGCAGCTTTAATTCAGTTCCTTTGTTCCCCAGCAGTGTAGGACATGCAGTCCTATTTTTGATGTTTATCATTGGTTGCTGCATGGAAGACTTGGACCTGCTGAACTCTCTTAACTTGGCAGATAAATGAAGAGGAAACTCTGAGATACATTGGGGGGAAAATACAGCATTAACTTTAAAAGCACTCTTGCTTGTTTATATTATGTTGCAAATTATGACAACTAATTTCAAGAAATGTATGTAACTAATATCAGCATAAATTTTTTAAAATATAAAACTAGTAATATAGCTTATGTGATTCATTTTTTGGTTTTCATTATTTGGCTTATTTCTTATATATATTAATTGGTCGTATTTCTTTTTCTGAGCTTTATGCTTTTAGCTATAAGTCCACAGTAGGACGGATACTATTTGAGGATCTCCCTGCCCCCTTACATTCTTATTTCAATAACAGGGGAAGAAGTCTAATTAATTAGACTTCCTAATTCTCAGTTTGGCCACTAAAAAAAAAATTTTAGTTTTCTTCTGAAGTGGAATGCAAGAAACAAATAGTTACAGACCAGTTCTTATACTGGATTTGCAGCTTTTCCCACAGGCCATTATCCAGATATCTTCATTCCTTTTGTTCCTCTCCCTGCACACCCCACTGCCCATCTTCATCTGCCAGTTGATAAATAGGGTTAGTGATTGCAAAAAGGTCAGGTTATGAAGTGAAAGTTTCCATGAGGCAGCTTGCAGATAACTTGAGGTAACTTGAAAAAGGTTGGTGTAGGATGAATGTGGTGTCTTGCTGTATGTGGTAGGAGACAGGCTCCCTGAGACAGTCATAAAAGAAGCAGTTTATCTTAACAGCCTGATCCTTCAGATTCTTGTTGGCTGCAGACTTAGGAGAGAAAACTTGAAAATAAACCTTCCCCTTGTATTGTATAGCTGCATAATCCCTAGGGATTATTTAGTATTGATTTTTCATTTTTGAAAATAGCCCAGCCTAAAAGTTCTGTTTCCCAGGTCATAAAAAGTATTGTCATGATCCAAAGCAAGATATAAGACTTGTTCTACAAATATTTGATTGTTTTTCCTTCCTCTGAGAATCCTTTTTGTCATTTGTTACTTGACAAGATTACCAGCATCTATAAACTAAGAAAAAAACCCAAAACAAAACAAAAACAGTCCTAGAAGAAATCACTAATTGTGAAGTAATGTAGGTTGGAAGGCACCTTGAGAGATCATTCAGTCCAATCTTCTTCTTAAAGCAGGACTAAGATCAAACATGGATTGAGTTGCAGATGGCTTTATCCAATCTATCTTGGGAAATCTTCCAATGATAGAAGTTACGTGTTTTCCCTGGGCAACATGTTCCAGTGCTTATCTGCTCTCAGTGAACAGAATTTGTGTCCAACTCGAATTTCCCTTATTAGATCATGGGACAATTGTAACTTGTCCTGTCAGCCTGCAGACCTCAAGCACCCTTCTCCCTGACAGTCTCTGTTTCACACTGAAAAGTCCTACTTCTACTTAGCTCTTCCTTGAACAGAAGCTGTGTTGTACCTGTTGATCATTTTTTAAATTATCAAAATGAAAACATTGAAGATGTTTTTCAGATCTGTATTTTTTTGGTAGTCCATCCTTGATCATAATAACACAATGTTACACATCAACCATAAAAAAACCCTTGAGGTTTAGTCTTTTTAAGTAGTAGCTTTATTTTAGTCTCCTTGTTTAATGTTTCAAGTCTTGTGTAAGGATTTAAAAGTTCCGTACAAATGTGATGTTCTTACTGACTGAATTAAAAAGCTGTTTTAAGCAAGTTTAATCTTTTGCTCTATTGCAGTAGTGAATTTCATGAATTAACTGTTTAAAGGGTTTTTATCTTTGGTTTTACATTTTTTGTCTTGCATGTGTGCCTATTGTCACTTTCCATTAGTAGTTTCCTGTTGGAGGTTTTAGCTCTAATCTTAAGTAATGATTTTGTGTACCACACACATAGGCTGAAAAAAGTATAATTTCCCATGGACATCTTTTCATGTTTCTAAATACTTCCAGTCTCAGTCCTTCCATTAAAAAGCTCGTTGCTGTGCAAATGAGTATATGCAGAAAACTAAAGCTGATGGTTTATAAATTCATATAGCACCTTTCACAATGCAGTAGTCCTCATTACCTCCTATAGCAGGTGCATATTCTATTTTTGAAAATGTTCTGTTTGAAAAGTAATTCAGTTAATTATTCACGAATAAATAGTTTAAATGTTATTTTCTCTATATATTGCTGTGCAATTGAAGTTAATATATGAGACACTGCTAATGCTGCTTTAACACAACCACCAAATTATGCAGACGCCCTTTTAAAGGAGTAATTACCTGAATGATTTTAGACTATATATTCTACAGGTAATGACTGCCATGAAAAACAAATATCATGATATTGCTAATAACTCTTAGGACTTGAAATTCGGTGAAGAAAGACACTGGAAGAGAAAAAAATTCTGATTCTAGCATTTCTATTTCTCCCATCTGATGTACTTTAGTGAATTGCAAAGGGATGGAAGTATTATTTAGAGGTTGGAGGAATCCTGTAAAAAACCTCAAGCCTACTTTGTCTTTCTGTCACTTTGTGCCTTAGTTTTGGGAAAATACCCATCATCTCCCTTCTACCAAGTTTCTGCTTTGTCTTTTTTTATTCTCATACCTTCTTTTTAAATCATGTATTTTCATCCTGTGAAGTAATCCAGTGATTGTATTTTTTATTTATAATCCTTGTATAAAGACATGGAATAATTTGTTCTAATATTCTAAATTTACTTCCCCTTTGAGTTGGAAGCAGCTTTAGATGACTTTGCAGTCCATGGTTTGAGAGTTGCCAGTCTGGTTTACCCTGTGCTTGGGGTTATGCAGTTATGGCTTCAGCCAGTCTGTCATCCCAAACCACATGCTTTTTGAGACCTTCTGGACGCGCGGCGGCGTGGGGAGCCAGCCCTCGCCCGGATTTAGAGGGTAGTTACCCTCAGCCGTCCCGTCCAGGTACTTGGGGTCCCAAGCGCCACCGGGAACAGCCGACCGGCAGAGCCTCTGGCTTCGCAGTAATCACTGCAGCCAGGGAAGAGGATTCCCAGCCAGAGAAGGGTGGCAGAGCGCATTGAGAAGGAGCAAAGGCACGAGGGAGGACACGGACCCGGCGTGGCTCGTACGGAGATGTTTATTCCGTGGAGTCCTGCACCGAATCCCAGAGCTAGAGAGCGAGTCTGGGGCTGCACAGGTCTTTTAAGGGGGGGAGGAACAAGGGGCGGATACATCTGAGGGCCAACGGGAACACGACACGTTAACAGTCAATCATTAGGGAGTGGGCGGAGTGGGTGTAGCAACCTGATCTGAGAACGAGCTGGAAAACTCTCGAGAACAGAGAACGGGAGGAGACTGAACCATCCAACAGGGTGGGGGGAAACAGACCAAACCATACAAAATACATAAAAAAGTAAAGATTAAACTGTATAAAATAAATGAAATATAAAAACTGGTCCGTGCACCGCAACAAGACCTATTGGTTTTTCCACAGGGTTTAGCTTCCACATTTTCCAACAGACACTTTAATTCTGGTTTTGATTTTCATTCAGATGGAGCTCATCCCTGTTGTATAGATTCATCCTTTTCTTGGTTAATGAATCCGAACCCCTGCTCCTCTTACTATTTTGGCAGGTGCACACTGAGTCTTTTTGCCTTGCTCTATTAATTGCTGTGCATGTTAGAGAACATTTCGAAGAATATATTCATATTTACATGCGTTTAGTATGTGCCAAGAGGAGGGGTGGTCATGGGTCATAGAAAAAATTGGAAAATACACATTATTTCACTGGCTGACAATCTGTTTCCATAAAGGCACAAGTGATTGCCTTTATCCCCAGGGTCAGTTAATCTTCTTGGCTTTTTCTTTGGATTTAGCAATGAGGGCTCTTGGTGGTCTTCTTTTTTTTTTTTTTATATTTACAGCAAATCTGCTACATCTGTTTTGTCCTTTATTTTGATGTCTCACTTTATATAAACTAAGTGGCTTTTAAATTGTTGACTGTGACATTGTATACATGGACTGTGCATCCCTCTCTATTTAAATTCTTAACCTGCTTGGATTTATCATCTTGCTTGGCTGATTAGCAATTTAATCCATTTATGGTAAATTTTTTGGTTTTGATGGTTTCCTTTCCATGAAGGTTGAATTCCTAAGCTACATACTGTCCTGTAACTTCATCTTATAGAACCACAAATTACAAATACAGCCCCTCCCCCCGGTTTTGTAGTATTACCTTTGGAACTAGCTGTTTTATCTTACAAGTTATAAATAAAGGGATCAAAATATTGGACTAATTAGGGGTTGCTTGCAAGGCACTTTATAAAAAATAACTAGGTTCTATAAGTTTATTTTTGTCTCTTCAACCAGTCACTACCTGACTTTGCAGGCCAAACTAGACTTTACATCTGAGTGAACTCTGTCTGCTTTTTCTGAAGTTGTGCTCCAAAGACCTGGTATTTTTAATAAAGATTTTCAATTTCTCTTTATACTATCACATTGAAAAACAAACCAGAAGTATTTCAAGGATCAGAATATGTAGACACACTTGTTTCTTTTCCAGACAAATTCTCATTTATGACAACATTTCAATTTTGTAGACAATATGTAGAAAAAAGTTGGGCATTCACTAAGGTATGTAACTTGAAGTTAAGTCTTTGAGGAGTTTTTCTAACATAGTTCTTATGTTTCTCTTTGTTTTCTCATGCCCTGAAATGTGTGTTATCATTCATGAACTTTTCATATGTTAGAATTTTAACTTCAAGCTTTCCAAATGATGTGCTAACACATTGGGTAAGCGTTTGCCATCTTTCTCCTCTTTTATATGTCAGAATTGGTTTATTCTTCCTTTTTTTTTTTTGCTTATTCTTCAAAACTGAGTTTGAACCACGTCACAGAGAAATGTTTTTCTCTATTTTTGGAGAAATCTTTCTGATCGTGTTTCTCTGCACTGTGGGGTTTTTTCTGATTTTTTTGAGGCATATTTGTCTTTAAGCGATTGTAAATGAGTACTTGAAGAAAATATTTTAAAACCTTAAATGACGTATATTATTTTCGCTGTAGTCTAACTTCAAAGAATGCATTTAGTTTGCTTTTTTTTTCTTTCTTTTCTGTTAGGCCCGACGCAAAGAGGTTTTTATCCAGGAGCGATATGGAAGATTTAATCTGAGCGACCCATTTCTGGCTCTTCAGAGAGACTTTGAGGCAGGTGCTGGTGATAAAGAAAAGAAGCCAATATGCATGAACCCTCTGTCCATTTTAGAAGCTGTTATGGCTCACTGCAGGAAAATGCAAGAAAGAATGTCGGCTCAGTTGGCTGCAGCTGAAAACAGACAAAAGAAGGTATCCTGCTACTGACATTTTCCTTTTCCCTCTCCTGATTTGTTCTTTCACGTCACTTTTTAAATTTGCGTCTTTGTCTTGATTAACATTACAAGTGTTAAAATGTTACCACTTACTTTTTATACAGAGTGAGGTGCTGGTTTTTTGGTGATATTTTGTAGGCACGCTTCATTTGTTCTGTGAATTTAGCTCTATACATGGAAAAAATTAAATATAACTGGTACAAGTTGATACAGTGGATATATAAGTAGATAGCTCAGTGTGAACTGGGATAGCATCATCACAATATATTTTTAAACCAATACCATTGGAGCCTTGAGGACTTACTGTTATTTTTGTTCTAACCTGAATAGAGTAAAATAAATAATTTATTTGAATTTTGTATTAGGTGGCTCTATTTCATAAATCAGTAAAAATGATTTATAACTCTAAAAATACTTTCTTGTGTATTTAGAACATTTGCTGTAAAAAGAAAATTATTTTGGAACAAGTATGTTGCAGAAAAAAGTGCCATATTGAAGATAAAACAATGTCATTTTGAAAGTGAATGATTGGTTGGTGGCATGTATTTCACTAATATGTAAGCCATACATTCCTAAAACCTAGCTAAAAATGAATATATTGGGGAGGGGTTGCTGAGAGGAAAGAGAGGAAACAGTCATATAAGAACCTAATCTAGACAAGGTATTTTTGGATAAATAGAAAATAGTGCTCTCTATGTGTTTAATCATCCTCTCTGGGTATAAGAAGGATAGAATGTCTTCTACTGCTGTGATACAGCTTTTTGGTGACAGTTTTCTGTTAACTTAAGAACCCCCAAACAAGAAACATGCTAAGACAATTGACATAAACTTGATTTTGGTAATGATTGCTCTTTGGGAAAAAACATATATAAGTCTTCAAGTAGTTTAGTGTGGAGTGAACTGTTACTGGTACGTGCCTCGCACTTCTTTCTGAGAACTCTTAAGTATTAATTTTCTTTCTCATATGCTATTTCAGTAAGTAGAAAAATAGGAAAGGGCAAGCTAGCTTACTTGTTCTGACTGACAAAGGATATTGGGAGAAACCCTGACACATCCGCTAGAACAGCTGAATTAGTTTCTTGTTCTAGTGCATGGCCACAAGTCTCTTCTTGTACCTAAATTCTTCATCTATCTCTGTCTTTTATCATATGGACAGATACATGCACCTAAGATGGGCTGACATTGTAAGATTATGTCAGTGTATTAATATGTAAATTCAAATTTTATCCTTTTTTTGTCTTTTTATTTAACAAAGTCTATATCTGTAAGTCTGTTTGTAGAGGAAAGGATGCTTTTGTCTTTTGCTTCCTAGAAGAATACATGAGCCTTTTTTTCTTTAGATCTTAATTTTAAGGATTTGAAAACAAACTGCATGTTGTTGAGCAGCTGTGTGCATGACTCTCTACTGAACTTACATCTTCCTCTTTTAAGCTCCATTAGAAATGCTATTTGTACAGGACACTCTTAAACTCCTTGGGTTTGTGCCAATAGATGATGTATCTCTCAGCCATCTCCATTCATTCACAAACCATTCATTCAGTATTTTACCTTCCCTTTTTTCCCCTTTCCCTTAGTTCCATATTTTTCTGTTTGTTCTTCATCTCTCAAATCCTTATGTTGAAAACGGTAATTAAGGTGTTTTGGGGGACTTTGAAAATTGTTCATCAAGGTAGGGTGACACAGTGTAAGGAAAAAAAATCAGCCTAGACAAATGTGACCTAAATACAAGCCAGCTGCACCCCGTTCCTCCAAGAGCGGGTTCCTCCTTCTCTAAGTGTGTGATGCCTCTGTCTTTGTGTTTGGAATTGCTTCACTGTCCCACTCTAAATAATGAAGTCTGTGTACAGCTGTGTTTATTTTCTCTGGATGTTACTGAACTTTAAATAGACTCAGACTGAACTCTTATTCTGGGGGGGGGGGATTTAATATCTGTGAATATAATCACCTCAAAAGTATTATATGAATAAAATTTTTATTTGATCACAAAAAACAAGGCATAAAAATATACTAAAATGTAGAAAAATCAAGGAGGTGCACAAAGGACTGTAAGTCATAGGCTTACCATATACAAACGTCTAATTCCCAGATGTCATCTGCTTTGTGTTAAGTCTCCATCCTCTTCCATATCTTTGAATGCTTTTCTTGGAGCTGCTGTGAAAATTAATTTTGAGTTTTCCTAGGAACGTGAAACAGATCATCAGAATGACAGCTCTTGATTGAGAGTTTGCAGAGGAGTTAGTATTGGGATGCATGCTCAAAGAAAGGCAACCGTGGGTTGGAAAGGGCCTGTTGGTGTAATTTAGTCTAACCTTGTGCTTAAAGCAGATTATCATCATCAGTACATCTGGTCGTCTGTGAATTTGTCTTGCTTAGTCATGAAAACCTCCAGGAATGGCAATACTGCAGCTTTTCTGCAGTGGTGTCCTTGTGAAGAACTTTTTTCCAAGACTGAGCCTCTCAAAGGGCAAGTTCTCTTTTCTATAACCTTTCATTACGGAGCCCCACCTGCCATTACCAAAAAGAATTTGACTCTTGTCACCACTGTAAGGGCCCTTCAAAAGGATGTTGCTGTTAGATTATCCTTCTGTCTGTTTTTCACTAAACTATGCAAGGCAAGCTTCCTCAACATTTTCTTACAAGGTGTGCTGTCTCTCACCTTTGAAGGGCTTTGCTGGTTAATTCTTTGTGGGACACTGTATTTTTCCTCAGTATCCTTTTTTACCCCTTTTCAAATCCTTCTTGGACACATTTCCAGATGTTTTTATTACTGATGTGATACAGTATAATCATATTGTACATTTTTCAAAAATCAGGTTCTAGTTAGTTCGTAAACTCATAAATAATTGCAGCTAGTTCCAAATCTGTCATCTAAAGGAAAAAATGTAAATATTCGGAGGTTTTTCCTATCCAAGATGATGCCGCCAAAAGAAGAACAAGAGGGAGACAGAGAGAAGGACATAGGAGACAATGTAAAATGAGAAAACAATGCAGCTTTTGTATTTTGAAATCAAATAGAGGATTTACATTTATATTAGCATCTTTCGTTTAGATGCAATGCTTAAAAATAAGGTATTATAATAGTATGATAAGCTGAGTTCATGCCAGTTATATATTAAAATATGTTTGTAATTATTTGGAAGTAATGTAATTTCACAACACCTAATTTATAGAATCAGAACCTCATCTGAAAATAAAATAGCAGAACAATAAAGTATGGAAAGTTTTGACAAAAAATATTTTCACTATAATCTTTTTATATCTCCAAGCTTTAGAAATTGTATACTTTTTTCATGAGTTTTGTACCTATTTTAACAAAGAAAAGAAATGGTTGTGTGCTCCACTTGTTTTGAAATGGTAGTGAACCATGCAAATGCTGTTGTGTCCTTTGAAAACACAATGAAATCACTGAGAAAAAAATAAAGGGTTTTTTTTCACTTGTAAACTGTGATTGGGACCGTTCCTAAATACAGTGTCAATATAATAGCTTGCCAATTTAATTTGCAGCTGTACTTCCATTAACAGAACTGAAGGGATGTTGCTGCTGATAGAGTTTGCTTAGCAATGACTGATAATGCCATACCTTTATTTTTAATTAGCAATGACTATTAATACCATACCTTATGCTGCTAAATAGGCTTTGAAGTATTAGAAACCAAGATGATGTTTAAAATGTAGGTACCATTTCCCACAATGATTTTTTCCTCATAGGTCTTTTCTGAAACAGTGTATTAACATATATTTGCATTGCTTTTCTGGAAGAGGGTCTGTGAATAAAAGCATAAGCAGTAGGCAAAATGAATTAGAGTCAAAGACTATATGAGTAAGAGGAAAAATTATTCTTACCCATTATCTGCATTTTAGTAAGTAGTTCTTTGACTCTAGCTTATAAGATAGTTTATACATCACTGATGTCAATGAGACTTCCCACTATTAGTAAGTACAGAAAATATTTGTGCCTGTTCCAAAAAGTTGGTCTTATTTATAAATGTTAAAACAAGATACAGGATACCAATTATGTTCATGATGGGCTTAATCTCCTTCAGTTGGAGGAAGAGATAAAACCTCACCCTTTCATTTCTAGCCTCAAAGATTTTTTGCAAAGCTCATCTCATACTGGTCTATGGTTCCTTTACTGTGATGACTTTATGTCATGTCTTATGTTGAATTTCTGGGGAGCAGGTAGCTCCATCACTCAGGAATCACAAGTATTTAACCACTTTGGGGAGTCCCTCTGTTGTCAATGGAGGAAAGTAAAAGAGTTTACTTAGTTTCTAAATTGCTCTTCAGAGATGGCTCTCTCTTTCTTTTACTTGTATAAGATTATATGCACTTGTGTTAAATACCACAAATCACCTTCCTGATTTCATTTTAGTCATACTCTCAAAGATTAAAATATCAGTATCAGGTTAATACTAGGTTATTCTGAAATGAGAATTGTTAATGAGAATTATATTCTGTGTTTTCTTACAGTTGGAAATGGAAAAATCTCAGTTACAGAGTCTTGAGCTGGAGCACAAAAAGCTATCTGCTCGTCTTGAAGAGGAACGTGGAAAGAATAAGCATGTAGTATTGATGCTAGTGAAAGAGTGTAAGCAGTTGTCTGGCAGAATTGTAGAAGAAGCCCAGAAACTGGAAGAAATGATGTCAAAATTTGAAGAGGAGAAGAAAAAGGCTACTGAATTGGAGGAGTCTCTTGCAGCTGAGAAACAAAGGAGTACACAAATGGAAGCTCAAATGGAAAAGCAGCTGTCTGAGTTTGACACAGAGAGAGAGCAGTTGCGTGCCAAACTTCATAAAGAGGAAACACACACCAGTGACCTCAGAGAAGAAAGAGATAAAATGGTCAAAATGATTGACCAATTAAAAAAGGAGAATGAAAGTAAAGCTAATCTTTCTCAGAAAAATAGTGATAGGAGTCTTGTTTCTGTTTCGGTTGAAACAGAAGAACCAAGTTCAAGAACTGTTGCCTGTCAAACAGATACTGTAATGATGGACAGTAGCTTAGAAAATGCTAAGAAGTTGCCTTTGACTGTCTCTATAAAGCCTTCTACAGTGAGTCCACTAGTGTCTGGCAATACAGAAATGAATGTGTGTGCCAATGCAGCATATGTGAAGCCTGTCATTGATCGACAATCTTCATCTAGTGAACTTGTGCCCCCCACGACTCCTGTTCTTGCACAGAATCAAAACAGAATTGAAGAAAATGGACCGAGTACAGGCTCATCCCCTGATTTATCAAGTAGCACTTCCCCTTTTTCAAATAGTAATTCCCTTTGCACCCCTACCACACCAACTGCCACAGCTCAGAATTCCTCGCTCGCTTCATCTATACACAGCTTGCATTCACCATCTGCCAACACTACTGGCCATCCAGGCCTAAATCCACGAGTCCAAGCAGCTAGATTTAGATTTCAGGCAAATACAAATGATCAAGACCAAAATGGAAACACAACCCAAAGCCCTCCCTCAAGAGATGTATCCCCTACTAGTCGTGACAACCTGCTTGCCAAGCAGGCGGCTCGGAATACTGTTACCCAAGTTCTTTCAAGATTTACAAGCCCTCAGAGTAGCGCTCCATCGCGGCCAGGGACATCACATTCAGCGGAAGTTGGCACTTACCCCCCAGTTGGTAGAATGACTTTAAAGACTCCAAGTGTATCAAGAATTGACAGAGGAAACCCTCCACCTATTCCTCCCAAAAAACCAGGGCTTTCACAAGCTCCTTCTCCACCACACCCACAGCTTAAAGTTTTAATGGATAGTAATCGATCCCCAAATACAAGTGCAAAAACTGACAACAAAACCAGGACCTCACCTCTTTCAAGTTCACCACAAGGAATCAGGGTAATAAATGAGGAAATAATTTCTAAGTCCTCACCTCAGCTGCCACCAAAACCTGCTATAGATTTATCTGTGGCACCTGCAGGCTGTGCCATACCAGCCATAGCCTCATCTCAGGTGGGTGCCTGGCCTTCCCACTTTCCTGGACTGAACCAACCTGCATGTTCAGAAAATTCCTTTGTCATTCCCACCACCATTGCCTGTAGCTCCTCCATAAACCCTGTTAGTGCTTCATCCTGTAGACCATGTGATTCAGACAGCCTCCTGGTAACAGCATCAGGTAAAGGGATTGATATGCTACGAACTGTCTCCCTCAAAAATAATGTTTTGGTTTTCTTATATGTCTTGATTGCTTTATTTATCTTGTTGTAACTTCCTCTTTCTTACTTTCTAGAAGCTAAAATTTTCGTTTATATTTTTTTCCACATTCCAGGGGTATGGGAATTCTTTTGCTGATTTAGTAATGTTATAAATTAGTTTGCTTCCTCAAGGAAGTCTCCATATTGAAGGCTTTTTTTAAAGATAAAGAGGACTAATGTTTAAAGTAAGTGAGCTGCAGATTATAGTCTATTAAATAAATTACTTCTAATTTTTTTTTGTTTTGTTTTTGGTTAATGCTAGTATTTTGGACTTCAAAATGCTTTCTCAGTCTGAAATGATGTTTTGATTACCTCTGTAGGTGATCTTCCATGGAATACGTATTTTGATGCTGTGTGAGTCTTTAGAAAAATAGGGCATAGCTGGGGCTATGGTATTCTGCTATGGCAGTAATTAGTTGCACATTAATACATGTAATTGCCTGTATAACAGTACAGTTTCCTATATATCACTACATGCCTGTAGAATATGTTTAATTTTTATTTCTATTTTTCTATAGTTCTTTTTTTGGTTGTAGGCTTTGTTAATACTCATGTATGGCATCTCATAGGTTTACTTCAACAAATGTAGGCACAAGTTTGCTATTGGAAAGTTAAAATCTAACTTGATAATCTTAAGTCTGGTGTCAATGTGTGTATCTGCTACTCATTTTGCATTGTGGTGGGGACTAACTGGTGTGTCTAATGTGCCACCAACTTCACTGAATCTTCTTGATGGCATTAAAGTGAACAAAGACAAAACTGATCTACATTTCAGTGAATTTTAGATCTCCTATAAACCTTTTTATCAACGTATTTCCCTGCTGGGATCAGTAGCAGTAGAACATTAGGCAGAAGCTCCTCTTTAGCTTGGCTTGCACTGCAGTAAAGAAAAAGGAACACACAGTTATGGAACACTTTAGACTTTCATCAGTACTGAAGAATGTTTGAATTGTCTCAAACTTTGAACAGTTACTCTTAGTTCAGTTATGGAACTTCAGTCCCTCATAACTCTAGTCCTTGCATCATCATCTGCAGGGTATAAAAGCCGATCTGCTTCCAACACATAACCAACCCATTTCTCTTGGTAGCTGCACCACTAATAAGTGAGTTGAACTCAAAGCACCAGTCCTGGGGAAGCCATTCCAAAAACAGTCTGTGGCAAAAGTGACTGTGTATATATAGGAGATTCCAGGTTTCCTGTTGTTAGTCAATTTTTATTCCCTTTCCACTTCACTGAAGACTTTCTACACGTATCAGGAGTAACCTAGTCATCCTTTTAACATTTTGTTGTCACACGATGCTGTCAGAATCCTCTCTGTTTTCTGAACTGTGCCATAAAAATATGAACTCAGAAATTTTATCCTTCCGTTTGTCTACTACTCCTCAGAGTCAGTAACATTGGGATTTGATGACTGCCTATTAGTTTGCTGATTTTCATATGGATGTCCTGAATTTTCATCTTAAATTCATATTCCAAGTCTGATTGCCATGTCAGATAGATCATTAGTCTCCCAGTATTTCAGATATTTTCCAAACTTAATTTGCCTTCAAGTGCTATTAGGTTCCATAACATAGTTTGAAAATTCTTGGAAAAAAAAAATCTAAGATTTTATGAACATAGAACAAAATTGCTGGAAAAGTCAGCTTCAAAGTGAGTAGTTTTTGTAGGCAAGACATTGTCTTCCATAAATCCTATCAGCATGAATTAGGTGGATATAACAGTTAGTATTACATTAATAATCTGATATTTGATAATCGTTTAAGCTAGTTATTGATTATTCTTTAGAAGGATAAATCTCATACCTTAAAAATGAAATTACCAGTGCTTTTCTTCATAACTCCATGTATTGTTTTTGCTTTAGTTGGTGCTTTGAGGTATTAACTTTTTTCTTAAAATAATCATTCTTTTCAAGTGGACTCTGCCGCCAAATATTTCATTTGCATTTCATATGAACTGTGTGACCATTCTCAGAGAAAATTCTCAAATATATATAACTTTTTTTCAAAAATTGTTAGTTTTTTAAAGGTTTTTTTTGTTTGTGTTCAGATTGCTTTCTTTCTTCAACTCCCTTCACTTGTTTTTGGGAGGCATGGAAATATTTGTTGATTTAATTCCATTATAATCCTTACTCTGAACATTTGATCTTAGTACTTTGTAAGTGACACTGGCTTTTGGGAATATTTGCAATTGCAGATGGGAAACATATCCCATGATCTACAGTTTGCAAAGAAAGGTTGCTTAAACTCTACTTAGTTGTATGCTGTTTTGTTTTATTAATATAGAGATGTTATTTTAGTATCTCCTTTACTGGCTGCAGACAGGCTCAAAGAACCTTATTTATCTTTAATATTCAAATAAATATTCTGGATAATATTATTTTAAATAATAATATAATTTTACCCCAAATAATGCTTATATTTTATTGCACTTATTCTTCAATCTCATTTTCCTTATGTTTTTAAGGGAATATAATCTATTTTGGCCAAGCGTTCTAGCAAACTGCAGAACTAAATAAATTTAGAGCAATGGGTGCTGTGCAAGTATAGAAAAACATTTCCTTCAAAATTTTATGCTAAGGAAAAAAAAAGATTTTATAAATATATATGAAAATAGAAAGATAAACCAAATTTAGTACCACTGGTTTTGTTAAGATAATGTGGTCAGTAATACCTGAATTCATGCCACTTTTCAGCTTTTTTTTTAAGTATGACTTTTTTTGAGGTGAGAAACATCTAACAAACTACAAATAGTGCTGAAGCCTCCTTCCCATATCTGCATTTTCATGTCCTCTAGGCATAGAATCAGTTAGTTTTATTAATGATCTGGTTGATTTTAATATGTTTTATTTACTTTTTTTTTCAGAAAATGTTTAGAATTTCAATTGTACATTCAGTTAAAGCAGAGTATGGTTAAATCTTACTCATATTTTAGTGTAGAGTAATTAGTGAGCTTCAGTCAGAATTTTTAAATATTTTTAACAACAGTGCCAAACAATTTTAACATATTAAGGGATATTGACAGAATCCTTCATTTTTATATTTTTTTGTTTGTCAATAAATTCATGCTTCTTTCTTCTTATGGTGGAGTCAAAAGAATTGATAATAACCTAATCACTAAAATATTATATTTATTAATTTTAAAAGAGTTTCCTAGTTAGCTCAGATTGCTTTAGGAACATATCAACAACCTGATTTTCAGTAAGGGAAGTGTCTTGGTTCTAGGAAGAGGAACTGTTAAGAGCAAACTTAAAATGGGAGCTCTGATCCTGCCACATGCATTCTGCTAAAGTAATGTGCTCATATCTTTTAGAGATGGGCTACTGTACCACATACTGCTCTTTTCATCCCTGGTAGGAAAAGATATGGGCCTTCAATAATGTTAAGCAGACTGCACATAGAGACATTACAATGAACATTTATGGCCTGATTCAAAATCTGTGACAGTGTTTTCATTAACTTCAGCAGCCTTTGAATCGGTGCCAAAATGCTTCTGCTCTGTTTGGATTTCTACAGTTCAATGGCTGTAAGACTTCAAAATGGAAACAAATGTAGGCGTTTGGATTATCATACCCCTGGGATTTCTGCTTTCACTTTTTTCTGAGTTTTGTGCTTTCTATGTCACTCTTCAATATTTTTGAAATATATTTTTTTATTTTTCTCATTTCTATAATGATTGATTTATTCTCTCTTTACAATTGGCTTTGAAGATAAAAGTGNGGGTGGGTGAAGGACTGATGTAGGCTCTGAAATTAACCATCACACATTCTGAAGCTGATGCCAGAAGCTGTTTTTGTCTGTCCCTCTGCCCTTCATCACTGCATGCCCTACAAGCTTTCACAGATACTTCATGTTTCCTAACTTTTTGCATCTGTAATGGTGTCCCTTATTTATTGGTATCTTCTAATGTTGGTGCATTTTGTTGGATGAATTGAATTTTATTATACTGCTTCACATTGATAATAGAATGTAAAGTTATATTTATGTTATTACTTATTTTTGTCTCTTTTTCAGTAGAAGGTTTTCATTTAATGGTAACGTAGTATAATGAATTTCATCACTGAATTACAACAACATATTTTTCTTTTCAAGGAGCTGAAATTAAAATTAAGATGTGACATTTAAAAATCCCTTTCATTTTGGCATTTTTCTAAAGGGTGCTTTAAGAATAAGCAAACAAACAAGCAAATAAACTACATCCAAAAATGGCCCTTTTTACAAAAGGATAGGAAACCTGAATTACTATTTATATTACCAAAATTCCAGTGTAACTTAGATAAAGAATTTTAGTAAATGTAGTGCCACTTTGGCAATATCCACTATCAGTTAACTACCACAAGAAGACAGTAAAAACTACAAAAGTACTATTTTAAAAACATTAATATATGTATAGCAACAGCTGCAGCACAGTTAGTTTCAAAGAATAGCAAAAGGCTGGAAAAATAATACCACTTTCACAAGGGAAAGGAATACCAAAAGTTATTCTTTGGACCTTAGGGAATTTTATAAGAGTTAACTGTTCTCAAATGTTGAAAGTTGAAGAGAATATATTTTTTTGCCACTTAAAGGGTACAGTTTATTTTCTATATTGCTTATTGGCTTTTTTAATAAATGTAAGAAAAGCTTCAAAATCCTCTGGTTAAAAATACTGGATAAATAAATATTACTAAGAGCATTAATAGTCAGAAGGTAGCTTGAGAACTGAAGTTATAAGAAGATGTATGGAGTTAATTTTACAATTTATCATTGGTTTAAATTTGGATTTATAAGGTAACTTCATAGCTGCAGTGATGACTTCTTACAGTGAATACAAAAAAAACCAAGTTTATTAAGAAGGTAATAGTATTGTGAAAATACAGAAAATATGTTTCCTTTAGATACTAAACTAGTAAACTTAATTTAAATTGACAAATTTAGCTTACTTTAGAAACAAATATGAAAATACTGCAAACTTTTTTTTTGGACTGGGATTAAACTACATTCTTCAGTGGTACTGCTCAGGTAATGAATTCTTGTGTAAGCCTTGATGTAATTAAAATGTATCGAGATCTTACAAGGTACCCAGTCTGTTCTTTCTGTAGAATTGTGTTGGGAATTGCCATATTTCATTTTATTTTCCAAAATGTGGAGCAGATCATCCCAGCATGGTAGTGCTGCTACCACATACTTTCTCTAGTTCAAGATGTTGGAGGATGGACAGCACTTACCTTGAATGGAACTGAGGCGAATGCCCTAAAGCTCCTTTTCAGTCTCAGGCATTGCGAAACTGCATTAAAAGCTGCATAAACTTGCTTTGTATTGTCAGATTTCAGCCTCATACAGTAGCCTATTTGTGGCCACAAAAGACAGTTATTTATTCAAGAGAGAAATATAACGTGTATTTTCTAAAGGCAGTAGTGAAATTATGAAAAAAACCCAACCCAACCTTTCTCCTATTTTCTCTTGCAGTCTTTGATCAAGGAAGAATGCACAAAATATTCCATGCCTTATGCAGCAAACTTCATATTCTTAACAAAGTCCCTACTAAAGCTGATAAGTAGTCAACAGAACATTAAACCACAAGTCCTAAACTTTCAGAGTTTTGGATTGAATATTCTTTGTTAATGGAGCAACTTGAGAGCTTTCACACATAAATTTTATATAACCTGTTATTCATTCCCACTGGAGCATTTTATAATAATTTTTTTAAGCATCACTGAGTAAAAAGAACATTACCTTGATGGAGAGTTCAATAGTAAATATATTTATTTCTGTATTATTTGTGTAAATGATCTCTACATGTTATTTCAAACCTGTTGAAAGGCACCTGAAGTCATTAAGGGCCCTCTCTGCGATTTATCTTTGTAACTACAAGTGAGTTATATAAATACTAAAGATAAAAATACTAAAGTTTGCACTAAGACTATAAGGAGGATAAAATTATATATGAAAATAAGTACTTTTTTTTAAACTTTCCTACCGATACTTTAGAAAATATTCCCAGCATATTGCAAATAAATTAACTTATCTAAAACTTCTATTAGTTTTGTGATTTTGATTATATAAAATTTATTTGAGACATCCAGCTGCTACTACAGTTCATAACAAGTTCTACATTGACCTTTTGTAGTGAAGTCCTGTTCATTTGTATTAACAAGTGTAACCCCTGAATGCAGTTTTTATTATTCAGAATACCTTCTAATGTATAGACAAAGCACCTTCACAAAACTTGTGCTAAACTAACAAATGCAGTCATTTTGAAGATACTTTTTAGTTCTTAAAAGAACACAAAAAATCCAGGACTTTATTTATGTGTCTCTAACTTTTGTTGCTTTAACTCACAGGCTGGTCTTCCTCCCTAACCCCTTTGTTAACAAGTGGTGGTCCTGTCCCCCTGGGTGGCAGGCCCACCCTTCTTCACCAAGCTGCTGCCCAGGGAAATGTCACTTTATTATCAATGCTGCTTAATGAAGAAGGACTGGACATTAATTACTCATGTGAAGATGGCTATTCTGCCTTGTATTCTGCTGCTACGAATGGACATACAGGTAAATGATACTGAGGTCTATTATGGCATCCATGCAAAACATGTGAAAACTTACTTCCTGAGTTTTTAGTATTCAATTAGATCAAATGGATTCTTCTTAAAAATGTGAAATTGAAAGTTAAATATATAGATTATATGACCAAAGTCATGGTATAACATATATATAAGCAATGCTTCTTGAGGTAGAATTTTGGAACTCGGAAATTTGAAACACAGAAAATTGGTAGCATTCTGCAGGAACATCTATTCTAATTTTCCACTCCCTTTGTATAAAAAGCTACCAGGTATTATCACCCCATATTCTATGAGAAACTAAAGATCTTTTGTAGCACTGGGAACTTGAAAGAATGAACTTTCCTCTACAGGGAGTAAGCAGCCAAGAATAGGTCATCACTAGGGTTTTGATCTTCTGCAGCAGCACTGAAAGTGATGGAAGATAGTGTCAGAATAGTGTGTTACTTGGGAAATAAAATGAACTGCCTTTATTTTTGAACTAAATGAAACAGCCTTCATTTGTTACCTAGGCTCTCCTGAGAAAATTAAAAGGATTTTTTTTTTTTTTCACCGTGACCCCAACCCTCCTCCGTATTGAGGAAGTAGCATTTCTGAACCTTTCAACAGTCAGTCTTCATATTCTATGAATATATTTATGAAATGCATCAAGTATGTTACTAACATATTAATTTCATGGATACAAACTCCAAGCAATAATTTTCAGACTTTAAACACAAGGCTCTCAAACAGCAGTTTCTTTTAAAAGTCCAGTGCCCATTATGATAGCTTTTTCTACCTATGTAAAAATTCTTACATTGTTAGTAGTATCACTATGCTGTTTGGCATACTAAAGATGAAATCCAGCAATACCAATGGCAAATATTACATTAATTTTTAGTAAAGTGAAAATTTTATTTCAGTGTTAAAGGTGGAACATAGTCCCATTAAAGCCACTGTTTTGAAGAGTACTTTTTGGTTTTATTTAATAAAATATTTGTTAGTGGCACAATTAGAAAACCCTGATCCAGTGTTCCAAATAGTACTTAGAGATTATTCCATAATTTTTCTCAAGTCTTTCAAAACTAAAACTAAAGTTAGGATACAAAATCCACAGATAGGCAGATAGCGTACTTTTATCTGACATGTTCAGCGTTAATTTTGCTACCAGGTGTAGGGAAGGAGGAATTTTCTGTTTGCTCAGAATGGTGTATTTTGTCTTTGCTTCCTAGGTGCTACAGGTATTTTTTTTAGAGAAACATCTGGGCCTTTTCACCTGAGATTTTTTCCTGTTGCCAAGACCTTTAAAATAGTGAAAAAGTACTTTTTTTTTAACATTTAATGACTTTTTCCTTTTTTCAACTTGTTATCTGCAGTATTCAGAATCCAAGTTAATTATATTGTGTAGATTTATTATTCTCCCCTCACTGAATGGATGTTTGGTGTATTCATCTAGGCTTACATCAGTTTATTATTGCTGGTTTTTGTGGGCGACTGTAATTGACCCAGTTCTTCTTTACTCATCTTCTATTCTAGAATTGCTTCGAAGCAAATGTCCTGATTTTCAGTTACAATTACTGAGCAGCTTTTACTGACAGTAAAGGCAATTTGGTTCCTTGTTTTATTGTCAAAATTTCAAATAAGAAAAACACGTGACAGAGTTGTGAAAACACAATAATAAAAACAAACATATGCATATGCACCCTGTGATTGTTTAGTAGCTTTTATTTTTTGAGAAAAAAACTGTATTACAGAGGTTGTAGCGTTGCTCTTCTATTTATAGTTGACAGGATGTGAAAAATACTTTGTTATACAAATCATCACATTTCAGCAACTAAATGGACTGTATGAATGAGAGAATCACACAGCAGTAGTGTTGATGTCTCCTGAAGAAATTATATGAAAATTGAAAGTTATAGATGTATTATAGTTTTGGAGAATGATTTTTGTGCTTAACTTTATTGTATAGTCATTTTTCATTACTTGTAGTTTGTTCTCAAGTGAGTGGATATATGTAGCAATTCAAAGTGGAGACTTTTAAAAACAAGTTTACTTGTAGGCTTAAGAACAGATGTATAGAAATAAATCTTTTTTAAAGTCCTTTCTAGTACCCTTTCTTAACTAGCCAGGTGGAAAGAAATGATACTGGTGTCATTTTACGATAAAATAATTTATTGTTCAAATTTTTTAATTGTTGAGTAGTGTCATCAATGGTAAGTTTCTGGGGTTTTTTTTTTCCATTAGAATCATACAATCACTTAGGTTGGAAAAGACCCTGAAGATCATTCAGTCTAACCATAAGACTTAACACAAGCCTACCCTGGTGGGTGATAACAACATGATTTAATTTACTGAGAATATTTTTAAAGTGGACTTAGTGACTAAATGGATTTTGAGATTTCTAAGTCAACTAACCAGATTTTCCTGTTTCTCCTGGAGAAGATTTCACCAGACAAAAGAGTAACTTTACAATTGATAAAGCATAATGAGTACCTCCCTTCAGAAACACCGTGTCTGGGAGATTCTGGGAAGAGTGGAAAGTGAATGATCCCTACACATTTTCAGTGAATAAATACAGTGTTAGAGACGTGTAGGTAACTAGAGAGTGGTAGAGCACATTGTAACCAGCATGGTGGCCGCAGCTGTTATATGCTCTCAGCCTATTCTGTAGAAAAAATTGAGTTACACAAGAAAAGAGCACTGAAATATTATGTCCTAATCTATCCTAATTGCAAAATGTGTAGCTTTCCTGTTCGGAAACAGTTGCCTTTTGAGAGCTGCAGCAGAGGGTTTTTCCAGCACATGAAGTTAATAGCAGATGCTTTGTTTCCACTACACACTGTCCCTAATTCTGTAGGTCTGAAAGAGAGAAATTCACCCTAAAAACATACACTTTCTTTGTATTTGAATGGACATGAGGAAACTGTTAATTTCGTTATTTAACCACTAGATTGGGATATCTAAACAGGTTTTTATCAGACTGTCTTGGTTTGACCATTAGCAAAGAAGGAGCCACTTCAGGTCTATTGTACACTTAATAACAGTAGTTCTCTTAGCTGATAGATCTGCATAGCTGAATAATGTTGCAAATCCTGACCGTTCTCTGCCACAAAGAGGTTGAGAAAGACAAAACGAGAAAGTAACAGTTCCTGAATCCGGGAGATGTGGAGAAAATAATATCCTTTGGACTCCGCTATGTGCTAATCATATGCATTTATGGTGTAATTGATTCTCTTCTATCCTGAGTATTTGGAGGCTGTGGCACCCTGATTGATAGGAAAAAACTGGAATGATGTGGGAAGTAGAAAGGAGTGAGGTGCAGAGACATACAGCTACATGGAGTCAGCTTTGTCAAGCCACCGGATGTATCTGCATGATGTTTGCCAACACTCTGGAAGAACTAACTACACAGCTGTGGAGGAGAGCAGTAAAGTCTCCAGGTGTTTGTCCTAATTTGCTTCCATGTTTTGCTTTTGCTTTGACCAAAACTTTTAACTTAGTGGCACCAATGTCTGTCTAGTGCCTGCCCTTCCACCCAGTACTCCACACTGCTGATTACTTTTATGGCACACCAGAGTGAACCGGAGTGAATGAGCCTGGACTGACCCAAATTACCTTTCTCCAAATCCCAGTTAAAAGTCCATCCAGAAGACCCAGGCTTCTTGGAGATAATTGCTCTTTTACTTGATACTCCAGCAGAATAGGTCATGTAGAGCTTACAAGCCCACGTGTTCTGCCTTATGAAAGTAGCTGTATTTCCTCATGGTCACACTTATCCCTAAGAATAAAAAGCTGTTTTCAAAAGCAGTATTTTCACAGAGATAAGCTTCATCAGAAACAGTGTTTTCACTGTTTATCATCTACCACCTGAATTATCTGCCAGTCAATAAGTGTGAATTAACCATGCCTTTCTAGAAAGGTGGTCTTGTTCTGTGTGTTCATGGCTTTTGCATGGTTAACATATGCTTTATGAACAAACAGCAGAGTATTCTAGCCAAATACCTGAAACTGCTAGGTGAAAATTGTTTCAACATTCCTCATAAACGTTAGAAGTATTTTAGAATGTCAAGCAGGCATCTGTATTTTCAAGTCAATCATTTTATATAGGACTGGGATTGACAATGGAAAGAAGAAAAAAAGATAGGTCATTTGTAGCAGAGTATTTTTGTGTGAAAAAGTGAATGAAAATATAATTTTATTTTGAGTGGTACTATCTTACAATTTGAAGGACTTGGTAAATTAGTTAACAAAGAGCTTCTTTATGACTTAAAAAAAATTACGTGTTAAGTCCTGGTGACTTACTGTGACAACCAACTTTACAACAAGAACAACAAGAAATAATTTCACATCAGATTACTTATTTCAAAATTAAAGAATCCTAATTTAAAAAATAATAACTTAAAAGTGTTTTAAAATCCTGGTTCTTAATGTTAAATTATTTATTCAGTCAACTCCACAACATCAGTATTAGTATTTGAAAAAATTGTAACAGGAGTAGATACATTGAAGAATGGTTTAGACTAGTCAGATTTCTAAGTAATTCTTAATATATTTTTCTGATATTCAAGTAGTTCTTAATATATGTTTTTGGTATCTAGAGTTAAACTTCACTAGCAGAACTTGGCTTCAGGATTTTACCGACTGCTGGAACAGCATGCATTAAGCTTGCTCAGAAATCAGGTCAGGAGTTTATAATTGGTGTTGTAGCTGAGCTTATTTTCCAAGTAGTAGTTTCAATTACGAAAGACTTGTTTTATTTTGGTCTGGAGCCAATTTCAAGAATGAGGAACAGATCAACTGTTTTCTTCAAAGTTAATTGCATCAAATGGTATTCCAATTTGTGGATGAAAAGCGGTCTAATTACTATGTAATTAATTCTCTTAAATTAGCTGTAGGGATGATGGGATCAGGCTGGTACTATTTTTAGCATTTGATTTTGGAAATATATGAATGGGAATGGTTTGGGGAGGTTTGAGTTTGTCAGCTTATTTTATTTGTCATGGCAATCACAAGTGAAAGTGTCCTAAAACAAGACTGGCCGGTGTGTTGCTTGAGTTATGTGTGGCTTGTGAACATGTCCCCTGTGGCTGCCATATTTGTCACAACTGCCAATAGGTAGTGATGCCTTTAGGGCCTCCTGGATAATTCAAATTCCCCACTTTGGAGGTAAAATAGCTAATACTGTGGGAATTGCCTGTAGTGGGCATGTATTTGAATCCCAGCAGAACCCAACCCAAGCCCTTTTTGCAAAAGGGTGGTGATGCCCCTGGGATGCAATTCTCATCTCTCTCCTACAGACTTCTTCCTGAGCTTTTATTTCAGTCCCCTAAGGTGTGATGCACAGTCCAAAAGACTGGCTGATTGTTGGTTCTTGAGCAGACTTTAGCCTCTGGTAGTTTTAACCACTTGATCTTGTTGATTCATGATCTGGTTTTGCTCCATTTATAGATTGTGTGAGATTGCTGCTGACTGCAGAAGCACAAGTTGATGCTGCTGATAAAAATGGCTTTACACCCTTGTGTTCAGCAGTTGCTCAGGGACATGTCAAGTAAGTGAAGCCTTTAAGATTTTGCCTGTCAACTGTTACTCAATTTTATATTCTCTTTACATTATATACTTTTTTCATTACATTACTGTTGCATTCTTACGTATAAATGTATTTAACTATAATTTGTTGAAAGCGTCTACTTAAATTAATCTGATTTTAATATTTTCTATTTGTTTTGTTTCCAGTTTCAGCTCTTAAGGTTGCTGAGCATGTGTTCTTAGCAATTACAATGTGGTACTGGTCTACATGGGCATCATACCTCTGAATTTCTTAATTTTCTTTGAGTTATCAGCCATAGTATAGGATTGACAGAGAAAGGAAGAAGGAAATTATTTTTGCACTGATTTTTTTCAAGCACAGAAAATTATGAATATCATATTCAGAGGCAAAAGAACATCTGAGTTTTCTTCTGAGTGATATAGAATCAAATGCCTTACACAACAAGACAAGGTTTTTTGAAGGTTTAAGGTTTTTTGTATCAGTAACTTTGAAAAACAGAAAATTATGTACAAGTCAAATAGTATTGCTAAAAACATTCTTCAAAATTTACTTAGAATAATTTAGGTAGTAGGATCATAGGAAATACAACTGGAAGTTGGAAGCAACTATTAAATAAATGTTTCCAGAGCATCCTTTTCCAGAGAAAATTACTACAAATTCAAAAGGCTTTAAACAGAATTACTAAGAATTCTTATTACAGAATTTACCTTTGTTTTACATATCTTTGCTTTTTTAAAATCTTTCTGATTCTTTTGATGTTTCCATTTTGTTATTTTTAAGGATTTTACTCTGATACAGTAACACATAGGAATCAGTCTTTGAGGGTTATACTGTGATAGGCCCTTACCCAACAATGAGGAAGAGTGGGATCTCTGTTCTCACCGTTTTCCATAAGTATACAAGAATCTTCAGAGATTCGTGCCACTTCCTAGAGATTTCAAGCTCAACAACTAATGGTTATTTTTTACTGGAAGTCTTACTCCAGAGGTACCAGATGCCCACTAGGGGTTTTGAGCACAGAAATATGTATCTAGTTAAGTGTTTCAGTGTTTTGCATAAAATCTGTAAAAAATACGTATGACTTGACAAGACAAACCCAAAATAAACTCTTCATATTCTCTCACTAAAATAAGTATCTTAACACTTCATTTAAATAGGAAGCTATTTATTTCCCTGACTTACCCTCACAACACTTTGCTGTGTATCATCTGCTGTGCTGTGATATTGCAGACGTTATATGCTTTTTGCCTTAGAGTTACTTATGTAATATGATATCCCTAAACACTTCTTTTTCTTTTACTTTTTTAGATACTAAACATGAACTGAATTGTAAAATTGAGCATGGAATAATGACAGGGCTAGCCAGAAATGTCAGAGAGACTACAAATGGTTCAGGCTGTTGGATTTGTTGATAACTTCAAAGCTCAGTAGCAGAAAAAAAAGTCTGTAATAGGTAGAATTTGGGGCAATGGTATTGTCTGTCTCCTAATGTGGGGTTAGTGACAGCACTAAACTGCTCTCAATTGCACAGTAGGTGTCTGTCATAGACTTGCTAACCAGTCCCCTGTGACATCTTTATTAACTTTGTTCCTGAGCCAAGACAATACTGTTCTAACCCTAGTTATGTGGTCAGAAAAAAAAAAAAATCTGGTTTTTTGAGACTGGTCCAGTAAATCACCAGATCAGAAACTGGTTTTAGAAGAAACTTCCAGAATCATTTCCCATGTTGTCCAGGCCAGGATGACTTTCCCTGAACTTGAGGTGGAAAGTCAATGTAGCTTTTCGAGATTCACCAATTACAATGTAAAATATCAAACCAGATATTTCTAACCTAGCAGACTTTAAAACTTAGTCTTGAATTGCTGTATGGAAGTGTCTTGTTATGAACCCTTCTTAAGATGATTTTTGTGACTGTATGGTTAGGATGGATGTCTAAAATTTGTTGAGGCAGAACGTTATTTTTATTTGTATTTTTTTTTCTGTTCAGTTGAGCATTTTTGGAAAGCATAGCTAAGTAATTCATATCAATGCTATCTGTTTTACTCTTCTCTAAAATTGTACATTTTACCTTGAACTTAACTGATTTTCTGACTGAATAAAACTTACCAAAAGGCAATTTTTTTACATACTTGTGATTTATTTTAGTATGTAATTTCTTACATACTTCTATTCTTATGTATACCTTACATTGTTTAAAATGTTTTGTCATAGTATATTTTGTTACAGAATAGTCTCCTAATCAGTAGTTACTTGGAATTGCATTAACTGCTTTGAGGTTTTATTGTTGATATGCTTTCTGTTTTTATGGACTGATAAATATTGAGCTGGAGAGCTGGGAACTTATCTTGGTTAGCAGTGCTTGTTTGAACTGCAGAGTGAATTGACTGGCATTAAGATTTTTCCAAGGTCTTAAATGTTGTTGAAAAGCTAGGTTGGGGAAGGGAAAGGTAGCCAACCCTGGCACAAGAATTGGGGAAAAAAACTGGACCTACTGCTACAGGGTTGTGAGGAAGTACAGGAGCTTGGATCTGAATGCCAGCCCCGAGTGAATTGCTCTCAGCACTCCAGTCTTCCATCCTCCATAACCCAGTAGCTGCTACCAATAACACCCCAAGCCATCCTTCTGTAGGAGCCTCCATTCAGGGATCTGAATGGTAGGTACTGCCATAGCTGTTTTGCTGTCTCCACCAGGTTACTTCCCTAGATGAATGTCCTTTTTGCTGGTAAAGCTAGTCCTAGTCTGTCGTTTCATTTTTTCCCTTTTCTTTTTCAATCTATTTTAAATATCAGTAGTCAGAAATGTTTCTTTTCTTGCTCAGCTGAATGTTTTTTCTTAGGCAACTGTCACCAAGTGTTCATCAGTCTTGTGAAATTCAGTGTTTTACATTCACAGTTTTTAAATGCAGCTACAGTAGTTTTAAGATTTACATGTTTAAAGTAACCTGCCTTTATACCTATGTATAAAATTATACTTTATACTTGTGTGTATGGGTTGATCACAGGTAGATCTGTATCTATAAAATCAATACTTTATTTAAAATATTTAAATGTCATAAGTTATAAAGAGGTGTTGGATGTCTAACATAAGACAATTTTATTGCTTTATTGTTTGCCGTAGATGTGCAGAATTATTAATTATGTATCAGGCTGATATTAACCATGCTGCTGAAAGAGGACAGACACCTTTGTACCTGGCCTGTAAAAACGGAAATAAAGATTGTGTTAAGCTATTGTTGGAAGGTGGAGCAGATCGAACAGTAAAAACCAGTGTAAGTTAAAATGGTTTGTAAAGGTAAAGTACCTTATAGTACTGAATATTGACATTAAAATATTTATTTAAACTTTTCTTTAAAGCTGCAATAAACCATGTAATTTGAAATTAGTATTTTGTTATTTTCGTCATACTTTCTGAGTTTTTTTAAACTATATATTATCTAAAATCTCCTAAATGATGTGACTTTCATACCATTTTACGTATTTCAGATACCACCAGCAAGGACTGTCTCAAAATTAGTGCCTACATATTGCCTTTTTAGGTGCTTTTCTAAAGTTTTTCTTAAGAGTGTGATGTCAGTAGATTCTCATGACAATACATGTGGGTTATAGGCTGTCCCAAGATACAGCACGAAGAGTAGTAGCTTCACAGAATGTTCTACTCCTCCTGTAATTACTACACTAAATTTTTATCATTCATTTATCTTGCACCTAGAAAGTAAATTTGACTTGGAATGAGAGAAAGTTGAGATGTCAAAACTGTGAAACTGACTAATAAATGTATTAATGGAACATGAAACAATTTTGCTAGTTGGAATCATTTTTGTTTGATGCACAGGAAGGAAGCAGTTTACTAACAGCAGTAAGCATTGTATCACTTAGACTCTTCTAAAAATTTTGACAGCTTTATCTGTTGGATTAGCCTTGGAGAAAGATGTAAAATTTTTTTCTGTTACATTTTCTTCCCTCTCTCCCACCCAAAACACATACAAGTAACTCTGTTTTCCCAAAGGATTATTATGTCACTCTTGCTTGTCTTACTAATTTCCAGACAGAGCGTTCCATTCAGATTCTTTGCTGATACAAGTCTGCAAACATTTTTCTATGTGTTTGGTGGCAGTGTGCTTTTTGATGTTACTTTTTTTTAGGATGGCTGGTCACCAATTCATGCAGCAGTGGATTCTGGTAATGTTGAAAGTCTCAAGCTCCTTATGTACTATGGAGAGCCAAACAATGGGAACTGTTTGATGGATGCAGAGCCTAATTTAGACTACTTTCATTTGGAGAAGAGAGAAGATGACTACAACAGTAGAGTAAAGCCTGTTGTTTCTGCAGATCTCATCAACCACGCTGACAAAGAGGGTTGGACTGCTGCCCATATAGCAGCATCAAAAGGCTTTAAGGTTAGTCTCTGTGAACAAGTTACAGTAACCTGACATAATTTAGGCAAGATAAATCCTTTTCTTTTGTCTTTGAAGAATTACAACTTAGATGTCAAGTCTAAGTTTATCTAGTTTATAGGCCAACTTAATTTAACAGAGACAGAGATAGACCTCCAGCGGACAATTTATTCCAGAGTCCAGGTGTCAAATGGAGTGAATTGTCATATTTAAATGTTTATTTCTTATGGGACATTAATAAAAAGAGGAAACATCATCACTTGAGATCCAGATTTTCAGAGTTAAGGTGAGGTGAATCCCCCTGAATGCCAGTTCATTGGATGTCATGTGCTTACAGATACTAGATAGACATAGTTTCCAGTTACAGGTAGGAATGATGTAACTATGAACAATTCTTCCTCTGTGAAGGACGGGAGAAGAAGAAATTTGAGAGCTAGATTTGTGCAGACATACATTGTTTAATTTATTATTTTGAGCAGCCTTTTTAACAGGCAATGAAACATTTTTGTGAGGTTAGGATAACTGATGACATGGAGGATGACCTGACAGGTCCTACTGATGACAAACAGGAAGATTTCTGGAAATCTAATACTACTTGAAGGTTTTGACATCAGAAGCTGTACACTTGAACACTGACCGTTTAAAGAACTTATTTTTATATGGTAGCTGTCAGTCAGATCTTACTGTGAAATTTTTACCCAGAAAGAAAATAGAGTGCTAAACACAGAAGAGAGTGAATTTTAAGAAAATACAGTCCAGGACTTAAAAATCAGCTTGCGTTAACATGCCTAGTTCAATACCTGTCATTATGTTTGCTTTTTCTCCTGATAAAGTTATTATGATGTGTTCAAAATAGACACAGATTTAAGATTCAATATAACTTACGGGTTTTTTTAGGGACAGCCACTGCTTACTCAGCATTGTGCATTACAAATAGTCAGTGTTCCATTACCAATGTCTGTTAGGCAGGTGCAGGCTCTTATTCCAGTTTCCACTCATACAAATTTAGATGGAGTTTAAGGTATTTGCTATAGTCTGCAAATACCTAAATAATGTGCAGTATGTTGGCTCTTTCTGCAATAATACAATCCTAAGGAACTTTGAATTTAGGTTTCATTTGCTGTCTAAAAGCTGCTTTGACTAGGTGATTTCTCTGAAAGTTCTGACACTGGAAGTTTTCATGTATGTCTTTCATGAATAACTCAAGGATTTGAGTTTCTAAGCACATTCCAAATCAACTGTTTAATAAGATCTCCATTGGGGGTTGAGGGGAGTCTCTTAGGTGATGAAGGCAATAAAGAGCTGGCAGTCAGATTCCTGGTTTTGCTGTTGGAGAGACTGTATAAAATTGTATTTGATTTAATGCATTCGTTGACTTGAGATATGTTTGGGATACTTAAAAGCTAAAAAAGCTTAATAGCCATCTCCAAGTACTGTTAACACTTTGACTTCATTCTCTAATCCATTATGTACACTGCATGTCATTCATTCCAGTGCATGATAGCTGCATATAAGCAGTGCTGACATTTGCATCCTTTTGTTTTGAGACGGGTAGGTGCCATTCTTTACAGATTAATTCTGCTAGGACATCTTAGCTGTTATTTCATAGGCAGAAGAGACAACAAAAATCCTCATTTTACTAAGGAAATAAGCTTGATTTCTTTGTTGTGTCCCACTTCTTCCTCCTTTACTTCCCATTTTCAACCTCACAGTTCAGTCCTCAGCCTTCTGCTGTTCTGCTCTTCACTGCTCCCATTTTAGAGACAGTGCTAACAAACTAACCTGGCAAGAAAATATGAGCTTTTTTTCTGCTTGATTTCCTTCTGGCAAACTTAGTGAGCTAATAATTTTTTTTTAAGTACTTAGAGGTGCTGTAACTACAGCTTGGTAAAATTCCACCCCACAGGCAGGTATACCTTGAATGACTACTATATTTATGAAAGGTCTCAGGGTGTCAGATACACTTGACAAAAGTTTCTGTAGAACAGCTACAAAATAGGTAACACTATGCAAACTTGCAACTAGTCACTTTTCTGCATCAAAATTAAAAGCATGTGTGAGATGGCAAAGCTTTCATGAAGGTCACCTGTATTGTTGCAGAATGATGGTCATTAGAAACAAGGACTTGATCCTTTTTCTTATTGCTGATTAATCAACATTTAAATGTACTTTTATGAGAACTTTTTTTTTATCCCACACTAATTTGGGAGGATCTATATAGTGAGTATTTTTCCATGTTACAGTATGATTATACCAATCCAAATCTTTATGCTAATAGCTTGTTTCTAGTTTTAATAATTTTTCCTTTTGTTGAGCATATGACATTTTTTAGAGGGCATCATGTTGTTGGCATCCACAAGATGTTTGTACTCTAACTTAATAAAAATACATTTTTGTATCCCTGCATTCTTACTATGCTTGCAGAATTTCAGGTTTCTGCTTGCAGAAATTTCTGCCAAAGAAGAGGCTTGCAAGGTGATTTTAAAATTAATTTTTTTCTGTGTCCCACTCAGATGTCAATCATGATGGAAACTCCTACTTGGTGAATTGCAATGTCAAAACTGGTTTTATGAATTTTAACATAAATAGAATAATTTATTAGTCTGTATTAAGCTTTAGAATTGCTTATTTAGTGTTGCTTGAACATTGAGGCCAAGATGTTTAAACCAGGATAACAGCTGGGTTTTTGTCTCCTTATCAATATCTAAACTAGTGGCCAGAGGTAAGAATTTCTTTATTCAGCTGGTCAGCATTTGATGCGTAGAGACTGTAGAACCCTGGCTGTGTGTTCTGCTTTTTCATAATCGTTATTTGAGACTTTCAAGTCTGCTATAAAATATTTTTACTCCTGGTTTTCAACTCTGTGAGAAACGTAATTTGAATTCTTACCTATAGACACTCTGTAGCTGATTGTCTTTGGAAATGTATGTGTAAGAATTTGAAGTAGGAATCTAACTGCATATTGGTAGAGCTCTTTAATGCAGCAAATGGACAAGTAAATAATACAGTTCCTACCTTTGCAGAACTGTCTAGAAATCCTTTGTAGTCATGGTGGACTAGAGGCTGAGAGAAAAGATAAGTGTAATCGAACATTGCATGATGTTGCTACTGATGATTGCAAACATCTCCTAGAAAACTTAAGTAAGTAAATGCTATCAGCACTACATAAAAATGTTTTGTAGTAAAGAACTTGTGGGGAAAAAAATGAGAAATATGAAAAGGGTAGTTGTCACCTTTTTTGGAACCACAATATTAAATTACCTTGATCTAGCAAGTTTCTATTCTCCAAATTTTGCAAAAGCATATGATAAAATTTTGGTGGAGGTTATTAAATTCCTCATGTCTTTGTTTCTAAACCATTCCAAAAAATGGTACATATTGTAAATGTGCAAGCATCCATGTTCTCTTAAAATTTCTGGATTTAATATTAGGTATTACTTTTTCAAAAGCTATTGCCCTCCTCTTATCTTTTCTTAAAATTCTTTCAGAAGTGGTCACTTAGTAGTGGGTAGCTGTCAAATTTCCTCAGGCTAAGATGATCATCTAGTCATATATCTGAATCCTTTTAGAGCACAGTTTATTTTGTCACTTAGTTATTGGTGAGGGGATTGTTTGTTTGATTCTTCAAATATGTCTTAGAGACAACATCAAAGAACTTCTTCTTTACAGCATCAATAACTTCTGTAAGAAGATTGCTCTTCTGTTGAAACCTGTCATCTTCTTTCCTCTCTGTGAGTTTTCTCAAAATTCAGTAGAGCAGGCTGATCTGTGTATTTCTTGAGAGAGAACTTAATTCATCCTCTCACTAGTACTGTGTTTTATATCACTGTATAAATCTAGCTATGGCTATATCTATATATAAAGAGAAATATCTCTGTATTTCTAATATATCTATCTCTGTATGGCATTTGTAGATTTGTATGGTTTCTATTTTTTCACCTCTTTTTGGTGTTTGTCTTGTGGGATATAGGGATGTGGGTAGTTAAGTTCACTGATTATCAACAAATTAACAAAGTTCTCTGTCTGCTTCTTCTGATTTTCTTCTTCAGCTATTTTAAAAGCTGGTTCTTACCATTTTACTGTAGGTTCAGAGGGGAACACAGCTCACTTTCTAATAGAAATTTCTCCATAGCCATCTTCTTTATCAGACTGAAGCAAAGTTCTGATGGCCGAATCTGTAGCCTGTTAAATTAATGCTTGTATTATTTCCATCAGTCTTAGTACCATGTGTCTCTGGTCATGCTTGTCATGAATCCAACGACTTTTAACAGGTCAGAATCTTTGGCCTCCCTTTCTCTTCTTCTGTACACCTTAAGCCAGGACTGCCTTTTTGGGTAGGGTGTGTATGTACCATCCTTTACCTTCCTCAGGCTCGAGGAAGGTTTCCACTGTAGGACAGGAGGATGTGCTCTGACAGATCTTAAAGGCTGGGGGCCAGGATTGCCAGCTATGCCTTAGAGGTCACATGCATTGAAGTTTAGGTATATACTGTACTTCTGTCCTGGGGGCCCGTTTTCTTGTGGAGAACCCTCTGTGCTCCTTACAGTCTCTGCTCATTTCCCTAAGGTCCAGCCATCAGAAGGGCGGGCCTTTGATAAATTTCTCACAATTCCACATCTGAAGGATGCCTCTGAATAATCTTTTCCCTATGGTAAGCTAGTGGGTTTAAATCAGAGCTTTTCTGACATCAGAAAAACTTCATTGGCTTGTATCAGCTGAAGGTCTGACTTCTGAACACAAAAGGGAAACAAAGACCACGTTGCAGGACGTCATAGTAAGCTGATATGAGGGTTTTTTGATGGTGTACTTTCTTAATTTCAGGGATGATTTCTGAAAGGTATTGTTTGGCATGAAAATTAGAAGATAGTTTCCTTTTCATTTTTAGTCATCTAAGCGATCCAGAGAATGCTGCTTCTGTTGAATTGTATTCCAAAGAGCAAGATTTGAAATACTTCATAGCTTCTAGAATGTGCATGTAAATTTCCTTTTTTTAACATTTTGTCAATTTATAGCAAATCAAATATACCCTTTCAAGTGCATTTTTTGTCTTAGCTCTTAGCTTTTTATGTAAAGATGTTTGGCTCAGCTGTGTTTTCCACTTGTGCACTAGTGGCAGAAAATTATTTTCTACATTGATAATGAAAATGTGCACAAACACATTAAACTGAAAATTAAGACACTGCATACCATCTGTCCTAATTTATAAGTAATTATTCTGTAAAGAGGAAATACAAGATTAAGTAAATTTTGACTTGCTTCCTGTTCTTTAAGCATAATAATACTGAATTTTTTTGTAAAAAAATATCTTGGTGTTTTCATCACTGCTCTGATTTTGTGGTGGTGATCTGTGCTGTTCTTTACCTTTGCTTCTCTGTAGCAGGAGTTATTTTGTAGCTTTCTTTTGTAATATTAGATGCTATTGGTTTATAATAATGGGATTATTTTAAATTGAGTTTTACAGTTTTTCTCATTGTTGCTGTTTTGTTTTTCAACAGATGCTCTTAATGTACCTGTGAGGATTTCAGTCAGTGGCATTGAACCAGTCCATTGTGGTACAGAAGAATTTGATACAATATGTGCTTTAAATATCCGCAAGCAGACATCATGGGATGATTTTTCAAAAGCAGTGAGTCAGGCAGTGACAAACCATTTCCAAGCAATTGCTTCTGATGGATGGAGGAGCCTAGAAGACCTGTCATTTAATAGTGCTGCAGAATCCAACATTGGCCTCAGTGCAAGCAGTATATTTTCTGTCAAACTAGGTATCAATATTGGTGTTAATGAAAAAAGCAGAATTTGGGGGTGTTCTCGAATTTGTGAAATCTTCTGAATAAGATAAAAATAGCTTTTAATTACTGCATCTTTTAAAGCTTAGACTAAGAAAAACCAATACTAGATAGGAAACTTTAAACAGTGCTGGCATGAAAGCATTCCTTACTTTTAGCTGTGTATATGGCACAATGAATTATGCACTCTAATATAATCTTAGGGATCATGAGGCCCTTAAGTAATTAGTCTTTTAGTACTTTTAGTACTCCAGAGGACAAATCAGTATCTCAGGTGAAACTAAATTCTCACCCTGAGTAAGGTGTGCAGTTTTGGATGCCACAAATAAGAAAAAGCAATTAGGGAGCATCCAAAGGAGAGGGATGAGGAAGGTGAAGGGCCTTGAGGCGAAGCCGTGTGAGGAGTGGCTGAGGGCACTTGGTCTGTTCAGCCTGGAGGAGACTGAGGGGAGACCTCACTGCAGTTACAACTTCCTTGTGAGGGGAAGAGGAGGGGCAGACACTGATCTCTGCTCTGTGGTGGCCAGGGACAGGACCCAAGGGAATGGCCTGAAGTTGTGTCAGGGAGGTTTAGGGGGGATATCAGGAAAAGGGTCTACACCCAGAAGGTGTTTGGGCACTGGACCAGGCTCCCCAGGGAAGTGGTCACAGCACCAGCCTGACAGAGTTCAAGAAGCATTAGGACAATGCTCTCAGGCACATGGTGTGACTCTTGAGACGTCCTGTGCAGAGCCAGGAGTTCGACTTTAATGATCCTTGTGAGTCTCTTCCAACTCAGGATATTCTGTGATTCTACAAAAACCATTCAAAGCCTGCATTGCTTCTTTAAAGTACGTCCAGAATATACAGTAAATACAGACTGTAAATCACTGGCATAGGTAAACAGAGCTGCTGTTTTATGTAACTTCATTAGCAAGGTAAACAAGAGAAATCTTTAAAATTATGAGAAATTAACTAAAATATCATGGTCTTAGTAACAATTGTATAGGTTTCTGAAAATCCTTGTACTTCATCTTAAGTCTCCTTCCTTCCTTCACCTTCCCATCAGCAAAACTGAACCCTAGTCAAGTTAGACTGGGGAAATTGTTCTGTTTTATTCTATTTTCTGTCTAAAGATGTAAAGACAGGCTAGCTGTTTAACCTGTATCTCAGCTGGCAGAAAACACCAGTATCTTCAGTCATATATCAAATAATGGCATGATTTAGTACATCTCATACATGGGACTGGTTTGTTTGTCAAATTTGTCCGTGTATGCACATAGTCTTTGTAAGCAAGTGAATTTGCTTGAGTGTAGGGTACTTTATATACAGACAAGCAATATCTCTCTCTTTTTTTTGTTCTTTTTAACAGGAAACATTTCATGGTCAACAGGTCAGATTTTTTCCCAGCCACCATGGGACTTCTTGAAGAACAATAGAGCTGAGCATATCACAGTGTTTTTGTTTGGTAATTTTCAAGTTACAATTTTTCAGTTTTGAATGTTAAGACACTCCATATGAAATACATGATTTGAGAGTCATTTGTTACTGGTTTTGTTCTTCAGTGCTGCTTGATTCTCAGAAATATAATTGTTTAACTACATTTGAAAGTGTCTACAACATTTAGAAAATATACTGGCACATAAAAGTCCTACTGCCTTTTTCATTCCTATAGTAGTATATATATTGCTTATGTCATGGATATCCATGAATCTGTGGTGCTAGATAAATCCTTTTCATTTATTCAGCATTTTAATTTGCATAGCCTCTAATTTTAAAAGGTCGCTGTGGAATACTGCATGAAAATCATATGTATCATTCATACATGCATGTAAACATGAGAGATTTAGGAAAGTTATTTGTATATCTCATTTTAAGGACCTCAAGAAGGCTGTCTAAACAGTGTGACTTATGCATCCATGATCCATCTTCAGACACTTCAGAATTACCTCCGCCTGGTCAGTACTAAGCTAGCTTCTGCTGCATGCTAATCGTTTGTAAAAATATTTCGGTAATAGTGTTGACTAAAATCAGTTTTTTGCTCTGTGAAAGCACATCGAGACTTCTAAAAAAATGAAACGGGTTGAAAGCTGTTATTTTAAAATAAAGATCCCCCTAAATTTACCCTTTAACTTTAGTCTCGTGAGGGCTTTAACATTCTTCTTTAAATAGCTGCTATCTGATTAACTGAACTACTTAAAAATATATTAAAAGCTCTGTGACATCTTACGACTTTCCAAAGTTATTTCATTCCACTTTTTGAGGATAAAGTAAATTAGAATAACATTCATGTAAGCAAGTATTTGAGACTTGAATTTTATCACTAGATTATGGAAATAATAGCTACTAGAAATCTCCTGTAACGCAGTTTATTTAATACCTCAAAATGTAAGGATAATTGAATAATATGAGATAACTTTCATAGATAATTTCTTTCAACATTACATCAAATCAGAATTAGTTTAGAATCTGCTTAATTTCTGCTGTGTCCTTGGATAGTATTTTATGTTGTCAGGACAACATGCCACAGATTTCTGCTGTATTCAGCAATATTGCACAGAGATATGAGTGTATTCCCTTAGTGACCTTTTAGAAGTGAAATAGAGTTAAGATAAAAAAAATTTTTGTTCTACCGTACTGACAACATGATCCCATTTCCACTGCAAATTAAGTCCTCAGTAAGTCCTTAGTCCTTAAGTTAGCAGTGACTTAAACTGATGATTTTGGCATCAATATGATGTATATATTTTAATTCAAAATCAAGAAAATATTTGTGATTATTAAACTTATTCTTCCCAAATGAATTTTTTAAGTTTTAAAGTTTGTTATAACAAAATACCTTGCTATGTAGTTTTACAAGTTGGGATATAAATTTATCAATGTATTTCCAAGATGTTGTATGCAATTATTGTCTACTTTGAAACTTAAATAGTACAGATTATCAACTCCAGCAGTGCAAATCAAAGAATTCTGTCTTTTAGGTGCTGATTGTGTCATCTAGGTTAAAAAAACTAAACCAAATCTGAACTTCCAAGAATAATTTATTAAATAAATATTTATATTTATCTGTCTGTAGGTTGAACAATACCGTAATGTCATTTTCCATGGTCCAGAAGGAAGTTTGCAAGATTATATAGCACATCAGATAGCAGCCTGCATGAAGGTATTTGCACAAACATATCAAGTAAATTAGTCCATAAATCAGACTTTTCACTATTTCACCAAATATATAAATATATATTTACATAAATTTATTTATTCATATTTATTATATGAACATATATATATTTTCAATACAGCAAAAGCAAGTGGCTGCAGGATCTACATGTGAGATTGTTAAAGTTGAAGTGGATGCGGGTTTCTCCAAGGAGCAACTTGCAGAACTGTTCATCAGTAATGGTAAGGTTATTTCAGCAGGACTAATTTTGGTGATTTGTAGGAAAATTTTTAATGGTGCAAAGTAAAGAAATACATTAAAAATTTTTGCATAGTGGATGGCATGTTTTAATGGAACCCATAGTTTTTCAGGTGCTTGGGGCCAAATGATACAAGTCTTAACTGCGGTGGAGCTGAGTGTGACAGAGCTCCCTATCAGGAGCTCTGTCAAAAGTTCATGCCATTTAAGTAAAATAATAGGTTTTAATATTTATTTCTGTCTCATTTTTTTTCCCCTTGTTTGTGATCCTTTAAAAGTTGATTGCTCTGGTTCAGATCTTCTGAATCAGAACTGAAGGTCTACAGTCAGTGCTCATGAACAAAAGCAGAGCCATCCTGTCTGGTTGTACAATGCTGTGCAGTGCTCTGTTCTGTTTGTTCACATACTGCCTGGTGTAACTTCATTCTGTGGCAGTGTTTTCTCTAAGGAAATCCTCATCACGTTTCACAGGATAGTTTGTGCCAGTGCTTATTCCCATATGTCATTTTCAGTGCTATCACATTGGTGCGAGAGGAGACCATTTAGTCAGAAGTCAGCTAGGCTTTGTTGTTTGGCCTGGAGGTGAGAATGTCACTCATAGTTTGGTTTGTTTACTGGCCACTGTCTCTTAGGAAAGCTGCTTCTTTTGCATGCTTCACTTTGTGTCAGCAACACACTCCTTTTAATAGTCTGGTTTTGCATTTCAGCATGGTGCTGCTGGTTGGGTCTCTCATTTTTCTGAGAGCTTCTTTCCCCAGTTCTGCTGCATCTCCTTTCCTAAGAGAGCACTTCTCTAAATGAACACATCAGACAGAGAGGGTACCTGTCCTCCCTCCTCTCAAGCTGTAGCCTCTTAGTAAAACAGGGCAGTAATAGTCAGAAAACTGCAGATAAATAGCAGTGATCAGATACAGTCAGTTGATGTAAGTTTTGCCTTATTGTATGTCAATTTCCTTAATGACCATTGTTAGTACCACCTTCAAAAGGTTTTGAAACAATGCAGGGCACAATATAGTCAAGATAAGTGTTTTGTTTTATATATGTATTACAGGAACATTCAGCTGGGATTTAGTGTTACAAGAACACTTGCAAAGCTATGTCTTTTTTAAGCAATAAGATGTTAAAATCAGGAAAATGAAAGGAAAATACTTAAAATGTGAAAAAAATGTATAGATGTCATTTTAATGCCTGTTAGGTTCAGGTGCTACTGGGTTTGCCTCATACTAACTCTGATTATTTGAGTGATTCTTAAAGATATTGAAGGAAGTTTTGAAGAGAAGATTGCCTATTTGTTTGCTACTATTTCATAGAATAATAAAGTTTCTTATAAACATGGACTATTCTTAAACCTTTTATCACTACATGGTATAAAGAGTACATGTTAAAAGTTTAAGATGTATTGCAGCAAATGAAAGAAATGTTTAAAGAGGTCTTTGCTGTTTTTCCTGTTGTATTTATATTCAGTTTACTGAAATCTTTCCTATCTATGAAGATCCTATTATAGCCATTTCAGGAATTTATTTTAATCATAGCTTTCAACTTTTTTCTTAATATACAGTATGATATTCTTTCTATTGTTTGATTTTATGCTTTCAATTTTAAACTTATTATTCAGTCTCTCTGCTCCTATAAACAAGTTAAAAATGAAAAAAACCTTTTAAAAATCCTTTGTTGCATTAGTAGCAGTAAATTCTGTATGTGCATCTAGAAGTAAATTTTCCTAAGTAGACATTAATGGGATTTTTCTATTTCAGCTTGTCTGATCCCAGTGAAACAGCCTCCTGTAAACAAGACAACAATTGTGATTTTAGAAAATCTGGAGAGAGCTTCTTTATCTGAATTACTAGGAGATTTTCTAGCACCTCTTGAGAACCGGAGTTCAGAAAATCCCTGCACTATTCAAAGAGGTATTTAAAGAACTTGGGCTGCAGAAATGATTTTATTACAGTACAGTTGTATTGTAATATACAACAAACAGGGAACAGGAGAAAATTGTAATTTGTTCAGTTTTTGTATTTTATTGTGAACAGTTGTCCTTAACAGAGATACCATATTTTTTAGCTAATTTATGGTGTTTTGTGGGTTTTTTTCCTTCCTAATTATGTCACTGCTTCTCGCTTTTATATGAAATCATGTCAAGGCTTTGAGTATTTCAGTTAAGTATTTTATGATTCCTTTTTAGCAAATGGAGTTTCTGGTGCTTTTTACTTTCATGAGAACTGCTTTTTACTGGGGACCATCTCAAAGTGCCATCTTCATGGCTCTGACCTGCTGGTTCAGCAGCATTTCCGTTGGGTTCAGCTTCGGTGGGATGGGGAGCCAATGCGAGGCTTGCTTCAGAGGATTTTAAGGAGGAAAGTTATAAACAAGGTAAGAACTCGAATCAGCTCCAGCAGTTATGTCCATCCCCAGGTCTGTGAAATATGTACGATGGTAATGCCAAAGGCAGAGCAGATAAATTAAATTGTTTCAGGAAAAAAACACTGATTTCTAGGAAGATCCAGGCTGTATATCTGGAAATGTTGTGCTTGGCTTCCTAGAAAGGTATGTGGCCATGACTGATTGGCATAAACCATTGGTTGGTTGCTAATAATGATACTGTGGCTACTTTCCTGTCCACTGCATGAAACATCCTTCGGTAACTTTTTCCAACTTCTGCCTGAGACTGATAGTAAGAATCAGTTCAACAGACATAAAATCCCTTCTTCAAAGAATTTATTCGCAATATCTAAAAGAAGATAGTCATATATGTGTTTTGTCTAAGTTTTAAGCAGAAAAAATATTTTCCATGGTTATTAAAATCAAAAGAGAGGCAAATTATATAATTAGAAAAGTTGTTTTGAGCCAACAGGTCTGCTGAAGCTAGAACAAAACTCCAAAAGAGAATAAAGATGGGAAGTCTGTTTTAATATTAATAAATAAATGAAGATAGGAAATGAAAAGAAAGATGTAGGCAAAAGAACTTGGACTTTTAAAAGTCACTTGGAATACCATTTGAGAGTGATAGCAGCTATTACCAACAGTCAGGCAGTGTTAGACATTGGCAGAGGGTGTTTAATCAAAACAGCTGCAAAGGCAAATAATCTTGGCAGCAGTTTTGAACAGGCTTAAAAAGGAAGATTGTTCTAGGAATAGAAAAAACTGTCAGTAATAAAGAGTCCTGTTGTGGGATAACAGACCTACTGTCAGTTGTGAGTGTTCAGCTGGATGTATCTTGGTTATCCTTGGGGATGTCATCTCCTGTACCCTTTGCCACAGTTCTCATCTATAAAAGCTTACTGATTCAAAGAGATCCTGGAGAGGAAATGTGTGGTAATTGAACATTTCAGCCAGGATAATGAGGAAATTTAGAAACATTCCTAAGTATTCTTTAATTGCGAGAACGGGAATACAGAATAGAAAAAAGGAATCATGTGAAATCTATGAAACTCTTAATAGACTACTTTTCTTAGATTATGTTTTTTCAGTTAGGACTTGCTCATAATTAGACTCGGCCAAACTGGTTTGGATACAAGAACTTGCAGCCTCACATTACAGATGTCATTTTCAGGCTATTTTTTTTTAGGCTTGAAAGAAATCCTTAGTCTCATAGGTTAGAATTTGACATTGTAATAGGCTCCTACTTCTGACTGAAGTTGAACAGACTCTGGGTAGTAATCTCATTAAGTTTATTTTTTCTTAAGCATATATGCAGATGGTGGCTATTTGAAGAAAAAGGCTATGTGTCTTCCTGTATCTTCCCTAATTAAATATTGAAATGTCCAGTGTGGTAGCACATTTTTTGAAATACATACATGTGCCACATATAAACTCTAATGTCAGTTGGCAAGGGACTGAAAATAGTGGATTCCAAAGTCAAAAATAGAAGAAAGATTAATCTATTATAAAAATCTAAAGCAAAGTAAAAGCACATTTATTGTTAGAACCATAGACTATTTCAAAGTTCATTGCTCTGTGTTGTGGTACCTTGTTTGTGCCTTAATATTAGTGTTTTAAGGTGAAAAGCTCTGGCTTCAGTGCTGTCAGTTACTAACCCTGGTGCATCTCTTAAAGCTTCCTTTAATTTAAACTGTTGCAGAGGATAATCCTAGGATTAGGATTATGAAGACTGTAATTTGAAGTCAGAGGAAACAGGAGATTTTTCTGGCACTATATAATTTGCCCTTAACAAGCCATACTAAAAACACAAGTCTTAGAGGAAGACATGTTTCCTTCATTGCTACTAGAGCTAAAATCAATATGGAAATCCACTGAGCATATGTCTGGTTCAGTTATTCCTGTTCAGTGCAATTGGGCATTTTTTCATGTGCCTTGTGTGTATCATATACATTGCATTGTATATGGTAGGTATCTTTTGTAATCCTAATCTTAAACACTGTAAAAAAGCACTGCTACCAAAATTTCTGTCTCAGTTTCCCACAAGAAACTAAAGGCATGTCAGTTTATTGAGGATAAAGGATATGCCTTTTGAAGTGTACTTGGAAAATAAGTTTTAATACAGCAAGATGTCAATATATTCTATAAAAGGGTTTGACCTGGTTTTGACTGTTCCTGATCTTTTAATAGCAACACATGCAATAAAAAACCCCAAGCCTCCCTGGGGTTTCAAGGAAAGTGTTTGCATTTCTGGTCTAATGCCATGTCAAACATCTTTTCTCCCTGAAGTTCAGAGGCAAAGTACCTCCTCCACGTGATCCCGTGTGCAAGATCATAGACTGGATTCTTGCTGTCTGGTACCAGCTGAACTCCTGCTTAGCACGCCTCGGAGCACCTGAAGCACTTATGGGGCCAAAGCATTTCTTCTCTTGTCCTGTGGTTCCAGGGCACAGCCAAGCAACAGTCAAGTAAGATTTCTGTTTCCTGTTCGATGCTGTTCAGTGCCAACTAGGTACTTACCACAAATGTAGTGGTTGTGTTTCTCCCAAATCCCTGCTGACTCACCAACCTTAGAAAGGTAATTCAATAGAAGTTGCTGAAAGTTTTAAACTTCTGTTGGCTATTTAATTACTAGAAGGGCAATTCTGAAGGACGGGAGTGAGAAATGGGTGTCTAATACTGTGCAAAAGTCAGTCTTCTTGTGATCTTCCATTTATTTTCTGACACAGAGGTTAAAAGATTCAAGAATTCTGAGCTTGAAAAGTTGGTAAAGTCTGCTTTTGAAGTTATATATATAGGAAGAGAGAGAATGATTTCTCACTTTTTAAAATATGTGGTATAATTTTAAAACATTCATACAGTTTAGATATATATTATCCTAGTAAGTAGGGCAGGTATATACGTTTAGTTATACGTATGGCTAGCTGGCCAGAAACATGAAAACTTTTAAATTACGGAAATTTTGGCTTTTCTTGCCTACAGTTGCATAAAAATCTGATCACATTGTAACTCCAAATGCTAGCAAATGATAAAAGAAATAGTTATAGAATTTTAAATTATACTAATTTCACACTAAGATGTTGTTTGGGTGTATCAGAAACGTAATGAGCCCCTAATTAGGATTCAGACTTACTCAGAATTCAAAGTATACCATTGGAGTCTGGAAATGTGACATAACTTTTCTCACCAGGCAGGTCACCACTTCTGTTCCTTCTCTTGCACTAGTTTCTGCTGACCCTTCTTCCAGAGGCCTTTGCTTAACATGTGGGGGGCCCTTGCTTAGCATGTGCAGAGGCTGTCTCATTTCATGTTCTGTCTGCAGATCTTGATACGTTTTGCTTGTTCATTTTCCTTTTTATTCTCTAAAAGTACAGATTAGATAATCTTCAGAGTAATTATCAAAGTCTAAATGTGGATGTAACATTGACTTGAAATTTTATGGGTGCTGGGAAATAAAAAAAGGATAAAGCACACCATGCATCTATCTCCCATCTTCCTCTTGAATCATGTCTTCTGAAATGTTTTAATCATTTATTTATTGCAGTGGCATTATTAGAGGACAGAAAAACTATTCTTTAGATATCTTAGTTATACATTCCTGAGTTTGGATTTCTCCTCAGTGTAACTTGGACTGGTTTCACAATGGTTTATTTCGAGTACAACCCTAAAATGTCCTTCATTGTAGCCATATGCCATCTGACTTCTCATTTTAATGTAATTTTTGTCCACTAATAAACAATTTAAAAGCACAGCTCCAGTGAACTCTTACTGGACACTTTTAGTTTAGCAGCATGATGGCTAACTGTATGTTATGGTCATGTATTAAATAGCTTTTAATTAGCAGCTCACTGGTTGCTGTTATTTCAGTCTAATTAATTACTCCTGTCCTCTTGCCCTTCTTCTTCACTGTGCTATTCTGCTGGTTTTTGCATTTAGTAAAGCTCCTCTGAGTCAGTCCAATTCATTTGGACAGTAGAAGGCTATCTACAAACTGGGTTCATTCTGGGCTCAGTGTTGTAGCGTGAGACAAGAGGAAGAAGCAGCAGCAGGGAAGGCAGAGAGAACACGTGGCAGGAAATCGTTTCCTGCTGTGTGTTTCATGTAGCTTCACCTGTTTTGGTGAATAAACAAAGAAGATTTTAACTACATTTTTTCTTGGTTTAGATTTAGGGAATTGAAGATGATGTTCCAACAGGAATGACTTTGACTTTGCAGCCCTTTATGGGGCAGAGGTGTGTTACACCTTTCCTAAGTATCAGCTATATCAAAGAATGGGGGACTTGATCAAGATGAGCACAAACCTAAAACTGAATTTAAATACCAGGTTGGAATTTTATTTATAGAGCATCCCCATCAGTTGTTAACTGTTAGATTAGAATGGCCTCAACTAATTCTGTCTTTGCAGTGTTCATTTCTGACCATTTATACTGGCAGTATTGCAAAATGTCAAAAGCTTATATAGGCAGAAATTGAAAGAGAGTTCTTTATGACTAAAATACAAACAATTGTTTGTTTTGGTAGCTTAGCTAGCAGAAGCAGACTGTAGCTATATGGAATAATACCTACAACATTATGCTAAGGAAGCTTCAAGGAGCATCTCCAATATACATTTTACATTGTATTTTAACAACTATACTAATTATTTTTCTAAGTAATGTAACTTTATCAAGCTTATACAAGTACTTTGAGCATTTATGTATCATAAAAGCTCAATCTTATGCTTCACAACTGATCAAAAATATGACTTTCAAATAATTCATGCATTCTAAATTTTTTTAAAATGGGAAAAAACCCCCCCCAAAAAATCTTAATATTTTAGGCAATAAGATGGCTTCAGTGTATCAATGTATCCAGCAAAATGGTCCATTTAAGTCAAACAGACATTTTAGCCTTCATGTTTTCTGAATGGATTTCTGCAAAGCTGAACACAGCATGATAATCTGTAATTCTTACAGGTCTTAAATGTAAACCATCTGACTCGATCATACCATCTTCCTCCTGTAACAGGGTAAAAGAATAGACAAAAAGAATTGGAGTTGATCTAAAAAAGGTTGTCTCAGTGTCTGTTGTAGATGTGATCTGAGCCTTAAGTCTGAAATTTCTAGCCTTTATCCCCAGAGAACTCCTAAGTTATAAGAAATAGCATTTGTTTTTCACCTCTTTGCTAATACAACATAATGCTTCTCTCTTAGAAGAGCAAAAGTCTCAGAAGACTCATGTCCCTCTTAATCAAATTTTTAAATTAAAATCAGGCCCAGTCTCTAAACCATATAATCTGGAAAATCCACAGCATCCTGGAAACACAGTTCACCACAGATCAAATAAACAAAAGGAGAGTGAGAGCAAGGCAGATGTACGAATAGAAATGTCTTTTAAACTGGACAAGTTTGGAAATGGAAGAATACTGGAAGGGGTACAACCCTAAGTGAATACCTCCTTTTTCCCATGCTGGCAGCAAATAGGCTAGGAATTAACACCTGCAAGCATGGAAATTTCTCAATGGACCTTTTAAAATAATTTTTTTGTATATACTTGAACACTCATCTTTCTGGGACATTTCTTTAGCCTTAAAATGAAAAGGATGTTTCACAGTCCTTACCTGAAGGAGGAGGAGCATTATGTGGTAAGTTTGTCAATGCAACCTAAAAAATTTAGATCAAATAGTTTAATATAAAACAAACAAGTAAACAGTACCTTAAATAAAATCAGTCCCTCTCTGAAATGGGGTTCTTCTTGAAAATACAAAATCTGATTTGTTACCAAAGTAAAAAATTGCAGGTTTTGATAATTGTTTTTGAAATTAAAGGATTGGTTTTGTACCACAGGTGGATGTCCAAGCTATGGAATGCTGTGATAGCTCCCAGAGTACAAGAAGCCATACTCTCCAGAGCCTCTGTGAAAAGACCATCTGTACCAGGACAAGCAATAGCCAAAAAAAATCCTAGCCAAGGGCAACAGGCTGTTGTTAAAGCTGCTCTCAGTATCTTGCTAAATAAAGCTGTTTTGCATGGCTGTCCTCTACCCAGACCAGGTAAGAGTGAACTGTCTGAAAGCCAAGTAGTTGTGTGTTGCTGAACTGGGGCTTGTAACTGCTTCTTTCCGCTTTTAAAACTTCTACGAAACATAACTGTAGTTCTGAAGGGAGGTGGTGGGGTTAAAAGCACTTACAGTCATTAAACTAACTAGTTGTATAAGGTACTCCAAGAAGAACCATTTGCAACAGTCAGTTCTTGTTAACACTGTTTTACTTTTGTTTCAGAGCTAGATCATTATATAGCAGATTTTAAGGGAGGAAATTTTCCTTTATCTGGGGCTTCGAGCTACAAAAATTGTAGTAAGAAAAGAGGTGAGAATGCTTCTTGGAGAAAAGTGAGCACAAGTCCTCGCAAAAAGTCAGGCCATTTGCCCTCCCAGTCATGGAATAAGCAGGAGACAAATACTGAAGGTAAATAAAGCTTTTTATTTTCAGTTCTGAAAGCTGTGGGAGTTAAACTGTGTAGATTCGAATCAAGCGCTTCTCCTACATCATGAATTAAAATTTGTCAGTTAAATGACATTTGTATTTATGTTCACCAGTAAAAAACTGTTTACTATTTTCCCCCAAAAATTGCTTCTTTGTGACTGTGAAGTGTCCTAACTAAGTCTGGTTGTTCTAATGCCCTTTCTGTTGTCTGATAATAAGGCTGTCTCAGATGGTGGAATTATAAGCAGTGGTTCCACCTCTGACTGTATGGAATGACACTGTATCAGTCTCTTCGCCAGTACCAGATAAGAGAAAGCTTCATTACTTTATTGGTACTCCTTGGATTTGCCCCACATTTACAGTATACATGCTTTTTTGAGTTTCCTTACACTTACTTTAAAACTTCACTACAATAATTCCTACTGAGTGAATCCAGGTAAAAATAAATTAATACATTCCTCCCCAGATCATGCATCCTTTGTTCAGTGTTACTAGAAAAATTGAGTAGAATAATCTAGAAGCCTTGCAGTCGAAAAAAGGGATCTTTGGGTTTAAATTGAAGATTTTGATTTTCACTTTAATTGCAAAACATAAATGTAAAGAATTTTGTGTAGTCACAGATCCTGTAAGGTTTTCAAGAAGTTTCCACATCATCTTCAGTATGTTGCTTGATAAGGAAGGCTTTATGTGACTGGGTCTGTGCATGTGTGTAAACGGGTTAGATTTAGTGAACAAGCTGAAACACCAGCTCACTGCCGTGATTAAGTTCACTAATTTGTTTCTGTGAGATATAAATATATAAATTAGGAGAAAAATGACAAAACAGGCCTAAAATCTTCTAAAGGTATAAAGATAGTTTATTATTACTAGGTAGGATTAACAGGAAAAGAAAACTACACTAAGAAAGTAAAAAAGAAAAAAAAACACATTCCTTCTTTTGCCAGCTCCCCACCCCTCCCCCCCGGGCCCTCTAGGGCACACAGACCTCCTCACAGGTTTCTCAGGAGAGAGAACAAGGAGATTAACAAAGATGGAATTTTTGGTCAGTATTAGAGTTCTTAAAAAGTCTTTCCAAACTCCAGGAAAAAGAAAGAGGTCCTCTTTGCTTCCGTGTGGGTCCAGAACTGTCACCGCAGTTGTCTATCCGGTCAGAGACATCCTATTGCACTGAGCATCCAAACATGGGGTATTCTCAGTTCCCCCATGTCCTTTAAATGGATAACAGAACAGTTTATGGTAATTACAGTTCCTTTAC